>CAAE01014367.1:303409-332237 GCA_000180735.1 Tetraodon nigroviridis | reverse complement strand
ACCCCTCCAGCGTTCCCCAATAAGAGCCTCCACCCAACCATTCCTCCAGCGTTCCCCCATAAGAGCCTCCACCCAACCACCCCTCCAGCGTTCCCCCATCAGAGCCTCCACCCAACCACCCCTGCAGCGTTCCCCCATCAGAGCCTCCACCCAACCATCCCTCCAGCGTTCCCCTCAGGGCCTCCACCCAACCATCCCTCCAGCGTTCCCCTCAGCAGAGCCTCCACCCAACCATCCCTCCAGCGTTCCCCTCAGGGCCTCCACCCAACCACCCCTCCAGCGTTCCCCCATCAGAGCCTCCACCCAACCATCCCTCCAGCGTTCCCCTCAGGGCCTCCACCCAACCACCCCTGCAGCCACCCACCACAGCCGAGGATGTGGAGGAGGCGCACCTATAAAAGGCTGGGATAACAACCTCCCTGCTCTCCTAAATAGGTGCTTCGGTGGCCAACACACTAGGTGGGGCCTGTGAGGACCGGGACCGGGACCAGGACCAGGCCCAGGACCAGGCCCAGAAGGCTCCGGGCCGAGTTCACCTGTGGAACAACACACAGTCGTCCCCTGATGTGGTTGCTGGAGTGAAAGGTCGCTCTGGATCGACTTGTTGGACAGAAAGGTGGAGGAAGGTTGCAGCCAGACGTGTTTCCGAGACCAACTGTTGCTTCACACCCAAGAATCCGCCCATAATGGCTCAGCTGAGCCACATCTGGAGGTCTTACCTGGCAGGGGGGACGTACGCTCAGGCTGGGCCTCGTCTCCTTCCACTGAGGTCCGAGGGATTCCGTCAACAGCCGGGAGGAGACCTTTTCCTTCGGCTCACGGCGCAATGTCACAACCGCACTAATGTGTTTACACCCTAACTAACCAGCTCCCCGCGGGGCTCCCCGGAGACGTCCGAGCTGCCGATTCGGACCACGCTCACTCTCCCGGCCGGGTCTGTCCGGGCAGGAATAATGTCGTTTACTTTGGTTCACCTCCCAGCAGGGCCACTCTCCCCTTTCTGTTCCTTTTCCTCCTCCAACACTCCAACGACGCTCGGCGACGAGAACAGCCGAACTGTGTTCGGAGGGAGGCGGAGCTACCGAGGCTTCCCGGCGTCAAGTTAGGTCCTCCAAGAATACAGTTTCCGAATATATTTCAAAATAAGAGTATCTTATTTTCTTATCTTTAAACAGTATAATCAATGGTTGTGTAAATTACGTACTGGGACCACGTGGCTGACTTGGAGAAAAACATTTTAGGTTTCTTTTTTTTAACGCGGCACACTGGTGTCATTTACAAATATCAGAATTCAGATTTAGGACACTAATCTTTTATTAGACTCACCCTCTCATCTTATACTTGGACATTTTTTAAAAAAATCTAGTTTTTTAAACCAGTCTTTATGAAAATACTTAATCGGGTATTTTGGTTATTAGATAAGCGTTTACAGCGCTTCTAAAGATAAAACTTCCCTTTTTCCATTGCTCACTTCTGTTGACTTGACACATTGGGGGAAAGAAAAAAATCGCCAGCCTGTTATTCCACCATCGACCTTTAGAGGGCGGACTTTCACATTTCAAGAGTTCTCAAATTCTAATCTCGTACTTAAATTATAAATATTATAAATGTATTTTTCTAATACAAAACACAAAAGTTTATGAAGCTATTCTAAACCATCTTACTTTCATAGCTAGTATTTCTTTTTCTATTTTAACTGGGACCCAAATACGAGTCAATTCCACACAGAAAACAACAGCGTTAAGTGAAAAGGAAGTTTATTTAAATTAGCATAATAAAACAAAGACAAAACAGAACAATGTAACTTGGGCTATGATCAACTTCAGCAAAACAAAAACATGATAGATACATTTTATGAAGTTGAAATAAGCACTTAGAAAAAATAGATATCTACTTTGTTACATGACCACACAGTATGCCATTCCCAAAAATGTGTGTGAGTGTGTGTGTGTGTGTGTGTGTATATATTTCAAAAAGACTAAGACTGACAGCAGTACTGAAACTATACTTTGTATTAAGGAGTATGGATTTGAGCGGCTCCAAGATCTGGACTGAGGATATAGGCACAAAGAAAGACACAGCAGCTAAAACGTATGCACTCAACCTCTCGCCACACCGAAACCCTCCGTCTCTACAAGCAGCTCAGCAAACGTGCCAAATGCAACTTGTGAACACCGAGAGAAAAAGTTTATCTTCACTCCCCTGGTGTCAAAAGCCTTGTGCAACAATTACAACACACAGCTTGCACAAACTGTGAAACGGCGAAGGAAAATTCCACTGAAATGAAAAAGGACCGAGAACTTTAACACACCGATGAGGGTCTGGAGCTGGAAGACGGTGACCGTGTCAAGTTCATGCATGTTGGGGTGTCAGTATGTGGTCCCACCTGGTGTCGGGGGGGTTGTAACCAGACTATTGTGATGACATGCCGCTGGAGCAGCGAGGGGGGGCGTTTTACAGCAGGACATCTACTCCTGGGCCTCTTTTCCAAATGCGAGCTGGTAGATCTGCAGAGGGGCCATCCACGTGGGTGTATAGGTAGTAGTCAGCTGGATGTCCTCTCCGTTGTTTCCTCCGGCATCTCCTGTACACGGTCACCCAAGTTACCGCAGCGTTCAGACGATTTTCACCAACATTCACACACACTCAGAGCAGAGAAGCTCTGAATGCACACATCAGCACAGCAGCTCAGACACCTCTGGGGAAAAAGGTCCCGGACTTCAAACTCCCCCTCTTTCAGTCAGTGATGTCACATGATGGATGGTTTTCATTACTGCCCTGACCGCCCCTCTCCTCCCTCCCTCTCCCAGTCCCTTTTTTTTTCTGCCTGGAAGGAAGCCTGGTGTCCATTAAAATCAAAAAGCCGAGCCAAAGAGACCCTTCTTTCCCCTGGGAATCTGGGTCCTGCTGAATCGCCTCAGTCCAAAGACAAACTCTGCATGAATAAGAGGCTTTGCAAACATCCATTAGAGCCAGATGAAAAAGGAGGCTTGGCCAGTCCTGCAAAGATGGTGCACATTTCTCTGGATCTTGCACTTCTGAGATTAATTTCAATCCTAATCTAATTTTAATAAATTAAATTTGGCGACGTGGCTGCTGTGGGCTTTATCTCAGCAAACCCAGCAGACCGGAGTTGCCCGTGCTGCTGATTTAGATATAGATCCAACCAATGGAAATGGAGTTAAAGTGGCTTTTTATACATTCAACTAGTGTCGTCTTCATCGAGCTGCACTGGCGGCGCCTCAAACATCAACCGGCAGAGAAAGGACAGCGACAATAGCCAGAGGAGAGACAGGTAAATGCACCCGATAGCTAAAGAACATGAACAATTCCAGACAAACGAGAAGGTGAATACCAGTAAATATCGGCTAAATATCTGAATATGATGTTTAATGGTAATAATATGTGGCTATTCTGATCTTAAATGCACTTTAGCTTCAATATGGCTGAAAGGCTGCAGCGGTCACTATGGAAACACCGCAGTTTGTCCGCTAGGAGGCAGCAGAGAGCGGCCAAACCTCCGACTCTTGTCACTGGTTCCTTCAGAAGGTTAGGGTAGAAAATAAAATGGGTTACCAGTGATGCACTGGGCACTCGACTGCTCGTCTCCGTAGCGTTTGTGAGAGGGTGCGTAGAGGAACATGATGGCAAAGACGTACAGGTTCCACATGCCGTAGATGCCGGTGAAGAAGGCGCTGTTCACCTGCACCGTGTGGTCCCCCCAGTGCCAGTGGCCCTCATTCACCTGCGCCCGGAGGCGAGACAAGGAGGCGGTTAGGCGGGAGGGCGCGTGCGCGACCGGACGCTTCCTGAACGTCGCCGTCCTCACCTGACTGATGATGAAGAAGATGACAGTCATGGCAGCGCAGAACAACGTGACCAGCATGAGGAACTTGAACCTGAAAATCAAACCCTAGACAGCAAAAATAGTACGAATTTGTGAAAAAGAAGAGCAATAAATCCAGCGACCGGCAGACGCGGGGGGGAGGAGCCACCTCGTAGTGCAGGCGTCTGGCCTTGGACATGGCGGGCAGAGACATCCGCTTCCCGCTGATGTTGCGGAAGACTTGAAACACCATGAAGCAGAGGAAGAGAAAGTAGAGGCAGGCGCAGATGCCCGCCACGATGATGAAGGCCATCTGGAGCACGGGTCAGGGAAAGGGAACAGCTTCTGACAGCCGCCACGGCAGGAAGCGCGCCGGCGGGATGAAAAAGGACGGAGGGTTGCAGACAACGCCCTCGAACCACCAACAGTCGGAAACAACACACACACACACACACGCAACACGGACGAAGACTTCTAGAAACAGGAGGTTGCTCATCAAGGTGAGGGAAGCTGGAAAAGACGCGGTTCTGAGGCCCCAGCTGATGGCGCCACATATGGCAGCCATGAATTATTCCTGCTCTCATTAGAAATCACTTCAAACCAGAGCGGAGAGGAAGATCAAACACACACACACACGCAGACACACACACACACAAAAAGATGAGAGAAGGATACAGCCAGCTCGGTTCCCACGTCGGTGGCCCAAATGCTGTAGAAGGGGTTGGTCAGCTGGACGCCCCTGGAACGAGAGGAAGGGCGTGGTGAGGGTGACGTCCGGGTCCCAGGGCGAGCGCGGGGAACCGGCCTCACCTTTCACACATGTCAAAAATGAAGAGGCAGAAGGACCCGAAGACGATGGGTCCCACCTGCTTCCAGTACACCGACAGACGGTTCCTCTCGGTCTGATCCTGCAGGAGCAGGACAGAGCGGAGCGTCAGCGCCAGGAACACGGGCCAGGCCAACCTTCCCCCCACCCGTACCATCAGGTGCTCCCCGCAGAAGATGATCCAGAAGGACAGGAGCATGGAGTAGAAGATGCCCTGGCGGATGTCTCCGAAGAGCAGCATCCAGGTCCAGTTGAAGCCGATGGAGAACCACTCCACCGGGATGTTGATGAACGTCATGGAGATGCCCAGAGCCAGGATGAGCCTGCGGGAGCACAGACGGCCTGCGTGTCACCCGACCCTTCCGTCTATTAATAAAACGGAGGAGCGGGGCGGCGAGCGTGTTCGGGGCCGGCCGGGAAGGTGCAGGCCTGCTTCCCGCCGGCGTTCCACACCTGAACCGGGAGGGAACGGCCACCCTGCCGCAGGGCCGAGGAAGAGGAACACAAACAGAGCAAAAGAGTGTTGGAGGGCAGATAGAGGGCTGCCCTTTCCGTCCGTCCGTCCGCCAGACCACACTCGACTGGTATGCAGGGAATGCGTCCCAGGCCTGTATCTGTGTCAGCGTGTGTGTGTGTGTGTGTGTGTGTGTGTGTGTATGTAGGAGGAGACAAAGGCTGAGGGACGGGTCAGGAGTGTGTAAAGATCACAGAGGACACATTCTTGAGCGCGGTGAAAGGGTGGCATCCCCTCGCTCCTCCCAGGAAGCCTGAGGTTCACCGTTCCGACGCCCCGGCGGCGCCGTCACGACGGGAGGCTCCGCCGAAGCTTTTACGGCATGAAAAAATCATCCGCCCTCCACAAATAGGGTAGGAGTCGCACTTCCGCAGACCCCGCCGGCCATTTGGGAATAAGAGCTGTGAGCTGGAAAATGCAGCTGGATGCAGAGAGAGACTGTGTGTGTGTGTGTGTGTGTGTGTGTGTGTGTGTGTGTGTGTCACCCAGCCGCTGTGCGTCTGAGAGCTAACTTGCAGATCTGGACACACATTTGGTGCTTTCCGTGGGGGGGTTGGACACAGCCAGCGCGTCTACCTGCATTAGCCGCCCGGACCTGCGCGGCGGTTGGGAAGGAAGGAAAACAGGAAGCTGCTTACTTCTCCAGCAGGACGGGCGGCCTGTTCATGAGGGTGATCCTCCGCCAGTACCAGATCATGATGATGAGGATGCTGGGTGTGAGGAAGGTCTTCATGCCAAACCACACTTGGGTGAAGCCTCCGTTCTGGTGGATGCTCTACGGGCACAGCGTCGCCGTCATTGTGTACGCGGTTAGCTAACATTAGCCCGCGCCAGAAAGGTGCTAACGGCTGCTTACCACCAGTCGCATGTCCTTGATTTCTCCGATCCCCACGTTGACCTTCTTGCGGACGTTGACGGGGAGGCGGATGTTGAGAAGGTAGTATTTGTGGGCCACGCTGCCGACCTCCATGAAGGGCAGCAGGTCGCAGTCGTAGCAGCGGCCCTCGTTGTCCACCGTCTGGAAGCAGCACAGCGAGACATGGGAGGAGGCTCGGGAAGCCCGGAGGGACGGGCCGGTTTGGCGTCGGGAACCTTGGAAATGTTGAGGTTGCAGTTGAGCTTCCTCTGCCTCGAAGGAGTGGGCCAGCTCCGTCCACTCGCCCACGGTGTCGTCTCGGTAGCCCAGCCTCACGTCCAGGGTCACCATGGCGCCCATCCTCTGCAAGGCATTCCGACAGCGTTAACTCCACCCGATCCCTCCGTCGATCGCTCACACTGGTTCAAGGTCATTCCTGCTAAAATGGAAACGCTGCAAAAGTGAGTGGAACGACAGATCCGGAATGTTTTCCAAAGGCAAAACACCTGCCGGCGCATCCACGGCGAGCCCCGGCACCGGCTGCTGCAGCCCTCTGGAGAGCCTCTTGTGTCGTTATGAAACGAGCGGGATTGAAGAGGAAGAAACCCGGTGGCCTCTGCTGCCAGAAAGGGAGGGGGGTGGAAGAAGGGAAGAGGGAAGCAGACGAGTGTCCCTGCGAAGCTCCACCGCTCCCTCACCGGTCAAACATTCCGCTACAGCCCGGCGGCCATCGTCACGGAAACGGAGGCCTCTCAGCTGCCAAGGGGCGGGGCGGGGGTTAATGAGGGCGGAGCTCAGAGGGACCGATGAAGAGGAGGAGGAGGCGTCAGCCTTTGGTGGCGTCCCACCTGCCCGAGTCACCAGGCAGCAAACCAGCCGCCGCCCCGCCAGCGTTTCCACGGGAACCCCGGCCGGGCGGAAGGCGGTTCCGATCCAGCCGTCGGACTCTGCTGGTCGGTTTCACGAGACTCTCGACAACATCTGGACACCAAAAGCAGCTCAAGATGTTGGAATCCAACAGATGAACCCTCGTTTTCCCCTCTTCTTCTCTGCCCCAGTGAACCGCCATTCTCAGCCCTGAAATCCTCCAATGGCTGAATTAAAATACGCCATTAAAACGGTTTTAGGGAGGTCGAAGAACCCCATTTTTTCTTCAGACAGACAATCAACCGGCACCAGTGGGATTATTCCTCTTTCTTTCTTCTTCTCTTAAAGACGTCCAACTGACCCGGTTTCAAAGGCAGACAGCAGGACGCCGTCGTTGTCCTCCTCCCCTCCCACTGAAATCCAGTCTTCTCTGAAAAAACATGGATCTCACCTCCCTTCAGGGAAAGGAGGTGAAAGCAGGAGCTAAAACCTGCTAATCCACCAGGTGGGATGCTATCTTAGCTTAGCTTAGCTCCTCTCAGCCTCTGAAAACATCCATCTTCAGAGTGTTGGGATGTAAAAAAAGCAATAACACACAATTACCCAGAAGGAAAATTGGCACAGAAATGCAGATACCTGCTGCTAATCATCATTAGCCTAGCTTAAAGGCATTCCAAAGGAGAGCGAGAGGTTCTCACCTATCTGGTTGTACACCTTGAAGGCGATGTCGATGTGCAGGATGACCAGCATGAACTGGAACCAGGGGCTCATCTCCTTCTTGGGCAGGGGGATGTGGGCGGCAAACACGATGTCGTTGGCCTCGATCTTCTTGGCCATGGCCTCGTCGAAGTTGGGGATCTTGTCGCACTGGTCGGGGCCCCAGGGCATGAACCAGCGGGTGTCCTGCCCCTGCTTGCCCGTGTCCACGCACTTGGTGGCCAGGTAATGGATGGCTGTGGTGGGGCTGGGAGCTGGAGACAACATGGAGGGAGGCCTCAGCGAGGGGGGCGGGGCTACAGGCTAGGCCGTGTGTTGGCGTCAACAGCTGCGTGGGCTCAACTCTGCCAATCTACAGTCACCTCTGCCGCTGTTTACAAAATGGCCGAGGGCGAGCTGTGGGAACGGGTGGGAACGGGTGGGAACATTCCTGCAGGCACTCAGGCATCAATTACCCACAGACTAGCGAGCGGCGCTTGTGAATCATCCACCGTAGCAGCAGCAGCCTGGAAGACCTGCGCCATGGCGGCTGCTTTGAAGATTAAAGATCAGGGTTTGCGGGTCAGGCGGCGAAGCGCATTCCGAGCACAGCCGAGAGCAACTCAGGGCTTCGCTCCGTGGCCGAGGGGCAGAAGCGTTAGCTTAACGCTGGGCTTTTCCTTCTGTTTCAGTTTACAGTTGGGATAGCAACCACACGCTAACACCAGCTTTAACATCAGGCCCTCCGGCAGCCGATTACAGAGGTGCTGCTGGAGAAGACGGGGATTTACGCCAACAGTTGTACACTTGTACACGAAGAACCGACATGTTTCTGCTAGCGAGCAGGAGTGTGTGTCCAACCAACGCGATGATGTCACCATCCGGACGGAAACCAGCCAACCAAAATCTAGTGTTTGTCCCCTGGAAGGCCCCCGGCCCTCGGCCCCCGGCCCTCACAGAAACCTCACCGAGTCAGAAACCCTGAAGCAGGCCACCGGACCAGGAAGTGTGTGTTTAAAAAACACACACAGGGATCAAAGAGGACACACCTAACTGAATTACAGCCGGTTGTCTGGAACCCCTTTGAGCTGGATTGACCCCGGGAGCCCCGGAGCCGGCCCGGCTCCTCCAGGCTCCACCAGTGTGACCAGAATAATAACCGTCCCTCGGCCCGCTGACCCCATGCCGTGTTCCCGGGGCCTGTGGGGAAATAAGGGGAGAAAACCCCCTTTCTACTCAATTACCCCGCCGCCCTCGGCCGCCGAGCAAACACAAAGGAATCCGGCTTCATTAAAACCATCTCAGCCAGGAAGCGAACCAAACCGGCTAATTTTCCCCCAGCGGTCCTGGGTGGCTCCGGGATCCACCAGACACGGGCCATCTGCATCTCTAACACGGAATTCTGCCGTGCGGGTGGGTGGGTGGATTTAAGGGAACTTGACAGCAACTCCCAGAGCAGTCCTGGAGGCACAAGCGCCACTCTGACAGCTGCGTGCGCGCTTTTTTGCGCACCAAGGGAGATGGAAGAGAAGGGAAAGAGGGAGGAAAACAGCAACTCTGCCTGCGAGGCGACGGGGGTTTGCAGAGAATTCACACGGGGGGAGAGGAGAAGGAGTGAAAAGAAGGTAGTGATGCTGCCTGGGGCCCCTCGCAGGAGACACAGACGCTGCGCAAGAGAGGTGGGGGCGAGGAGGAATAGGAGGAGCAGGAGGTGTGGGGAGGAACGTTCGAGTGTGGAGCAGGAAGGTGAAGACGCACAAAAGGGTGGAAGCATATCAGAACACCCAAAATGGTTAATCACCCCCAGATTTTGGTGGCTTTTACGCGGGGCCAAACGACGCTGCGGTGCGCCGACGACCGCCCGCCGAAAGCGCCGTGCTTGAGCGTCCGGGGCCGCTTTCAAAACGCCCTCCCCGCACAAACTGCTGCGGGAACACGCAGCTACAAGTTGGCCTCCATCGCCTTTTGTCGCAACGCAAAAGGTGGAACTTTACCCAAAGTTGGCCGTCGCCGTTCGGAGCTCGCGTTTCCGCTGCGCCCGGAGCCAAACGAGAGCCACGCGCGGCACAGAGAAAGGTTTACAATTCCAAATAAAAAGAAAGGAAAAGGGGAAAAAAAACTTACCGATCAAACCGCCGACCATGAAGGCGAGCGCCTGGAACAAAAGCAGGGCAATCCCCCCGATCACCAACTTTTTGGTGCTCATGTTCTCGATAATGGCCCCCGCCATGGCGGAGCAGAGGTTCGGCGCGGGGAGAGCGAGAGTGTCCCACCGAGCGAGGAGCAGTCAGCCCGGGCAGGAGGAGCGACGCATCTGCGGCTGCTGGCGACGCGAGCTGGACCCCCTCCACCTCCACCTCTCCACCCCTCCGCCCCTCCGCTCCTGCCTCTTCACTTCCAAGGAGGAGGGAAAAAAGCAGGAGTCACATGACCGGGAAGGACGGATTCATTCAACTGGTTTGGATCAGTCTGGATTACAAGTTCACTTATCCGCGTTCGTGTCTGCAGGTTTGAACTTGGTGGTTTTTTATTCCTTTATTCCGCCATATTTAACTTGAAGGGGTTTAAACTTGGCCAGAAGTGGGCGGAGACATTTGGACCCAGGTGAGACGATCAGGTAGGTGAGATGGAGGGGGAGGGGGGGGTGCACAAAAACTAACCAATATAAGATTTTTTACAAAAAACAAGGAAGCTAACTTAAAAATAGACAAATTAAGGGGTTGGATGCGCTTTTATTTTTTATTTACCAGCCATCTGTGGGATATTTTGAGGCTGTGACAGTTGGCAAGGCACAGTCTGACTGCAGGCAGCCATGACGGAGGAACAAGATGGAGTAGAAGCATGAAATATGGTTGTACCAAAGACTGAAACACACACACTCACACTCTCTGCTGTGGAATGATGCTGACAGGAACCTAGAAGTTTACCCAGTCGGGTAAACGGGATGATGGGATGGGATCGGGGTTTTGGCACTGACGGTGAAATGGTAATAAAAAAAACCAAAACAGAAGGTAAGAGAGCCGCACAGGTGGAAACAGCCTGGAGCCGTACGCTCAGAAACGCTTTCGGATCCTCTCCAGGGGGTCTGTGTCCCACATCTTGGGGTCCCAGGCCTGGAACCAGCCGGTGAAGGTGGGCGGCTCTTTTCCCTGTCTGATGGTGGTGATGGGCGTCCCGCTGCGGCCGGAGGGGTCCGTGTCGGCGTAGTCTTTGGCTGTGTGAGGACGAGGACACACAGGTGTCAGAAGTGGACCCGCCAGCCTCTGGACCAGGTCTGAGGCTGTGGTTCTGCCTGTGGGGGGGCGGGCGAGCAAACCTATTCTGGGAGCTTCCTTGCGTTCCTCCGCGTTGGCGTCGTTGCCGACCCAAATGAAGATCTGCGGGAGGAGAAACCAGCGTTTCAGGGTTCTGTTGATTCCAATGATGGGACGATGCCCGGTTTCATCATTTCAGGGAGGATGAACTAAAGGTCGCTCTCCTCCTCCGGTCGGGGCCTCCTTGCCAGCTGGATCCCACATTACCTGGTCTCCGGTATCCAGGAGCATGACGTCGTCGGTGGCCAGGTCCGACTGAGTGAAGTCTCCCGGGACCTCCTCCACCTGAAAGAGCACGAGGGCGTTTGAAACACACCTTCTGGACTGCGTTCACACTCTCTGTCCGTCAGCCACCTACAAAGATTCTCCCTGTCTTGTTGGAGCAGCCAAACAGGCGCGGCGTGCTGACCGTCTGCTTCAGCTTCTCTGAGGTCTGGTACTCCTTTTTGCCACCGAGAGAAGACCAGAACTCAGCTGTGGGATCAAAGGAACAGCGCGGCGTTAGCTGGTGCGCTACCCAGAGCGGTTTGTGCTGGGGAACTGAAGGGGGAACTCGCCAGGCTCCTTGCCCTCGGCCACCTGGCTGGGGTTGCCCTTCAGGTACGTGGCCACGTGCTTGGAAGCCCCTATCTCCTCCTCCGTGGCGCCCTTTCCTCGCCAGACGAACAGGGCTTGTGGAGTCTTCAGCACAAACACGTCGTTGCTGTTCAGGCTGGAGGCTGAAGCCTCCACCTGAGGGGAAAAGGAACGTTTTGATGAGCTTTATTCGGAGCGTCGACAGGCAAAACGGTGCAGGGAGGCGGCTCACCTCCACGGCACGGGTGGCTCCGGAGGAGCTCTGTCGGATGTGGAAGAGGCGGGTGCCGGCCTCCTGAGATTGTCCAGACTTGGCTGAGGTGCCTCCGAGGTGGATCATCATGGGTTTTCCCTGGAACAGGGTCATCAGGTGTGCCGGCTCCTGCCCCTGAGTGACTCTCACCTGCTCACAAAGTCAGTCAGGTCACTGACTCCACACTGCATGGATCCAGAAACTAAACCTGTGTTTTCTGACTAACTGGAAACGATTATGTCGTTTTTATAGAGCAGCGAGTGCTGCCCAAAGGTGAAGTTCAATATCTGGTTTCCTGTGATTACTGCCGCGACGCTGCCCTCTACTGGTGGAAACAGGGTACTGCTAGTGTCGCCCATGTTTGCAAATTAAATTTGTAATATTGTGAAATCAAAACCTAAAATTAGGATAATTATTATTGACCTACTTGCACACCTTTACCAAGTGAAAACCTATTCCTCTTTGTTGACAGCTGGTCATGGTCACGTGTGGGACCGAGCTCTAACCTGCACTGGACTTCCTCCCATTGAGTCGTCCAGCTGGACCGTGAGGTACGCCGAGGCCGTCAGCTCATCCTGCGTGCTCTTCAGTCCCTGCCTGAAACAGACGTGCACAGGTTGATGTGGCGGGAGCCGCGGGTGTCGCCCCAGAGTGCGGTGCAAGTCCTGACCAGGTGTAGATGATGTGCTTCTCTCGGCCTCCCTGGTCGTAGGTGTAGAGGATGAGGTAACAGTCTCCGCCGTAGAACTGACCGTAGGTGGAGGGATCCACAGCCACCTTGTCACCTTTCTCCACACGCCAGATCTAAAAACCAGCCCCCGATCAGCCTCCTCGTGGCGTAAGGCTTCGGCTAGCAGCCTTTCCAGCACTCCTACCTTGACCTTGCCCTTGCCGTTGTCCACCATGCCGTGGTGGGCGGCCATAGTGGTGTCGGTGTGCAGTTTGGAGGCATCGAAGGGGATTTGCTCCACTTTGGCGATGCGGCCGATGGTGTAGGCCTTGCTGGGACCGGTGGTCTCGTCTTTGTCTTTCCAGTCAGAGAAGAACTGCTTGAACAGAGTCGTCTCCCCTCCGGCAGGTATGACCTGGATCTGCAGAAGGAGGAGTATTCTCACCACGTCTAGAAAGCGTTCCTTTCTCTGTTTCTCAGGAAGCTGCTCTTCCTACCTGCGTATTTTTAGAGTAGCCCTTGTCTTTGATGAACGTCTGACCTGTAGACATGGCTTCTTTGCGCTCTCGCGGGTTGGCCTTTGGACCTGTTGGGGTCAGACACAGAAACGTTACCGTTGCCTTCCACCGGGACACCCCGATCCAGGATCCTGCGTCTGGGGCGGTGATTCGGGCAGAAATCAACCACAAGCCTGCTGACACCTTTCCAGACAAAGATGTTTCCATCGGCCCCGTTGTCCAGGATGTAGCACTCCTCCGGAGACAGCATGGCCTGCTTGAAGGGACTGAACTCCTTCACGCAGGTGACCTTCATTTGACCCGAAGCATCAGAGATCTGGGACAGACGGAGAACAGGTCACATGACAGCTCGGCTTTGACAAGCTAAATCTGCACTCCTTTCCACCGTGCTTTGGGTTCCTCACCATGTAGAGGCTGCTCTTCTTCTTGTTGCTGGTGTCCACCCGATCGTCTTCGTCAGGAGTGCTGGGGGGGAGGTCGGGTTTGGGCCCCAGGATCTGACAAGCAGACGGACGAATCACGGCTCCTCTCATGAACCCTCGTGTTTGGACAAACCCAGGCCAGTTTGGACACACGCGTGACATCCCTCCCCTCCTCCCCTCCTCCCCTCTTCCCCTCCTCCCCTCCTCCCCTCCTCCCCTCCTCCCCTCCTCCCCTCCTCCCCTCCCCTCCTCCTCCTCCTCCCTCAAGCCCTGTTTGTTGCACACGTTTTTTTTCCAGCGGCGCAGACTTGGCAGACTGCATTCTGTCCTCCCTGCCAGTTCCCACGCTTCCCGGGAATGTTTACGGAGCGCTCGGCTAGCCGGGACCCACCAGGAGTGGGCTGTTCGTGCACGTGGTGTGTGTGAGTGTGTGTTACCTTTAAGACCTCCTCAGGCTCACTCCCCTCGTCAATTATGTGCATCTGCCCTCGACCATTTCTCTCGTTATCTCTGATGTCGATGGACAGCTGAGTGGCCTTCAGCTTCTCGTAGCGGTTAGCCTCACTGCCGCACCACACGTAAATGTTCTGCTCCGAGACGGGAAAGATCCGATGAGATGGGCAGAGACCACCGTTCCTGCTGCCAGCGCCCGTGTCGGCTCACCTTGCCCAGGTCGATGATGAAGCAGTCCCCTTTGTTGAAGCTGGCCCAGGCCAGCTCCTGCTGGGTGGCCCTGATGGCCCGGCGACCTTTGACGTGCAGCAGACGCTTCATGTTGGCCTCGTTGGTCACCACATGTTGGAAACCAGAGGCCACGCCCCCTTTCTGGCTCAAAAGAAAGGAGAATTGAGGTGAGGTTCTATTCGCTGGTGCGTGTGTGATTTCAGGACAATAGAGGCAGGTGTTTTCCAGAGGACTGAATGCTAATATTTGCTGGGCGGAGGGCACCGGGTGTGTTTTGGACACCAGGCACGTTTCTGCTCAGAGGCAGAAGTGTCTCGTAAAGTTCCCTCCTTGGCGAAGCCGTCAACCACACGCGTGTGGTAATAAACAGGTTCTGCTTCAACCCCACCCGCTGCATTAGCAGAGGACTGGCTCTGGAGGGCGCTACCCTTGAATACGAGGAGACAAATCAAGCAAACAGGACCAGCCGGCGTCGAGCGGAGCTGCATGTGGAGGAGCGGCGAGTTAGACCGCCATTGGTGTTTGTCCCGGCCAGGGGAGAGGCACTCCAAGTTTCCATGAGAACAATCCTGGCTCTGTTTACTCTGCAGGGACGTTTGCAACCAAACCACGACCTTACCAGACACTGGAATCCAAAACGATGTATTTACCATGTGTTTTACCGAGGCCGTGTATGTGTGTGTGTGTGTGTGTGTGTGTGTGTGTGTGTGTGTGTGTGTGTGTGTGTGTGTACGCATGCTTTCGTGCTATTGGGAGTTGTATTCTGAACAAAAGCCTTTTTTAACCGTCTTTACTGGTAAAAAACAGTAAACAACACTAATTACAACTGACTAGAGCCAGAAGTGGAGGCTGGATCTTACCATGGTAATTGGAAACAGATGGCTAGTTAAGAAAGGAATTTAAAAATAAAAAGGCTTTGCTTCCATTTATTCCAAAATATCTGCGGTAAAGGTTTGTGGGCCGGTCGACACACCCTGGCAGAAGATAACGTGCCTCGTCTGAACTTCAGACTCATTACTACAAGTCGGCAATGATTAAACACAGCCGCTAAATTTAGGTCAGAGAGAGTTCTGACATCTTCCACCATCTGAATTCCACAGGAAAAAAACTGGCGAATCAATCCAAACAAAAAGAAAGGATTGGTTGTTCCACCAGGATGAGCCCCTCAGAGGAACCCACCAGGAGCTCACCTGGTACACCACTCCTGACTTGAAGTAGCCCAGAAAGGTTTTGGATTCGTGGTCCTGCACCTCGCGGAACTGCACCGGTTTGCCCCCCAGGTGGTCGTCCAGCTGCATGGCGAAGATGGCCGCCGCGCCGCTCTCATCCTGCGAACACTCCGCGCCTGCAGGAGAAAGACCGTCAACCTCGAGTCTCCTCGCAGAAGCACGAGGTCAGACTCTTCGGAACTGATGGGACCTTTGAGTCACTCGGTATTCCGGACTGGAACATTTGAGTCACTCCGCATTCCCTCCACCACCAAACGACCCAGGCGGATGAAGATGTGCACCATCGTTACAGATGCATGCGGGTGCCTGTCTCTTCCTGCCAGGACCACCAGCGGGTCCTTGAAGGTGTGTGTGTGTGTGTGTATGTTACACAACATTTTCAGCTCTCATGTAAAATTTGCAGAGAATTAGCATGGATTTGCGTGTTTTGACTGGAAGCGTGTTAGTGTGGGCACGCAGCACGGACGGAAGGCCGAGAGCTGGGGAGGAATTTCACAACGCGCTGCAACCATTTCACCATTCTACGTTAGTCACCAGCAAACCGCAGACGCTCCCCAGCACACACACACACACACACACACGAGGACGCTCCAAGGCTGCGGACACAAGTGCGATAAATGCGCAGCCTTGCAGAAGTGACATTAGAAACAACAAGAAATACAGGATCGTCTCTCTAAGTGCGTGGGTGTGCCTACCGAGCCACATGTGGATGGAGTAGGACGGCGCCGCGGTGGTGTAGAGCAGCAGGTAGGCGTCGCCGGTGTAGAAGGAGCCACGCAGGGCCTCAGGGATGGGCTTCAGGTCCAGGTTCTCGATGCGCCACACCTGCAGCCCTGGCTTCTTCCCAGCTGTGGTGAACTCCTTATGGGAAACCATGATGCCTCTGAGGAAGGAGGAGGAAGAGGAGGAGGAGAAACACGGATGAGCAAGCGGCCCGGATGCTTCCAGCCTCAGCGCAGCAGAAAGAAAGACATGCTTCTACATGTGTTTGGCCTTTCGGAGTGTGTGTGTGTTTGTGTGTTTGTGCAGATGGCAAACTGGTCCAACCTGTCAATGACCAGCTCCTGGAACATCTGGAACGCCTGCATGGAGGCTCCGTCTGTTACCAACCTGCCACACGTTTAAACTCTTAGGCCTTCAGAGTCACAGGATAAGCAGCTTCGCCAGGAAACTTGGAGGATTCCACAGATTTACTTTTGCTCCGGTTACAGAATGACCAGCTTACACATCAGCGTGGCGGCTGGATCGCTGCTAATACTGGCCCGGAAGACCCCCCCAGCAACCGCAGAGAAAGAGCAAAGCGCCACCATCAGCACTTCCTGCAGTCATAAAACCGAATGTGTCCATCTCAGGTTTCAGCCTTCAGCTTCCTGGTAACAGCCTGGTCTTTAACTTCTGCATCATGGACCATCACCAGGACCTGGAGCCAGGCGCCCTGCTTAATAACCCCCTGAGACACAATAATACCCATCCTCACGCCACAAAAACACGGAATTAAATGCAAAAGATCACCTCGAGTGCGCCCAAAACGCTATAATAAATTTCTTTTTTTTTTCACACCCTATTACGTAACAGCCACACACGCACTTTGTGCCCAAGTTACTAATGTCAGACCACATTTCCCCAGTTGCATTCACAGCCTGACTCTCTTTTTTTCTTTTCTTTTTAGTTTTTAAATCTTCTTCCGAGAATTGGAACGTCTGCGAAAACCGCTCCTGTGTTTGCAGACGCGACCAGCTGTGCAGCTGCGCCCCGGCGCGGAGCTCCTGCACGACCAGCGGAGAGAAAGTGGCGCAAAAGAGGGTGCAAAGTGGGGAAAAGTCAAACTCACGATCCGGAGGACGATTCGGAGGAACGAAGAAAGCGCTGATGGAGGCTGTGGATGCGGGAGTGGAATCTGCGGAGAGTCTAGGGTTTTATGTAGAGCAGAGAGGAGGAGGAAGAGGAGGAGGAGGAGGAGGAGGAGGAGGAGGGCTCTGGAGTGGTTATGCTAAATAGAGCAGTTCTGATTGGTCGACAGAGATACAGACAACGTCATCGACAGTTTCCTCCCAGATGCGTTTGGTTCGGACTCCAAACTTTATGAATCCAGTTCTCTCTGCTGGTCCGAAGTCCACGCAGGACAGGCATCCAGCTTTTTAGAAACCCACAGCTGGTCTGTTGTCTTGTGCTCCAGGAGCCCGACAGGAAGGGGAAGGTGTCTGAGAGCAGCCAGTCAAGCAGCCAGCCACAACAGCCCCCAGCTGCACCGCCCACCAGGCTGCTGTCTGGAGGGGATTTGAAACAACCTTTGTTGCATCTTCTGTGCTCGCCCGCCTGAGTCAACAGTGGCGCTCACGCAGACGAGTCTCTGTGCTGCTCCAGAGCCCTTTGACACATTCTGTTGTTGAATAAAAAGGCTCAGTACGGCTGAAATGGGTTTCTTTTCAATGATAAGAAATAACTTGTGGGAAAAGTGCGCACGTTGCGTAACCGGAGCTCAGCTCCAGGCGTTGGGCCCTGATGACACAGGCAGGCATATTTGCATTTTCCCCCAGCCAGTCAAACTAAAGTGCTGCTGCACCTCTGAGAGGCATTCCTCCGACACACGGATGAAACGCCAAACCCACACACTGCCTTACACACCCACCGACGCTTTGTTGCTTTCCAAGAAGCCAAAGAGAAGGTTCTGGTTTGCAAAGCCAACCCAGAGGCGTGACAGCAGCCTGTCAGCTCCTCCGCCTGTGCGGGAGGCCGAGCTGTGGTGAGAGACGTGGTTGTTTGACCGTGGACGACAACCTTTACTGAGCCGCCATGCATCCGAAGCCGCGTCTTACGCAGGCAGGACGTAAGACGCGAGTGTGTGACCCCAGGCCAGATGCTATCAGACTAGCTCTTCCCTAAATTTAAAACCTGCAACCCACTTCTGCTTTTATTTGGGCGTTGCCATGGTAATAGACAGTGAACTACCCAACAGTCATTAAGCAAGAGTGCTAAACTAACGCTTCATTCTTTTCTTTTTTCATATGGGCTAGAAAAAAAAGAAAAGATTACATGTTGGATCCAATCCTGAGCTGAGGTAAAACCAAACCGCTCTCCTGTCCTGCTTTAGCTGTTTGTTTGGTGCCGGACGGAGTCTTATCTCATGACAGGATGCAGAGAGCAGCCAAGCTCCATTGTGCCAAGGGCTGATCCGCATCCTCAGTGACAACGTGGTGAAGGCGGGACGGATCCGGCTCGAGACCAGAGGCCGGCAACGTGACAGGCTGCAGCACGCCGAATAATAATAAAGGCCTCAGATCATCAACGGCCCTGTTATCACGTCAAACCTGGTCAATCAGATAATGGCAGAAAAGTCATTTTTCAGCTCAAAGTTTAAACCTGAGTGATTTATGGTTCTACGCTGGTGTTGAAGCAGCACAGCCAGCCAAAAAAAAAAAAAAAAACCAAACCCAAAACCCATGACAACGCAACAGGGAAATAAAGCCTTGCCTGCTTTAATTATTCCACAACATTCACGCTTTAGCGCACCCCAAGTACTGGTTTATCTTCTGTATCTGAGGGCTGCTATTGCCGTCTGGAGTCACCTTATTTCCCCTGTTCAGAGAACTCACTTTCCAGTCAACTTTTCTCATTTCTTCTCACACTTCCACATTGTTCATCTCAAAGCCACTTTTGCGGACGAAGGACATTTGCAGGGGAACTACAGCTGGGAAAACCAGAGCAAATTCTAATACTGTTGACTGAACCACATCCCTAAAATGTCGTGTCAGAAAGATCTATTGACGTTAGCACCCACCCCCCTGTGAACCTTCTGGCTTGTCTGAGTTGTTAAGGCACGCACTCTGTACAACTTGTTTATATCAAAAACAGGCAGTCAGAAGCATACACAACAGGTCTGGTTAATACCTGCTCCACCCAAGGACCGACAGCTTCCCCGAAGATGATTTCTCAAAACTGGCTGGGTTGGGATGACAAAGAGCGTTGCAGAGGCACTCGCGCCTCTGTGTATCTACAAAACAGAGTATAATTACCAACAAATGTGCCTGTTTAAAAGGGAATAAAGGGGCAAACACACAAAATTGTCCAGCCAGGATTAGCAAAAGAAAAGCATTTTACCTGTATAAACCCGAGAGGGGTTTTGACTTTGGCATATAGTGATTATAGACACGTGCTAAGTAAATGTTTTGCATGGCCTCATTAGGTAAACTGAAGCAGTGCCTGGATCAACCAGCTCGACTGCAGCAGCTCTCGTGATCTCTCCTGCAACAGACGTTCATCAGTGTAGGAACCAGCACCAGCAGGAGAACATCCAAACTGCAAAAGCACCACTTATAAAACCTCTTTATTTTCAAATGTGAATTAAAAAATAAAAAATACACTGAAGAGGTAAAAAAAAAAAAAAAAAATCACATTTAGACTTTAAAAAAATAAATGTAAAAAAAAAAATGACAGAGGATGTTGTGTTCTAATATCGACATGGGAGACGGGAGCTGCAACGGGATTTGAAGCGGAGAGGCCGAAAAACCGGGAACTGAGTTAGGATCACATTGATCATCAGATTACTCCTGCAGTGAGTACTGAGGTGATCACCACTATTAATATAGCATTTCATGTGTTTTCTTTCTAAAGAAAAAAGGTTATCTGGTGTTTTAGGGGATTTTTGTTTCATCCCCCCCACTACAGAGGCTTGGTTACCTGGGGAGGCAGGGTGCTGCTGGAGCTCCAGAGGAAAGGATCTTCCTGCATGGCTAAAGTCTGGTTAACAAACCTCAGCATCCCTGTGAGCGTGTTCACATCCATCTCCTCCTTCTCATCCACCGGAGCGCAGACGGACTCCCTCCTCGACTCAGTGGCTCCCTCCTGAGTCCCGGAGGCCTCCAGGTCTAAGACGGTGTCGTCTGCCGCGTCCACCTTGTACGTGAGTGGGTTAAAGGAGCAGTCAGAGGTCAGAGTGGCATCCACAGCGCTGAAGCCCTGCCTGCTGTGGTCCACCAAGTCCTTGAGGGAGGAGAGAGAGGGGGAGGAGGAGGAATCCCAAGTCTGCTTATACAGGACTTCCCTCAACGTGGCCTTGAGGCTTGGAGGGAGCTCGAGGGAGGGAGTCAATGCTGCTCCAGGCGTGTGTTTGGTGGGACAGAGGAGGGTCTGTGTGAGCAGCGGGTAAGGGGAGAGTGGGAGTCTGTGCCGGAGAGAGGGGCTGAGTGGGCTGCGTGGGAGTGGGGAGAGCCACCGGAGGGTTTTTCAGAGCGGTCGGGTCAAGGCCAGGTGTTTCTGGGGAGTGTGTGAACAGAGCAGGGAGGGAGAGGGTGTGATGCTGACGGTCAGCAGCTCGCTCCAGACTGGAGATCCTGGCTCGGAGACGGGTCACCTCAGATTCCTGAAGGAGGAGAAACGGACAAGTTCAGATGACGCTAGGATCCAAAACCTTCCATCAAAGTCATAATTCTCCCCCTGCCTATAGCAATAATCATGTGATCCACACAGGGTTGCCCCCTACATCTACCTTGATGAGCAGAGACTCGCTGGATGCCTCCGTGGACTTCTGGGATGCCTGGAGCTGGGTCTGGAGCTGGGCAGCCTGGGCCCTGGTTTCATTTAACTGGGCGATGAGCTGCTCCAGCTGAGCACGGAGGAGGCCGTTCTGGGCTCTCGTCTGCTCGTACAGAGTCCGGCTTTGCTCCAGTTGCGTTTTAGCGTGGAGGAGCTCAGTCCTGGTCTGCTCCAGTTGGCTGCTGGTCTGTTGGAACTGGGACCTGGCTTGCTCCAGCTGGTTCTGGCTCTGGTCCAGTTTGGCCGACAGCTTGTCCTGAGTGGAGCTCATGGTGGAGGAGACTTTGAGGAGCTGACCCCGAGTCTGTTGCAGGGATTCCAGCTAGTCGCAAAACAGGACAAAGCCGATTGACTTTAACTTTAAAGATTTCGCTGCAGTCCAATTGGCAATTATTTCTTCTCTTATATAAAAAAATAAAAACTTTACAGTCGAAGAAAAGAATAAAAAAAGGAACTTCTACGGTGTTCATACTATGAAACCAGAAAAAAAGAAGGAACAGCAGTTTCAGGCAGGACACATTTGCACCATTACTGGAGTCAGGGTCAAGCTTATCTCAAAGGTCATAAAATCTATCCCAATTGTAGCCCAGCTGAAATATTATCTGCATTGTGGCTTCGTGCTCACCAGTGTCACACATGTTCTAGTCAATTAGTAACAGATATGTCAATACTGTCCGGCTACATGTGTGCTGTACATGTGTACATGTTAAATAGGCTCAATGGTTTCTGTACCTCCCTGTTGTGCTCTTCTCTCTCCAACTCCAGCTCCTTCTCTAGAGAGGTGATGGTGCCCTGCAGCTCTGCTTCTAGCTCCAGCCAGCAGGCCTCCTTCGAGGCCAGGTCCTTCTCCACGGCACACAACTGGACCTCCTGCAAAGAAAGAGCCCCCCTTAACTCTCCACTTCAGGATTTTGACACATGCGTTAAAGGAAGTTTAGCCTTTTACCTTCTCTTTGGAGTGCAGCTTGTGAGAATCGAGCTGTCTGGTGAGAGCCTCACAGCGATTCTGAGCTTCTACTAGTTCTTCTGCTAAACGCTCGAGTTTCTGCTGGCACGCACACACCCGATGTGACTCCTAGCACGACAGACGCAAATACACAGAAAAATAGATATAGTGTAAATGTACTGCCATACAAATAGTGTGGCAAAAAAAATCAAGATTAAATTCAAATTATATTCAAAACTGTGCAAATTTAAACTTGATAAATCCAGAAGCCCTATCTCAGCTTCAATGGTTGTTCATAGAGCAGAGATTACCAGACAGGCCGGAATTTAAGAGATTTTTTTTTGTCATTTGTTACAGATGGTAATAACATTGGCATGTTAATTACGCACCAGTTCATTTTAAAAGGCTGTGCTGAAATGCACCTGACTGACAGGCTGTAAATACGTCTGTGACTTCTTCTAACCTTGAGTTTCTTGTCTGCGAGCTCCTGCTGCACCTGTCTCAGCTCTCTCTCTTTGGCCTCCAGGCTCTGCTGCAGAGACTCCACCTTCCTCACCATCTCCTGTTTGTGCTCTCTGATTGCCACTTCCAGCTGGGCCAGCTGAGGATGGTGGATGAGCGGGCAGGGGGGGAAAATAATAAAGAGATACATTACAGACTGATCCTTATTAATTCATCGGTGTGATCGGCAACACTCAAGGCCCAAAATGTGCCAAAAAAAGGTGTGTTGGGGTTGTACCAGGTTTGCTCGTTGTTGGAGCTCCCCCTGTCTTTCCTTCAGGGCATTGTCCATGTCTAACACCTCATGGGTTCTCTCTTCCAACTCCCTCCTGGTGTCACTGTGGAATCACACACACACACACACACACACACACACACACACACACACACACACACACACACACACACACACACACACACACACACACACACACACACACACAAAGACACAAAATAATTTTATTAAATAGCCTATCGGGATATCTACAGCATCTTCTGAATGTGTTCAGAACCATGTGAGAGCCTCCATTTAGGGCGAAACTCATGATCTGAGGAATTTCTGAGGAAAGTTTATTGTTAACTTTTACTAAGATGCTATTTGGTGCAGTGCTTGCAGCATGCTCCAGGGTGTGTACTTAGTGTCTTTTCCTGTGAAAAACAGCTTATGACTGCGACTACAAGAGTGAGAAACTAAAAATACACTGTGTCTTTTTTTTAATAGAAGATGTTCTGTGTGGGCACACCCACACTCACTGAACCAAGAAGAAACAAGAAAGAGCAAAGAAATTAAGTAAAAATATAAATAAACTAACTGATATTCCTATCATTTTTTTAAAGGGTATGATTTCCATACAAAAAGTAGACAGTCTTAATTTTGAGGACAAAGACTAGGACTGGGTATTAGAACAATTACAGACTCCTCACAAACCCCCAAATCTGCTTGTTTGCTGGTGATTGTGATACAGTATTTAAACACTTGAGATTCGGATGCGGCGGTGAATCAGTGAGATGCAGCGTATTCGAGCTGTGACGGTCGGGGAGGTGTCCTCCATCCCTGTGTGCAGAGGAGGAGTTGGCACGAGGAAAATCTCCTCACCTAAGTTGGACAGTCAGTTTCCCCAGTGAGGTCTGCCGCTCATCTGCGATGGTTTGAGTCCTCTGCAGAACATCCCTGAGTTCCCGCAGTTGCTCCAAAGTGTCGGCCAGCTCCCCCCGCACCACCTGTAGCTGCTCCTCCAGCATCTGGACCCGCTGACAGGAGAGGAGCTTGTCGGCCTCGGAACGGTGGAGCGCCTCCTCCAGGTCCGCCGCTGGCATTGGGAAGAGACAAAGTTAAGAGAATGAAGAGAGCACCTCTCGAGCTTTAGGCCGATTCTGCAGGTTAAATACGCCAGAAGCTGCCACCCACCCAGGCTGGTCTTGCTGTCCAGCTCGGTTTTTACGCGATGTAGGTTTTCCTCCATGTGGCTGATCTGAGAGGTCTTGTTGGTGACGTCCCTCCTCAGATGCTGCAGCTCCAGTTCTTTACTCAACAGCTCCCCTTGACATTTGGCCATGTTTGAAGCCACATGGCTGCACAGTACAAACAAAAAACACACCGTTAAACAAATGAATCATTTTTAAAGTAGAAATCACCAAATCTGGCATAACTACGGTTAAAAAAATGCTTTGCTAATTAAAATATAATACAAAAACTATCCATTTACTCTAGGCCACCTGAATGGAATAACTGAGGCCGTGCAACAAATTCTCACCTCAGTGTGAGCAAGGCTCCCATGACTGCCTTAAAGAGCAGGAAATCGCTTCGGAGCTGTTAAAGCAGCTTAACTGAGCTGAAAGAACGTGCCCTTTTGTGACACATTTAAAGCAGCATTAAGGCTATTCTTCAAATCCAAACGCAAAACAATCAGCAGCCCGGCAACCTGATAGTACTGGATCTCCAACAACTGGGACCTGGATTTATATGCTCACATTCAGCTGCATCAGGAGGTCGGGGGGGGGGGCTGCGCCTTCAGTGGGCTGTGGTGTAATCATAAGACTGTTTTGAGTGTGACAGATTTTGCTGCAGGTTAACAAGGACGCAAATACACAATGACCTCTTCTGACTGAAACAGTCCCTAGCAAGAGAACCAGACAAACCACGAGGCGCTGCTAACCGCCCTGAAACGGCGAGTCATTGTAATTGCATGCAAACAGCCCTTCGTCTGGCTGTTGTCTTACTTGACGGACTCAGAGAGTTGTGCCTTCTGACGGGCCATCTCCTGCAGCTCTTTGTCTTTCTCCTGGAGCTCTCGCTCTCTGTTCCTAATCCCATCCTGCAGAGCGGCCCTGGCTTGCTCCAGCTGCTGCTCCAGGCTTGAAACCTGCACAGATGCAACATTTTTAACCACAGCTAGAAAACCGCCTAAACACACATTCATTGAAATGTATAGTCCTATCTCAGAGCAGCAGTTTATTCAACAGATTAATAGATAAATAAATGTGAAGAGTAAAATAAAAAATCTAATGCTAAAAATCAGATTTAAATGAAAATTAGATCTTTCAGCTGTTACATTTCAAAAAGAAAAAACAAACTGTGATAAGAGTAGGAACCAAAAGTGTGAGGCAAAGACAACTGTCAGCATGTTAAAAATAGGGAACAAAATCTACAATTATTTTATAAGTGATAGATTAATAATCTCAATCAATAATCTTAAATAAATGCTGAAGAGGGTTAGTAATAAAAATCATCTAAGGATTCTACAGAGTTAACCAGGGTGAAAACAGAAAACTGCTGTACTGACATGTTATGAAAAGCCAGTCAGAAATTCAAGGAATCAGGAACACATTAATGACATTTCTTGGTAATTTTTCCGCTTTATGTTCTGCTTTCGTTCCCATGATAAAACAATTTCAATTTTTTTTTTTTTTAAGTAAAAGAACTGTGACGCTGTAACAGATAAAATAAACAGAATCTATAAAAACAGGTTGCCATAACATCACCACCAAATTATTGGTTGCATTTTAATTGATGACAACAGCATTAAACTGTCACTAGAAATGTTCAAGAGTCCACAGCACAAAATAGCACAAGCTAAAGGCTAAAATGTTCCATGATAATATTCCTGGGAAACCATTACATAACACCATAGATGCTGGTTTTCAAAGCAACAGTGCTCTCACATGCATCCCTCCAAAATTTACTTTAGCCAACTAATGCTGGGTAAAGAGACAAGAAGAACAAACAACTGCAGATCTTTAGTTTCACGCTAAGACAGTTTGGCTGGTTTTAAAGAGATTACTGGAAATCGGTTTCACAATAGTTTTTATGAGGCAGCTAAAACAAACCAAGGGCTCTAGTTTTGCAGTGGAAGTGCCATTAGTGTAACCGAACACCTTTAAAGCTGAAATGGATGAGATTTGAGTCTAAAAGGTCTCTAACTTACGAGCGTTTGCAGCTGGTTCTGACTCTCCTCCAGCTCAGAGATGTGGGCAGTGCTCTCGGTCAGCATCGTCTGCTGCTGCTGCAGGGACAGCTGCAGCTGCAGGTTCTGCTCGTTGGTGCTCTGACAGACCTGAGTGGCACTACGGAGCTCCTCCTGCAGGATGGACGTCTAGAGAAGAGGTCAGATGAACGGGAGTCAGGGGCTGGTTGACACAGGGCTTTGTAAGACTTCACTCACTACCTTTTCGTTCTTCTTCTGCAGTTTACTCTCAGAGTTCTTCCTCAGTTCCTCCATTTGCTGCTGGTAAACATTAAGCTCCTCTCTGCACATTTTTAACGACGACTGTAGCTCACATATCTGGGTACAAACATCCCAGTCACAAATGGGTACATCATCTTTATCGTATGGTGTTATTATCTGGCTTCATCAGTGGGGTCGTTGTACAAACTTTGGTGGCCGACTTGGACTCCTGCTCTTTGAAACTCTGCAGCAACTGTTCCCTGCTTTGAACATCAACCTGCTTCTCCTGAAATCAAAAAAATAACATTACCTTCATGGCTATTGACATCAGATCAGTCATGGATTGATTTCAGACGCGGAGACTGAGGTGTTTTTACCTGTGTGAGCTGGTCCACAGAGGTCTGCAGGAGGGCAGCTGCTTTCTGAGCCTCATCTCGACCTGCTCCATCTGCAGCATCTGAGACTGGGCCTCCTCCACAGACAACTGCAACTGCAAAGAAGAAGCAGTTACATTACATTCTGAAATTATTGTCATGAAGACAACATGAAGCAGAAAATTGGTAAAAATTCAGAAAGTGAAGCAGACTTGAACTGCAGAAAGTGTTCACCAGTTGTACTCTGTGCTGCTGCTCCGTGAACTGCTGAGACTGACTTTTGTTCATCTTCTCCAAAGATTGCTGGTATTCTCGCTGCTTTTTGGTCAACAGCGACTGATAATGCTGGATAGTGTTGTTCTTTTCCTGTGATTTAAATCAACCAAAAATGCAATGTAAACAAAGGTTTGTAGAAACAGAAAAGACGACGTGCAATATTTATTGGTAGATAACCAGTTATTTACAATGATATGCCCTGGGCTGGTTGTTTCTGGTGAGACATTATGGTTTAAGAGAAAGAGACAGAGTGTGTGTTTGTGTGTGTGTGTGCTACCTGTAGCTGACCCTCTAGCTCGGTGTTAGTTAGAGCAACCTGGCTGTAGGCTGAGGATTTCTCCTGTAACTGCTTCTCCAGTGAAGCTGCACGGGCACTTTTTCTTTTCAACTGATGGGAATCAGACGGCAAAAACATTTTTCAAACATTAATTGACATTTTAATAATTTTCACGCACTTTATCGGCATTTTATTGATCCGATTTTATTTTATGGAACAGCGGGTCAGAGGAATTACCTCCTTTTCTGTATCAGATGCTTGGCTGACTTTTTCCAGCAGCTCTGCGTGAAGACTCTGGTATTGAGAGGCTCTCTGGGCCATGGAGCTCTGCAGGGACAAGATCTCTGACTGGGCTCTGCTCAGGCGCTCCTGAAGCCGCTCAACCAGGCTGCTCTGTTTGCTCCGGTCCTCCTCCATGGACTGCATCACTCGTAGTAAGTGCTGGTATCCTTCCCCTGCAAGAAATAACCGTCACTGCATCTCTAACATCAGTGGTTTCAATTTAAGAAACAAATCAAAGCTTGGACAGAGCTCTAGCAAAGGTACATTTAAAATTTCTTATTAGAGATATAGATATAACAAAAAGTCAGTGTGTGTCCCATACCTGGTTTAAGCTTCAGTAGCTGTGCAGTTCCCATATAGTCAACGGGGGGCAACATGCAGGGTCTGACGCACAGGGAACCAACTGCACCCTGAAATTAAGGTAAAGATAAGCAACTATAACCATCTAGTAGAAGATCAGAGTTTGTGTTTACATGTACAAACATTCCTGTATAGTGTGTCTATGGTAAAGATTGTGAAAGTCTAAATTCAAGCCCGTGAGTTGGGATGAAGGTGAATAACTGGTTGATAGGTAGGAAACACTTCTCACCTCTCGTAGGTGGAGCAGAGCCAGTATGGCCTCGAGACTGGCCAGTTCTGCCTGGTTCTGCTGAGCCTCCCTTTGACTCTGGGCCACGTTCTGCTGCTGACTCCGGGTCAAAGACTGGAGCTCGTCCACCCTGGTGCGAAGGGAGGCCATCTCCTTGCATTTCGCTCCATGTTCCTTCAGCCGCTTTTCCAGATCTGAAACCTTTTGTTCCATTTCCTTTATCTGAGCCTGGAAGCCAGTAGAAGCGGCGTTCGCCTGTCTGACCTCCAGTTTTAACTGGCTGAAAGAGTGAAAAATGGATTTAGGAAAAAAATCATTAGCCAAATAAGGAAAATGACAAATGTTATAATTTGTATGTCAAAAACACCTGATGGTTTGACTCTGTTCATCCCTTTCTCTATCCAAAACAGTACACCTCTTTTCCAATTCTTCTTTATCTCTGTCACGCTCAGTAAGACGCTCCTTTAGTTTGCCCTCATTCTCCATCATCTTCAAACAATAAAAGGAGAAAATCATACAATTTGGAAGAAGTTAAGCTAATACTATATTTATTCATCATTCAGTTCATCTAAATAATACTAGTAAATTACAGTTTACCTGATGAAGTTTAGTGGCGATTTTAGCCTTATAATCACTGAAGGCTTCCTTTAGTTTTTCTGCATTTAGAAGTGCTTGGTTCCTTTGTTGCTCAGCCCTGTAAAAGATAAGAAAATGTATGTCCAACAACAACATATTAGGGATTGTGAATATATATTTTGACAGTAGGCCCAAGTATAGTGAATTTACAGTGTCTGGGAAGAATAAAAATATTTCTGGACTATTCTATAGTCACTGATCTTTCAAGAAGAGTCATGGGCATCATTCTGATACTTAGCATTATGCCTCACGACAAAAAAACTTGACAGAAAATTCAGGTAAGGGGATCACCGTTTGATGAGTGCTGTCTTGTTGTCTAGCTGTTCTCTGAATGTGTTCAGCTCTTCAGTGAGAGTGGCCACCATGATGTCTCTGTCCGCTGTTTCTTCCAGACTACACTCTGCTCTTTTTTCCTGCTGCCCCTGTGTGATATTGACATGAACAGATTTCTATTGAATAACCAGCAGCTGTTTTGAAATTGTAACTAGTTTTTAAGCGA
>CAAE01014367.1:264421-303043 GCA_000180735.1 Tetraodon nigroviridis | reverse complement strand
TTGAGCTTCCAGCTCTGCCTGAAGCTGAGAAATCTGCTCACTCATGACTGTCACGTTGTTTGGAAAGCCACTCCTGGGCGCCCTGAGCCCAACCTAAAAAATATTAGTTTGAAATTTGTTTTGTGTTTATAAATATCTTTAGAAAGTCTTCTTTTTGACTGGAACAAGATGTAGCATTTAAAAGATAATGCGCATAGATATCAAACCTGCAAGTTAAAGTTGGCCAGTTCATACTGCACAGGATCAAAGTCAGCGAGGAGCTGCTCATTCTGAATGGTCATACTGGCATTCTCCTGACGCACACAACTCCTTTTCTTCCTTGAGAACATATTCTCCATCTATAATCAAATAATCAAAAAGCAAAATACATGGTTATTGTATGTGGCTAACTTCATAAGATGTCAAACCTTAACAGAAACAGTGTTTTGAGTCGTACTTGAACGTAGATCAAAAATATCACCTCTAGTTTTGCTATAGCATAGAATAGAATATCTTTATTTATCCCACAACGGGGAAATTGCACTGTTCCAGCAGCAGCAATACAATATTACAAAAATGGTTACAGGAAAAATAAGTATAAAATTAGGAGATGGAGGAATAGGAAAAATAATTATATGACAAACTCTATACGCACATCATAAAATAGAATAAGAATATATACTGTAAATCTTCCAATAATTGAATAACAAAAAAATAGAAGTGGTTTGAGGATGTTTGAGCGCATTTAACATGTAATGTAAATACAATAAAACACTGCCATAGCCGAACATTAAATATTTAGACTGTGCTGATATATCTTACCTTAATTTCTGTCCATCATTTTACCGGTTGAAATGAAGCAGATTCTTCAGTGACCACAAGGGTGAGCACCCAGTAACGGCCACTAAGCATCAACTCAAGCCGGTTCCATAAATCTAGTACAATTCAAATATGGAAACTGTGGAGAATGTTACATACGGAACAGATTTAGAAACACAAGGTACTTGTTTTGAATGTTTGTGAATATAGCAAAGCCACCAAGTTAGCTAGTGTTGCTACGCTAGCTAAAAATGTAAACAAACATTGTAGGTTATATCAACAGGCGACTAGTCAGTTTACTTTTTATGTAATTTAGTGGTAATCAAGCAGGACGTTTCATTAATGTCGCTAGACTTAAAAAAAAAAAACAAACAACAATAAAAAATATTAAAACTTTAACACAACTTTACAAGTCTCCCAGGACGATAGAAAAAGCAGCCAGGAAACGTTTGTATTTTAGGCACCACCCACGTTGCAATATCGCGCTTTGTGATTGGGTAATGTCAAGTTCGTCCGTGAGCTGATTGGCCAATGGTACTGACGGCGAATACTGGCGCGTGCACGGCAACTGTCACAAAAATCCGGTTAAAGAGACCTAAAGCATCGAAAATGGAAGAGAACATTTCAAAATATCAACTTTTATTCATCTTTAAACTAAAACGATTCAAAATTACCAAGTTGTTCTATATAACGCTGTATAAAAGTGTGACAAAAAGAATCTCAAAGACAAAAGCAAAAGCAAACGTTATGTTCTTTGGCCACAAAAGCCTGCCTGGAGGCCTGATGGCAGCACCAGCACTGATGCTGCAAACAGGCTGAACAGAGGAGAGAAGCTTCAAATGCATCGACTACATCTGCACAATTAGGAGGTATCTGTCAAAGAGGTCTGTCCGTGTGGACAAACATCTCCAAAAAAAAAAAAATAATAATAATAAAAGGCAATACTAGCTGAATGTTTACTTCTGGTAGGTGATATACAAAAGTATTCCAGTGATTGTTTTCAAATTAGTTTAAACAAGCCAGCAGGAAAGAAAATCATAACTAAAAATGGTTTTCCTCTTAGGAATCAACGCACATGCATATATTCAAATGTAATGCAACAAACCACCAGAATTTCGAAATACTGACATCGAGTAAATAGCCAACTCAAGACCGCCTCTGGAGCTGCACGTGCGGAGGTACAAAACAGTGACACTGTTGTGGCTAAATCCTGAGTGTGTACAAGGTCATGCCCTCTGTTTAAAAAAAAAACCAAAAACAAAACACTTTTCTGCATCATTTACATGAAAAATTAGTTTTGAAAGAGCAAGAACTTTATCCAACTTGCATAGGTGGCAACAAGAGGAATAAATTTCAACTCAGTACGAAAACTGAGTAAACATTTAACAAACCTAGTACACAAAGTAGGATTTTAATAATTTAGGACTAACATTTTACTGATTTTATTTGTTTTGTTTTTAAACAGGGACCTAATACAAGTTTAGGTTGATTGCTTGTGCTATGTGGATGTTCTATTTCAGTTTAACACACTTAGAACCAAAAGATAAACCAATGAGAACTCTGCATTTAATTATCCATCAAAACTGAGATGCCTTTTCATTGCTTTTGATATGTTCGATCTTTAGAATAAAATTTAAAAATTAAAATAAGTTTAGGACGTGGTTACAGAGACGTGTGTGTGGGGGGGGCGGGACAATAAATGTAAATAAATGTAATATACAGTAGATCTATAGAAAATAAACATTTTCAGCAGCACATCTTTTGTTTTCGGGCTTCACCTGAGGGGTGTAATATGGGGGAAATGAACTAGTTAATTAGGGTGGCTGGCTCTGCTAACTGGCTACATCACAGTGGTTACTGAAGCTACAACTCAAAGCCAACCTCCACGACCATGGTCTCATCCCAGAAGGCAGATACTTCATACCTGCAAGGTTTTCACCGGCACAAAACCGACTCGCATCCATTTTAGGCAACAAACGCATGTAGAGACAGCACGAACATTGAAATGTAAATATTAAGAATTGAGATTTTTCTACTTCATCATGGTCCTGCGTAATCACGACAGATGATTTTTTTTTTTTTTTGGAGACATACAGATAATAAAGGGGGAAAGGGATGCTGCGTCAAATTATTTCAACTTAGGTGGAGGTAAAACAGACATAATTTGTTTGGAAAATTATTTAAATCATTTACTAGAAGCCTCTTTTTTAAAAAATACATGGGGCTAAATAAAGAAAGCCAAGGATAAAAGAATCATTGCTATCAAATCCCCACTCTGGTGGGGTTTTAGGGGGTTTTTTTTGAGCCATCTGACAGAAAGAATCCCTCTGATGAATGAAAGATACGTCTGCTGAAGGCGTCAAGAGCTTCTGCTCTACAGGATAACATGGGGGGGGGTGATTATAAAGGGATGCATATATAATTCACTAATTTGCAAATTTGGAAAGAGAATAAATGTTAATCAAATTCTTCCAGTATTACTGACTTCATCAGCTTCCATCATAATGTCTGTAAATCCAAACAGAAGAATATAAGCGGATTTAAAAAAGAAAAACGTCAATTCGCTTGAAGCCTGCTGGGACAGTGCCGATAATAGACACACTCCAACTGAGCAACTGAGAGGTTCTGTAAACGTTCAAATCCAATTATGGAACATTTACCACAAATATAACTACATGATGAATGTTCACCATCAAAACCTTTTTCCTTAGTTGTTGTAAAATCATGTGTTGATCATTGCTGCACCGGACCTGTAAGCTTTATAGGTAATAGGAAAAAGTTCCTCGTGTCTAAAAGGTGGAATAACATAAAATTAATGCTTTGAAAACAGAATGCGTAACAATGTCCTTATCACAGCCAAACCCCCTGCAGCTGCTGGTGTGACGTTAGCAGTGACGATGATTAGAACAGCTCTAGGAGGCAGTGACTCCCTCCCACTCCACCAGGTACTGCACCTTGCCATCCAGGGTGACCCGTCGGGCCAGGACTTTGTACTTTTCCCCACAGGCCAGTCGCCCTGCTGCTCCAAAATAGCTGCTGATGGAGTTCTTGAGGTGGGACAGCTGGCTGCTGGGGTCCATGCTGTGCACTATGTCTGTGGGGTTGAGCCTGGCAGTGGGCTCAGCACCTCTGTGGTTGTGGGGATGGGGTCTGCGTGACTGGGAGGAGGGATCTGAGCGCTGGAGACCTGCACGTTCCGCCGGGGCCGACCACGTTTCCTTTTCAGCGGGGGAGAGGAAATGGGCACGATGCTGGCTGATGTGTGCATCTTGCTGGAGCTACAGAGGCTGACAGACGAGGAGAGAAGCAAAACAAACTGGTCGTTTATGGGATTTTTATGGTATTTCTGCAGATGTAGAGAGATGTCAGCACAGAAGGGCAGTCAACATATCAAGTCTTACAGGTGCAAACGGACTGAACCTTGAAAATAGACAAAGGGTTTACCTTGACTGTCTGGAAATGCTGGTTGAGGTAGTTTCTGTGGTGCTCAGGGCTCCTATTGATTCCGCATCAGAGGACAGCAGAGACCTATCAATCCGTGTGCTGAGTGGGAAAGAAAAGAAGGTTCAATACAATCAGTTCAAAAAAACGTCTTATGACAGAAGATCTTGATAGCCGCTTGTTGCCTGGTGTTTAAAATTTGGCGCTCACTCACTTAACAGAAGGTAAGTGATCCAAGGTGCGGTTTTCTAGTGGCTTTCTCATATCCTATTTTAAAAAAAAAGAAGAAGAATTTCATCATATACAGACTGATGCACAAATATGCACACCAGCTAAGGAGACAAGCAGCACGTGCTCAGCAAGACACACAAACTAATGCATGCTCACACCTGGGTTAAGACTTCGCTGGAGCGCTGCCGTTTAGCCAACGTCTCCAGAGAACGTGGTCCTGGCTTCCTGTTTTTCTTCTTTTTTTTCTTTTTATCTGTGCCGTTTGTTAAAGTATTGCAGGTTCTGCAATAACAACCACATTTGAGAGTTAGCGGATCACTCAAAGTGGTGGGACCTAACCTGATTTTTAACTAGCAAATTTCAAATCTTACTTGGAGCCACTCAAAGTTTTTGTCGACTTGCACCCCTTGATTGTGATCTCGTGCAAAGGCCTTTCCATTAGTTGGCTAGCTTGTTCGCTTGAATTGGGAGGAGCTGGTGGGAACCGAATCCTTAGTCCAAACAAGTGCTTCTTTTTCTTTACTTCCTTTCCTGACATAAACCTGGAAGAATAAATAGGAAGAGTGTAAGAGCAGAAAGCTATATTCAGTGCAACAACTGTGATCAATGGTGGGTAAAACACAGCAGCTAAACAATAACCTACATGTTGCTGTTGTTGTTCAAGGCCTCCAGAACATTTTCATACCGCTCTGATCTTGGAGTATTGGTGAGCTGTAAACACAAACAGTCAGAATTAATATTATAAAAACTCTGAAGTCAGGCCTACAACATTTGCCTTCATCGCCAGCCTTACTCCGAATCTTTTTTCTTACCTCTCCGAGCTGCAGGAGCTCCCAGTTGTCATTGATGTAAGTCATCAGGTGCATCTCAGAGTCAAAGTATTTCTTCTTATGGATAACACTCAGGTTGTACAAGCTGAGGTGTGTCACATCCACCCTGAAACGTTTCAGCAAATTACTACAAAATTCGTGACTAAACGCGAGAGTAACAGTCATTAAATGCCAGCCGCTCCCTTCCCAATCAACTGTAGCTAACTTAATGCGATTGTTTGCACCTCTAGCAGATTTTACTTTGTCCCAACAGCTCACACCCCTGGTTTGGAAAAAAAAAAACCAAACCCATCACCTACCAACTGAGAGGCAGTCGTGTGAGGTATTCTGGTCCCGCATTGCAAACAGAACAAATAAACAGATAAAACCTAGACACATACACAAAAGCATGTTAAAATGGGATGACTCCTAATTAATTAAAAAAAAAAAAAATGTGAATGTAAGAATGCAGTCGGATGTATACACACCTATCTCCATACAACAGAGGCATCTGTAAACAATGAAGACAGGCCTCGTGGAACCACTGCTCACACCTGTTGCACTGTAGCATCTTCAGGTACCAACTACAAAGACGAGCACAGAGATGAGCTGCAAGAATGCGCTTAAAAAAAAAGAGACGTGCAGAAAACTGTATCCAGAATCTGTGCTCTCTATATTATACTCTGTTACTCACTCTCCGGGACCACCGCAATAGCAGTAGCACTGCTGCATGTTTGTGATGTGGCCCTGATCCCAGACCAGTTCATCCAGAGCATATGGGAAGGATAAGTGCACCTCCACCGGCTGCTCCTGCTTTAGGAAGCCTTTAGCAGAGCCTCCTCTCCTCTGAGCTCCAGCCCTCTTCACCAAAAAGACACATATATTACATCGGTATTTTAGAAAGGAGAAAGGAGCCAATAAAAAGACTGAAACACGGAGCCGTACCTTAGGAAGAGAGGTGAGCTCACACTCATAGCAGAGCCACTTATCATCAGAGTCAATGACAGAAGCGTCGATGATGGGGGAGTGGCACAGCTGATGGTAGCCTGAAAGATAACCAGCACATTAGCAAACGACTGGATTACCCAGGATTTGCCACTTGTTTTCACACTCTACATGTCATAAATATTTGCAGGCAGATGAACCAATAATGCAGCAGGTAAATATAGGCGGCAGCTGCCTCTTTCCTCCGAGACAGGACGTCTCTGCAGTACCTTGGCCACACTTGTCACAAATGACAATCTCATTCGGCTCCTCTGACGTTTCGTCTTGGCATATGGAACACACGATGTCATCTTCCTCATCGTCCTCATCATCCTCGTCCCCTAAAGTGGGCAGAAAGTAAGCCGCCTTCACAGAAGCTTGGATAGTTTTGATACAGAAACATCCAGATTTTCCAAACCAAACTTCTACTCTAGAAGTAAGTAGTGTCTATTTTAACCACTGGAGGTCAGCAAAACATCAAACTTGGAACTTCTGCAGTCAACACAGGAATAGTGTATTACGTAATACCAGGCATCACGGCTCAAAAATAAAATAAGATTTTAAAAATTGTAGATATAAAAAATTAGTATTAAACATAATAACACTGTTTTTCTTTGCATTTCTCTTCAGACACAGACAAAGAAGTGCTGTTAACTGGTGCCCCTGTGGGCAGTTAACCGTCAGAAAATGAAAGGGGAGATAAGTAAGGGAGAACGCACTAGGGTGGAAATATCAGCTCACAACACAAAGTAAGGCATAGCTGATGTGAAGTTGAAACTGGAACCGCACAAAAGAACTGTGGTGCCGGTGATACACAAATGCATTTACACAACTTACCAGTCTGAATGTCTTTCCAGAGAACCCAAGACTTGGACCTGTCCTCAAAAACGACAAAGCATCTCTGTTTGTCTCGATCTATCTGAGGGCGGACACAGAACACAATTACTATCGCTGCAGGTAAAAAAATTAACACAAACACACTTAGAATACTCCAGTGATCTTAAATATAATAACAAATTAACCCTGGAAGCAGCAGGGGGACAAGTGTCACTGCCCAGATAATATGTAAAAGGCCTGATAAAGCACATTCATTTACACAATCCAACTTTTACCAGATAAAATTAGAATATTAGAATATTCTAACATACTAACTTTGGTTATTGTCCCCAGATAGAACAAGCCATCCGACCACCGTGCCAACACATCCTGTCCCTCGGTAAATTTATCAGACATGTGGTCCTCTCCATACTCTCCCCTAGCAGCCAGGCTGGTGGGGGACAAGGACACCACCTGCTGCTGTCGCTGGGGGTGAGCTCGGTGATGGACAGGCAGGTGATCCACAACGCCCGAGGTCTCTGTAAAACGCAAAAGAAACAGAATTATACACTGGTATAATCATTTGGAATTTCCAACATCAAGAGACCTTAGTCCAGTAGAATGCAATTACAGTAATGCAATTCAGACACACAGCTGATCTGTGCTGCTGTAACACAACGATGGAACCTCCAAAATTCTTTCATAATCTTTAAAAATTAATAGGGGACAATATGAGCACTAAACTTGAAACCGTGCCTGATAATGTCTGTGTGTGTGTGTGTGTGTGTAAATTTAACCTCTGTGTCTAACCTCTGACCCTGACAGTTCACTAGAAACACGATATTATCCAACAAGAAACCCTAAAAGACATTAAATCTCGATCTAAAAAGATATCACTTAATTCTCCTTGCTGAGATAATTTATCCTCTTTAGGATTTATCATTTAGGCAAAAACTGATCTCCGACTTGTTACCAAATACAAACAAAAGCCACAATAATGGACAGCTGAGCTTCACTGACAGCTGTCTATTGCGATTAGAAATGCTTTGTACGTGATATTTTTACAATATTGGTCAAGAAAACTTTAAAATAAGTCTGTTAGAAGCCGTATGTTGGCTCTATCTGCTCCCATTCAGCTTCTATCCGTCAGCTAATGATTCTCTTTGTTCTTCCACAGAAAGATCGAGGTTATTTGTTAGCCGTCTGACTACAGGAAACTTGGAGCTAACGCTACATGCTAACGCGTCGTTAACAAAAACGTGGCGGTGAACCCCAGTTGTTGGTAAAAAATGACCCGCAAGCCAGGCGGTCACCCCGGGCGGCTGGCTGACCGTCGGACCCACACCCCCCACGGGAGGAAAACATGACAACAACAATACCTCATTCGGTCACCTCCACTTCAACAAACCACTCGAGCAACAAAAAAAACCGCCACAAGTGTCCGCTTTCGACGCCTTTCTCCCGGGGTGGACTCTACTCGGAAAGCGTGTGGCGAAAATCGGCGAGGCTCTCGTCTTCCTCAGAAAATAACAAACGGCTCATTTTCCCCCAACGCGTTCGCCATTTTGGTTTCCCGCTGATGCTCGGGGAGTGCATTCTGGGAAGGGCTTCGGCTTCTGCTCGCCGCCGCTACGCGCAGCCTTTTTTTCAAACATTTGAAATTGTAGGCTGGGCGTTTTCTCGCCATTATACGCCCCTTTAAAGAAGAAGAAATGCAATGTTTGTGTTTTGTCAGTCATTTCACGGGGTTGAAAATACAAAGGGAATAATGTGCCGGTTGGTAATTAGCTATCGTTAGTAAGTTGTTTCCCCAGACTAGAAGCTCTAAATTTAATATTTCTCAATATATTTGAAAACCTCGCATTATCTCCAGTAAATGCCAGTAAAAGACAAGATAGCTTTAATCGCTGGTATTTTTTAAGATTTATGGCCGGAAGTTGTTTTCTCAAACCCTCATTTTATTGTGAAAGTTGGTGCGGAAATTGAGTCTCAATCAAGTCTTCAAGCTTGATTGTGTATCGATTAGAAAACTGCTCATTTGAAAAAAAAATACGTGTGTTATTGAGTGTGCACGATCATTAAAACAACTCTGTCTAACAACGCGACCAGTCAGTTGAAGGCATCGCAACCTCGAGGTATTTTATTAAACGCGAACGCGCTGCGCCTGCGCCGTGAATCTATTTTTTTAACCAGAATCCAGGTATGTTACTAAGGTTGAAACTGCTGCCAAGGGCAGAGACGCGGGTAAAGAGCTGGAAAGAACACACAGCCGTGTCCCGTGGTGGAAAAAAGATCCAGCCTTAAGTCGGGATTTTGCTCCAAACGCGGATGAGCCGCTGTCCCGTGGATCCGAACGCTCGCCAGGTCCACGCACTGAGATGATCTGCTCCCGTGATGGCGAAGGCTCTGTTTCCACGGGCCTGGGTGAAAAAGTCCTTCTACTTCCAGGTAAGCGGGAGGTTTGTCCGCGGCTCTGCAGTGCGGATTAAAGCGTTCCCCGCAGACTGGTGCGTAACCGGATGCGTCCAGGTGCCGGGTTCAGGGAGCGCGTCCACGCCCGGGCTGCCATCGTGCGTCCACGGAGGTTTGTTACAAATGAAGAGGAGCGTCAACCCTGCTGAGCAAGGGTAGAAATAGTCACAGTAGGCCGGAAACACGAGGAAGACTAACATATATGCCAGATTATAATCTGCGTGATCGTTTTAACCAGATTCGTGGATTTCTGGTAAAAAAAAAAAAAAAGGGATCTCTCCCATGTTTTATCTGGAACTGAGGCCCAGGGTTAATTTTACTTTATACACACACGTCACAGGTCTGGTCTGGGTCCATTTAGTGAGAGAATAGGAACCCCGAACGTTTACTTTCCTAAAGTTTCCACATTGGTTAATGTTAATGAGCTTAACCTCATTAGGGTTGACCCCATGGGGTCAGCGGAGCTGGAATTCGGATCCGGTTTGGACCCTCGACGGTAAACCGGGAAGCTGTAGCTGGTTTTCAGGTCAGAAACAGTAACCTCCGGCTCTAAAGGAACAGTTCACCCAAATCCAGTTTCACTCGGGGCTCCTAGACCCGGGCTCTGCTCCGGGGACGGGGCCGGGAAGCTCTGCACCCTCCGAGTGACTGAGCCCACAGCTGGTGCCCCCACGGTCCACACCCTCGTGGGGGGGGGGTGTCACATTCCGGCGTTCCTTCACACAGATGTCCCATGGAAGTCTCGGGTTAAATTCTCCAAATCTCTTATCTTTGTGCTGGGTTCCAGGGAGGACGCGGCGGCTGATCTCGGTGCTTGTGGTTTGCACGTGGGACAGATTATCTCGCTTGTTTGTGTTTCACCCCAGATGGTAGGAAGCGTCCTCACGTGCAAAGGGACACCGGATCCCGGGCGAGACGTGGCCGGGCCTGCTGCTTTGAATCACACCGTGTCATCAGCGTCTGTCCTCCACGCCGGCCCTTTCTCCAAACCGTTCGTGTGTGTGAAGGAATTTGGCTCTGAAATGCGTTTGCGGTTGGCCCTCGCTCGCACGGGGGCCTTGTGGCAACACTTTGTGGGAACACATTCCATTCCGGCTCCCTCGTGGTGTTTTTCATCTCAAAAAGCCGCAGAGCACCAGCGAGCTCCCAGGCTGAGTGGAAAACAGGAGGATTCCATCTCCGCAGGCGGCTGTTTGTGGTTTACCTGGCTGGCCTCCATGTTGGTAAGGTCCACCTCTGAGACCTGGACCGTGTGTGTCCCGTAGGCTCGGATCTCCTTCGTGCGGGTGAAGTACCTGTTCCTGACGTGGCTGACGGTGCTGGTGGGGAGCTGGGTGGTCTACGTGCAGTACTCCGCCTACACCGAGCTGTGCCGAGGCCGCGAGTGCAGGAGCGCCATCGTGAGCTCCCGCTTCCGTCTGGGACAACTTGCAGGACCAGGTGTAAGAAACGGGATGAATAATCTGTTTTGTGTCTCCAGTGTGATAAGTACAGGAAGGGGGTCATCGCCGGGTCTGCGTGCAGCAGCTTGTGCGACAAAGAAACTCTTTACATGAGTCGGTGTCTTTCGACGCTGCCGAACAACCAGGTGGGGCAGCGGCGGGCTCGCGCGGAGCGTCTCGGTGTGAAGGCTCACCTGGTGAAAAGGCTCTGCTGCTTAGGTGTACACGGGGAGCTGGGGGGACCACGACGGGATCATCCGCTGTAAGCTCGGGGAGGTCCTTCACTACGAGCTGGGGGAGGAGCCGGAGCCGCGGAGGGAGGCCCCGGTCTTCGACAAGCCCACCAGAGGCACGTCGGTGGAGAAGTTCCGGGAGATGGTCTTCAACCACCTGAGGGTAAAGCCGCTCCGTGCGCGACGGGTTACGGCCTGGAAGGGCCCGGTCTGAGCGCCGTGTGCGTCTGCTGGCAGTCCAAGCTGGGAGAGCAGGCCAACCTGGCCGGCCTGGTCGGCCAGATCCTGGCTTTCTCCGACGGGAACAAGGACGGACGGGTGTCGCTGGCCGAAGCTCGCTCCGCCTGGGCCCTTCTGCAGATGGACGAGGTAGAACCGCCACGGACTCCGGGCGCTAACCTGGCAAGTTGAAGGCGTCTTTGATCATTGTTGACACATCTGAGGCTTGGTGTTCCAGGTGCTGCTGGGCCTGCTGCTCCAGGACCGCGGACACACTCCTCGCCTGCTTGGCTACTGCGGGGATCTGTACATGGTGGAGCGGGTCCCCTACGGACCCCTCTACGGGTTGTCCCTCCCCTGGCCCTTGGTGTCCTGGGTACCCGGTGGCCTGCAGCGCACCATGGACCAGTGGTTCACCCCCTCGTGGCCCCGCAAAGCCAAGATCTCCATGGGCCTGCTGGAGCTGGTGGAGGACATCTTCCACGGCCCCTACGGCAGCTTTCTGATCTGCGACCTGGCGGCGGTGCACTTCGGCTACACCGAGCGCCACGAGCTGCGCCTGACCAACACCAGGGCGGTGGTTCCCGAGCGCCAGCTGAGGCGCGCCATGCGGACGCTGAAGTGCGAGAGCGACGGCGACTGCGTGTACGGGGTGGACTGCCGGACCACGTGCGACCTGTCCGAGAACCGGTGCAGGGAGGAGACGCTTCAGCCCAACCTGGCCAAGGCCTGCGGCGCCCTGAAGGACTACGTCCTGCGCGGGGCGCCGTCAGCGCTGAGGGAGGAGCTGGAGAGGCAGCTGTACGCCTGCATGGCTCTCAACGGCAACGCCGGACAGATGAACATGGAGCACTCGCTCATCCTCAACAACCTGAAAGCGCTGCTGTGGAGGCAGATCTCACACACCAAGGACTCGTGACGAGGGGGGGGGGCGCGCTCCTGCCGGCACGCCATCAGCTGCTCGGGAGCCCAGGGTTGAAAGGGTCGTTCAGGAGCAGCAAACTGAACAGTAATGGATGCGATTAGCCTGGAAGCTGCTCCGCTGGCAGAGGACCCCGCCTGCATGCCGACGCCGCTCACCTCACCTGGACTTTGTTGATGTTCTTCTCAGAAAACCACCACATCCGCTTACTTCACCGGTACTTGTCCGGAGAGATCCGGCTGCCTGTTTTCACTGCAGTGGTGCCGTCTCATCATCTCGTGGGAGGTTGTCGTGTTCAGAAACGGGCGACTCTGGTGCTACGCTCCGGTCCTGAGCGCGCTGAAGGCTTCGGATTTCCAACTCAGACAAACACGGACGTTTGATTCTGTGGCACAAATCTGTCTCCGAAAGTCTGTTTTGTGTGGTTCACCTGTGCTGGACTCATGGTAGTCGTGTGGCCTCGCTGGGACTGACGCTGTGACCCCAAACAGCCGCATCAATGTCCAGAAAATGGCGGTAATGCAGGAGAAGCACTAACGGTTGAAACGAAACCAGCATCCTTCATCTGTGACACTTGAATGTTTCCCCTCTACATGAAAACCATGTTGCTGATGTTGCTCTCACACGGTCTCGGCCACGCTGACGTCACCTGAATGTTGTTTCACCGATGCTGAGGAAGAACTTTATCAGGTTTGGAAACGAATCTGCATATTTTTGACGGCGACTGCCAGAGCGAGCTTGGCTAAAGCCGCCGCTTGACGCTTCGGCGCATGTCACCGTGGCGATCCACGCTGCTGTTTTTGACAAAGGTTTCCAGCAAAAGCCTAAATGTCAGAGCATGATTTTGCACAATTAAAGTACACACTACATCACCAACCTCTCCGCCTTGTCCCTGTCTTTCAACAAACTGCTGACAGAGAGAAACTTGTGTCTGGAATCGGTTTTATTCGTCTGTGGTGCAGCGCGGCGCTGCACTGGAGCCCTATCCGTCGCCCGCTTCTTGCTCTTGCGCTCGTAAGAAACTGGCCTTCTTCTGAGCCACGCGGTCCTTCCGCTGCGCCAGAGACAACTTGGCGCGATTCCACCTGCCGGAAGAGAGGCGACAGCGGGCGCATCAGCATTCAGCCGGCACACGGGCTGCTTTCATTTCCCCGTCCCTCCTTTCGAGCCGGCTTTGTCAACCGCTTTGGTAGTTTACATTCAGAGTCCTTGACGTCGGTTTCAAGGGGAAAACGGGGAATTCTGAACTCACCTCTTCTTCTTGACGTCTTTCTTGGGTTTCTTCTCGTGCGCGGGGTTGGCCCTGATGCTGGCGTGTGCTTTTTTGTACATTTCCTCCACCTGGGGAAAAGAAACGAAGCGTCAAGGGTTGCCATTTCTCACACCTGGCAACGGCTCCTCTCGCTTTCGCACAGGCGTGATCGACCTTCCCCGTACATTCACCCGTAATCTCCGATCCAGAGAACCTGAGCGTTAGAACCGGCGGCGGCGCCTGCAGACGGGACCGTCTCACCGTGTCCGGCGTGACGCCGTTCTTGATGAAGCGAGAGAACTGTTTCTTGTAGGCGTCCTCGTCCTCCTCCATCAGGTAGGACATGTAGTCGGCCACGTTCATGCCCATGATGTGTTTGCGATGAACCTCCGCGTCGAACTCTTTGCTCTCGGTGTCGTATCCGGGGAAGCGCTTCAGGCTGCCAGAGAAGGGAGACACGGCTCAGGCGTTCGCACCAAACCAGGCTGTTTCAGCGCTTTTAAAAGCCGTTCGTCGCGTTATTTTCGGTTCATCTGACTTCTCTCAGCCCCGTCTTGAAAGGACAGTAGACATCAGCTAATGCAAATGAAGGACCAACTACATTTTGCTCAGCGTTCTTTGTATCATCATCAAGAAGCAAATCAGAACCAAAAGTTTGGAAACAAATTCCCTAAAACCCTCACTTAGAAACAACGAACTTGCCTGACCTGTGAGGGATGGACAGGCCTCCATCAACGGCTCCTTTCAGGGCACCAAAGACCTTGTTCCCCGTGGTGGTTCTGGCCAGACCTGCATCCAGGTAGCAGGTGAAGGCCCCAGGCTGACCATCCACGCTCTCCACGTTGAATTCCTCCCCCGTCACCTCCACCTGGCCCTCGTACACCTGGTCCATTCCAAATTTGTGCAGCAGCTAAGACCGCACGGGACAGCAGTTACGCACCGTTTTGCGCATCCTGCAAATAAACGAGTGCTTGGTCGTTCTTACCCGACGCGCCAGCAGCAGCCCTGTGCAGTACGCCGCAGCGTAGTTGGTGAGCCCGACGGTGATCCCATACTTGGGCAGCTCGTGAGAATAAGCTGCACACACGATATGGTCCCCTTCGATTTTGGCGTAGGCAATCTGGAAAAAGAGACCGATTCTGGAGTCAGGACAGTTTTAGCACGTGGCTGCAGGAGCCTCTCTGGGCTTCCGGGTCCCTGACCTGGCAGCAGATGTCCCTGTTGGAGAGCCTCACAATCATCCGGTACTTGGGTGTGTTGTACTTGTTCTTGTCCTGCACAACCAGGCGCTTTCGTGCAAAGTAGTCAGTTTTACCCTCTGCAGAATGAAAGGAAGAGGATTGCAGACGCCGATAAATATTAAATACACGAGGATATTATTGTGAGGTTTACTCTAACACACTGGTGCAATCGTTCTTGAAGCTGCTTTCTAAAGTAGTCTCTTACCTCTCCTCCTCCTGAATTTGACTTCATATCTCTTGAAGTAAGCCTTGTTTTTCACCACTTTGACAAACCCCTGAAAGGAAAGGAACGCCATTCATGCTCGCAAAAAAGGAAAGCCGGATTAAAAGGACACCAACAATGGACCGATGTTTGTCCTTCACATGAACACATAGTGTGCATTTAGAAGACTACAATGTTAAACTTGGATCTCTGTTATAAACTTAATCTGACGTTTCATCAGATATGGAAGCGCCACGCTGGAACTCGGCCGCTCGCCGGCGGACAGACGCCAACATCCACTAACATCTGCCTCTCAAAACACCGCAAATACTTTTCTCGCATTGGTCGTTTCTCTTGACACACAATTCATCTAAAGTAGCTATAAATCCAGACATTTGACTCACCATTTTAGGGCACTTTAACTCTCTTCCTCCGACCGTAGTATGCTAGAAGCTCCAAGAGGAAGCTAACCTGGGTGCTGCCGGCTGCTCGCAGGCAACAGCGCCCCCTGCCGCACTGGATGGCGGATGCAACGACACGCTGGGCCGGTAGGGGGCAGCAGAGGCAGATGTAGGACCAGGGGCTCGTTTTCTCAGAGAATTAAAAGTAGTACGTACTACTATTATTATCTGTGTCATTTTTTTTTTAAATAATGGAGAATATGATGGGGTTCTAGGAGAAATGGATGTGCTCCTCAGTACACAGAACCCATTTTTTGCACATTTTGTATGTTTGATTGCTTCACTGGTAGTTTCTAATTCTACTTTCTACATCTATTAATTATTTAGCATTAGGCTGTGCATGTATAAGCTCACATACAAAAATGGTAACTATTCTTGATGGATAAAGGGAAAATGTGTTGCACGAACTCTTTCCTTTGTAATTGTGAAACGGTCAACTGTCAGTTTGTCATAATTTCTTACACAGTGGAAAAAAATTCATCAATTCTTTAAGAATTGATGAGCCAGTAGTTTGACGTACATCTATCTCTAAACCCAATCAACAACCACTGAGAAAAAAAGGAACCCAAATCTTCTGCTTTCCTGTTAAACTCAGATATTCTTGAGAGTCACTCCAGCTGATGTTTTTTACATTTTAGATAAGAAAACTCAAAGTCACTGTTGCGGACGCCACTCAAGCTGTGTTTCTGATGAACTGATTTCACAATGAAGGAGCAACCGTCCGGTTATCTTCAGGCGACACTGGTGTCAAAGGGTGAGTGCAGGTGTGGGACGCAGGGAGCACACGGGTCCGTAAGGAGCTGTGGGGCGTTGTGGTGGACGTGAAGTTCACTCCAACGTGTCTGCAAGAGATAAGAAAAGCAACGCTCAACTTTCCTGCCTCCTCCTCCTCCTCTCAAAGCCAACTGTGTTTTATTGTATTTGCAGAGAAGATAATGAAGCTTCACATCTGCAACATGCCTGCAGTCATAATCTAACAATCTGCAGACAGGAACTCAGATATTACGACCTGATTTGGGTCCCAGGGAGTTCCCGGTACGGGACAAAAGCACGTTCGACATGGGAAAGGGTCCGATTATTGTGTTTTGCTCCTTTTTTTTCTACAGCTTGAGAAATCAAATGCAACCACCAGGAAAGGTGAAGCACTCAGGAACTACAGTATGTGGGCTCGTGGTTGTTGACCTCTGACCTTTACAACTGCCGACCCGACCCCCATCCCCCCAGATGTTCACAGAGACACAATGACCAGGAAGCTGTGAGCAGGTTTCTCCGCGCTGGCGCACCAGCGTCCCCGATGAGATTCTTGAGCGGCTCAGGAGGAAATTTACAACCAGAAACAGGCTGGTTACAAAACACTGCGAGCTGCTGATTTGGGGTGATTTGTGGGGCGTCGGAGCATAAATCCAAGCATCTGTTTACCGTTATCGTGAGTTTTTATCAGCGCCGAGGGCTTCTGAGGAGTTTGTTTGCGTCCCGTCAGAAAGTGCAGCTCGGCTGACCCGGAGTCGTTTCGTTCCTGAGGATCTTTTCTCTGCTTCACCCCTCTGACATTAAAATCAGAACATTCATCACAACCGAGGGGCGTAAATCTACGGGAAACAACAAAACAAGTGTCCTGTGGTCGGCAGCGTCCACTAAATCATCCAGCGTGTCCACGCTGGGTCCATATCTGCAGGCTGCAGTCGGCCCGGCGGAGCTGATGGGTCAACCGCTCCTGTCTGCAGCCTGGTGGAGGGAGGGAGGGAGGGGCGCGGATGTCAAACTGTGGTTAGTCCTGGAGCCAGAGGAACCGGTGAGTGGATGAGATAGCGTCATGTGGTTTCCATCGAGATGCCACCACAGACGGAAGGAGAAGAGGAGAAGCCCGGGACCGAGCGCAGACAGGCCCGTGGAAGTCCGTTTAGCCACACCGGGCTCACGTGGCGCCGAGCTTCACCACACCACAGATTTGGTGTCTTAAAAATCACTTGAGTCTTCAGTTGGGAAGCTTTTTCTGCAGAACCGAGAGTCTGAACTGAGTCAGACTGATAGCAGCCTTCAGCGAGTGGAAGTGGGGTTTTTTAGCCACATTTACTGATGAGAACAGCCAGAAAGGACAAAGATTTAGGCCCAGAGGTCTTCTCGAGCAGCTCCGAGAGCCATCTTCATCACACCTTCATCTTCTCAACAGCGGTAAAGCCCTCGTTAAAACCTCTTCACTCCAGAACACCGACTCCTCTAACGGGCCCAACCGCCCTGATGGGATCCTCGCCGTGCAGCTCGTGTGGCGGCTTATCTGCATTATCTCCAAGTCAACTTTGTGTTCAGAGAAAGAAAATCTTTTGCTTTTGTGAGCTTCGACATGCGTTTCCAGCTGTCTGCCTCCACCTCGCTAAAAATCAAGACTGAAAGCGAGAAGCTAAAGCTCAACAGCTGGGCCGTGCATGCGTCTGCGGTAAAAGTCGCATTCTTTTTTTAAACGCGCGCAGAGCAACAACACAGGCCACCAAATGTCTGACTCAACGGCGCGCTGGATAAAGCACCCTTGTGGCTGACCAGAACGAGTCTTTATTTAACCCCGAGGCTGCGACCTGCACGTTCGACGACGCCTTCCGGGTAGGACAAAAGTCAAAAAGGCCTCCAGGAGCCCCGGGGCCGCCATCACCGGCCTGCTATTTCAATCACACACTTCATGTACGAGAATCAAGGCCTGTGGTGCAGGAGGTGGCGGTGCAGGGGAAGGGGGGAGGCAAGCGAGGAGACAAAAGGGGAGGTTGTGGCAGCACAGATAATGTCTTCTCAACGCAGTCTGGTTTCCTGTTCCCAGTCAGTGTGTGACCCTGAGCGAGAACGCTGGTCTTCTCACACACTTCAGTTTGACACCCGTCAGACCAATCACAGTGTCAACCCAGAGTTTCTGGAATCGCAACAAAATTGCTCCTGCGAACACCACCGCGTTGTGGCCTTTCTGTGATCGATCTGTAAAACTGCCACTTCGTTTTATTTCAACTCCAAAATCTATTTATTCGCCCTAATGTTAAGATAAGCACATTTATGCACCGAGAATCCTTTTTTGAAATCTGTTTTTGAGAACTTTCAACAAATTTCTATAATATTGTGAGAACGTGAGCAAAGCTCGGCAGAAATTGACAGATTTTTCCCCCCGAATGTTTCCAACAAATGCTTCCTATTCGATTTTTCAGCAAATTAAACGTCAAAAAAAGAATCACAGAATGAATTTCAGAGAAAATCGTCAGTCATTGGGCTATTTAGAAAACACAGACGGTCATTTTGTAATTATTAATCACACAAACACTAATAAAGACCTTTTTTTGTACCAAACAATCACAGATTTGTGAGATTCAAATTGCAAACTTGCGTGCGGGAGGAAGGAGGGGAACTGCGCGTCTCGGCTCAGAGTTGTGCAGAAACCGAGCTGGTCAGACGTGCGGCGCATGTGCGCGCGCGTGTGTGTGAGTATGGGCACATGTGTTTCCAGCCTTGCCGCCTCGCCTGTGAACCTGTGCGCGTCTCAAACTCTGCAGCAGGTGCGTCAAACAAACTCGGTTCCCACGTTGCGCGCAAATCGATGGCGCTTTGCTTTGGGTCCGACCTTGAAGCCTCGCCATGATTTGAGCCGGACGGGGTTCGAGAGGCTGTGGCTCTGTATTTACCCGTTTTAATCGTGCGCTTGTTGCGCGTCCGTTACGCGCCGGACCGGAGCTGCGTGAGCCCGGCGGAGGCTAATGATGTAAAACAATCAGGCTGAAGTCAGCCTGTAAGCCGAAGTCAGCCTGTAAGCCGAAGCAGTCTGTGCGTAAAAGGACACCGCGGCTCCCCACCAGCAGGCTGTTGTGCGGACCGGCCGTGCGCGTCTCGCTAACGGGATCGTTTTACAGCCAGTCAGACAAACAGGTCGTTATCCATCACGGGCGGCTCTGCCCCCGTGGAAACATCCACACACACTTTTCACGGCGCTTCCAGCTGAACTTATCCCGGCACGGCTCCGGATTCGTGGGACCACCCACAGCAAAACGCGGCAAGATTCTCGTATGTAAAACGACGTTTCAATCACGGCTGAAAGTTGTATTTATTTTTGTTTTTTTCTTTAAAGTTTGTGCTTTTAAACCTTCATTGCCAGCTTGATATATCAAACTCAAAACTTTTACTCCGACACAAACTGAAGCTGCTACTGGTTCCAAACCAGTAGCGACACACAATATGACCTCTCCCATTCAAGAGGCCACTACCAGGGTGGGGGGGTGGGAGGGTGGACGACGGACCTGCTTTTGGCCACCTGCCCCGCGACACCTGGTAAACGATCCAGCCTCTCTGCACATGCGTAATAGGCTGCCAAAAATCCCAACGCGCTCTCGCTTGTCAACCAATAGTCTTCTAATCTGTCAAGAGATAAAGTCGGCGCGGCGCGGAGAGGAGAGGAGGGACGGGAAGAGGAGGCTTTCAGACCTGAACCATGCCGAGGTCGTTCCTGGTGAAGAGCAAGCGGGCCCACAGCTACCACCTGCCCCGGTACCCCCACGATGACGGCGCCGGGCTGGACGTTGCTCCGGCTCCCGCCTGCGCTGGTGGGTTCGGCCGGGGAGGTGGAAAAGGAGCAGGTGGAAGTTACTCGCGGGGTTTTAACGCATCTGTGTTTACGCAGAGGGCCGATCCCGGGCACGGTTCGCGTCTGACCTGGAGCCGCAGGAGGAGGGCACCGCTGGGGCTGACGCGCTCTCCCCGGGGTCAAGGCTCCTGTCCCCGGGCTCGCTGTCCTCCAGCTCCCCGCTGAGCTGCGGGGGCAGCGTGTGTGACCGCTCCTCCGACTGTGATTTCTGGCGCCCCCCGTCTCCGTCCTCGTCACCAGGTCTGTTCATAAAACTAATATTACTGAATAATTTCGCACAAAACAAATGAAACGCGTTAACATTAAATACAAATGTGGTCCTTTTAGGCATTTTTGACAGTTTCTGTCCGCTTTTAAAAACAGATTTGAAGACAAGAGTGAAATCAAACGTAGATTTATTCGTGATTTTAGTGTTTTCTTAAACCTACCTGGTCATGCAAGAACCAGCAGCTAATCCAGTTGACCAAAAACATAACTCTTCACCCCAACTGACCTCCAGATTCAGAGAAATGCTCCACTCCAGCCGCGCAGTCTGGCAGCCACTTCAACATCCCTCCACTCCTTCCTTACTCCTGGAACACGCACTCCAGCTCCGAGCTGAGACGGCTCGTCCAGAGGCCCTTCCATCCCCACCTGCAGGGCCACACTCGCCTGCCAGTCGGCGTCCACACCCCGGAGGACCGGGACGCCGAGGCGCTTTACGCACAGCGCGCTCCGGTGTCCGGCTGCTACCAGGACTTCTCCTTGGCGGCTCATCAAATCTGCACCAGGCGGCCCGGGGAAGATTTCTATGTGGATGTAAACCAGAGCAGCGGTGATTCGGGAATGAAGCCTGAGAGTGACTTTATTTACTCTAATCTCGAGTCAAGCGGCTCCTACAAGTGCGTCAAATGTTGCAAGGTAAGAAACGGAATTTAAATCAACGGAAATGAGGCCAATAAGTATAATTGGAATTATTTTTTATTTTCTGGTATATTTCAAAGGTTTTCTCCACCCCTCATGGGCTGGAGGTCCATGTGCGGCGGTCGCACAGTGGGTCGCGACCGTTTGAATGCGGAGTGTGCGGGAAAACTTCGGACACGCGGTGAGCCTGGATCAGCACAGAGCCGTCCACTCACAGGTCTGACCGAGCTGCAACAGGCCCCGACCCGCTGGGAGGGCTTCAGGCCGGCACTCAGAACCCCGCGCGTTTGGTTTGTCCGCAGGAGAGAAGCTTCAGCTGTAAAATCTGCGGGAAAAGCTTCAAGCGCTCCTCCACGCTCTCCACGCACCTGCTCAATCCATTCCGACACTCGGGCCTTACCCGTGCCAGTACTGCGGGAAGAGGTTCCACCAGAAGTCAGACATGAAGAAGCACACCTTCATCCACACAGGTGAGACTCCGCACTGGATCCTGGCCGGAAGGAACCGCTGATGTGCCGCTGCGCGTAAAACGGCTCCGGGCTGACCGTCTGGTTCCTGGCGCAGGTGAGAAGCCGCACAAGTGTCAGGTGTGCGGGAAGGCCTTCAGCCAGAGCTCCAACCTCATCACGCACAGCAGGAAGCACACGGGCTTCAAACCTTTCGGCTGTGACCTCTGCGGAAAAGGCTTCCAGAGGAAGGTGGACCTGCGGAGACACAAGGAGACGCAGCACGGACTGAAATGACGCAGACGCGCAATTCCGCACTTTCCACGGAGCCCCCCGAGACTGAGGAGCATTTCAGGAGGCCACATGTTATCTGTTGTTTACTGCATTTTCTATTTAATTTATAATAGCACAGAATTTTATCTATTAGTTAATTGTGAAAAATTATATTTATCAACTGCGTTTACTAATAACAAATGTATTGTTGAAAATAATGTTTCGAAAATGCATCATTTTGACCCTAAAATGACCTCTCTGAGTCCTTTTCGTTAGTCTGGGATTAAATATTAACTATGGGAGTCGACATTAAATTTGTGTCCGTCTGTAAGAATAAAACAATCGTATTAAATTCAAACTTACTTCCCAACAACACAAGACGAACAGCCCTCTCTGCCCGGCGCCCCCCTCCCGATGGTTGGTACCGTTGTAAAAAACGAGAAGCGGTGTTGAGCCATGCGGATCATCAATCACGTCCCCAGTCTGCCTGACAGGCCGCGGTTGGATCAGCGCTGGTAAACAGAACAACGCTCCCCTGCGTGTGCCACCTGGTCCAAACCAAACATTTTCACACTAGCCTTGTTAACATACCCTCATAACAAATGACATTATGGCGCCATAAACGTCCGTGTGAAGGAAGTCGGGCGAAGTTTGGTCCCTTTTTTATGACAACAGAAAGGCGGCGGTAATCATGGCAGCCACATGATCCCTGAGAAAAGCTGGGTGTGATTTATTTGTCTGTGCGGGACAGGAGGCAAACAGCCGTGGCCCTAAAACTTCAAGGATCTGATTTGCACACATCTCGCCACAGATTGTGTAGATGCCGTGAAATCTGCCCACCCCACCCTGAATGAGCAACCACGCCCGCTTGAACAACAGGAAAAATGTCTCAGACTCAGTTTATACATCTCTGCGCTGAGTGTTTGCCCGCTTGTTTGCCTGCCAGGGTTTGGCCCCGCCAGTCAATGCCGGGGCCTTTTAAAGACCCGGACCAAGTCCAGGAGGTCCTGCTGGTGTAGGCCCAGCTCCTCCAACGGCGCGTTCAGACACTCCGAAGACGCCGGCACCTTCAAAGCTCCTTGTACAAGCGGAGACACTTCTGACAACCTGAAACACAACATTACACGTTTTAGGTTTAAACCCGAACACAGGATACACAAAGAACCGTCCCTCAACACTGATTCGACCAGCGTTCAGCTGAATTCTAGCGGCCGCCACCATGAGCCCCGTCTCTCCTCTCCCCCACCTGAGCTGTATACCTGTGTGGAGGCGCACCGCCGGCCTAATCTCCAGTTCACCCCAGGATCTAATGTTGCAGAGGGGGCATCCATTATTCAGCCGGCCTGAACAAAAGAGGCCCGACCGGCTCCGCAGCTGCCGTGCAGCAGACAGATAAGACAGCACACCAAATTATTCATGGCGGAGGGACAGAGGGGCTAAAACCAACACATGAAATCTTTAATCGTTCCATCGATCACCCTGATTCCATTTGGGACGAGTGTTTTACTAAAACAAAAGCAACAAGCTTTACAAGGCTTACACTGATTAGGGAAAGGACCAAACTTCCAGTCCTGGACTCAGAGTCACGTTATTAGTTCAGTTTGTAGGGGAAATCGGGTCACTTCCAGGGCGATTCATTACTCCGGTAAAAAGTTGCTCAATTGATTGTTTTGTCCTGTTAAAGTCGATTTAATGATCTTCCTGCGCTGCAGATGCGGCTGTTTCCCCTCGACCACCAACACTCAGGCGTAAACTAGGATATTAAAGGAGAGGAGGGGTTATAAATCAGAGCTGGTCGGGCATCAGAGCGTGGCTTTCCCAGACAGGGCATTTCAAAGCGCTCTATACAGGCCATCCAGTGTGTGTGTGTGTGTGTGTGTGTGTGTGTTTTTGTGGTGTGTTTTGTGTGTGTGTATCATTTGCGGATCTGGAGTGGGGCAATCAGGTGGCGATAAGGCCGTGAAATGTTCAGTGTGTACTTAGACGGGAGCAGCACGGAACTGACTATGAGCTGCCAAACACACACAAAGCAGCACAAATGCGGGACACACACACACACACTTACATAAACATAAGGTTTCTTGAGGGTCTTTGCGCCAAAACAAAGTTGCAAAAGTGACTTGGTTGAAGGCTAAATCAGGGATGATTTAGTTTTACTAATCATTTATTTATTCACACGACACACACTCAGTGGTCATTAGCAGGCAGGGTGTACGTCAGAAACAGACACACACACTTACACGTGAAGAAGCACCATGGCTATGATGGTCCACTCGGGGGGTTTGTGGATGATGTTCGTGCTGGTGAACCTGTGGTGGACAAGCCGTGAAAACAACACAAGCATAACTCAGAAAGGTCAGGCAAGCTTCTCTCGGCCTGTGTGAAACACGACGGCCTCAGCTGATAAAAGCCAGCCGCGAGCTCACTGTCCGCCATACAGCGGTGATGTATGTTTGCGTGACAGGGCCGTGTAGGCTTCGCTTGAAAGCTCCAGGCCCCTGGCTGCGCCCGGAGAATTCCTGGAAGCAGGTCTGCTGAGGGCTTACTCAAACAGTGATTTAAAAGCACCCGTGGAAAATAATCTGAGAGAGCCAGAGGGGCCGAAGGGCCCTCTGTGCCAGGGAAGATTCAGTGTAACTGAAAGGGTACTGATTGCTCCTGAGCCAGCAGAACATTTATAAGATGGATCTGGTTTCTCATGTACAGAGAACCGCTTTTTTAACATGATGTGAACCACTAAGGGTGTATCAACACAGCGCTTTTCTGCTTCCGTTGTACGTTATTAAAATTACAGTTAATAAGTTCGTTTCTCACACCTTTTAAGCCTCGTCAGCGTGCTACCGCGATTCGGACACACAAAAAAGGGGAAACTGTGTGAATTTGTGCAACAGGCAGGGAGGAGGGTGTTGTGTGTGTGTGTGTGTGTGTGTGTGTGTGTGTGGCTGCTGCACTCACTTGAAGGTCCTGACCAGGTTGTTGAGATCAGTGGTGATGTCGTTCATGGTGAGCTGCAGAGGCCCGACCAGTTTACTGAGGCTAAGCACAACACACCTGTTCAGTTACTGATGCTCGTGTTATGATGCTCGTATAACTACCAAAAATGATGAAAAAAAATTAAAAATACGGGTAAATCTGAGGGGAAACATAGACCGGTGGAGGCAGAAGAGCAGGCGCGGAGATACACACCAGCTGGTGAGCTTTTCCACGGTGATCCGTTTCTGGATGATGTGTTGAGCGCGAGAGTCGACCAGCGGCAGAGCTGGGTCCTTCGCTGTCTGGTCCTGGGCTGTCACCTGGTGGAGGAACCAACCGGGGTTACAGAGCCAATCACAGGACAAGGAAGCAGTTATGAAAAACAACAACAACAACAAAAAAACTCTTGACTTTTCTATCGGAATCTCACCGCTTGTTCAGGCCTAACCCCTTTTACTCCTCCACTCACCTTTTCTCCGGGTGTTTCCTGTCCGTCAGGCAGGATCCAGGTGCCTTTATAAAACTCCCTGACTCTTAGCTCCAACTCCTGGGTGTTCTTCCGCAAGGTCTCAAAGTCTGGCACCGGGGAGGGAGCTTTCCTCGGGCCCGCGGCATCAATCCCTTCGGCGCCCTCATCTTCAAGGTCATCTTCATCCAGCTCCTCCTCTTTTTCTTCTCCGGCATCGGGGAAGGACGGTGATCCAGGTGGGTGCTCGGCGCCGTACAAAAAGTCCAGTGTGGATTCAGTGCACCAGTCTTTTAAAGTGCCCCTCAGGCACATGAGCAAGTTCTGCCGGGGGCACTCGGGGCTGGCACCAGGTTGCTTTTTAAGCAAACCTTGTAGCCCTGCTGCTCCTCTCTTGCTCACACCCACCTGAGTGATTCTGAAGCCAGGTAAATCCCCAGTGGAGGGGTGACCTCTATTCTCCTTCGAGGGTGGAGAGGTCGTGGGACCGGAGGGAGAAGCAGGACCCTCCGACAAACTGCACACACTCAGCACAGATGTAGCCTCTTCCACGCTGGGTTCCTCCGACGAGCCCGCCGCCTTTGCGTGTTTGGGTAGGCTGTCCCAGTGCACCCTGGGCCCCTGTGGCTGAGAAAACACTCTGGAGATGAATTCTTGCTCCTGCGCCCGGTCACTGTGGTTGAGATCGTCTTCAGCAGAGAACGTCTCAGAGCTGTGAGGCTGCTCAGGTTGAGGGTCCTCAACGTCCTTTTCTTGGAGACGCTTCTCTAACAGTATCACCTCCTCACCCAAACTCCCACTAGATAGACAAGAATGATGAATGAATTCATCCAATAATGATATCATTCATTACTAAACAGAAAACAGGCTGGACATGCATTAGCGTCAGAAGAATAAACAAATAAATCATTTCCATTGAACTGAAGCATTAATTATATACATACACATCTCCCTTCTTCATCAGTATAATTTCAGAAGGACTGTAAATGAGAAAGAAAAACAGTCTGATCATGCAAATAAAAACTCCCACCGACTGATCCGTCCATGAACGGAGACGTTACCTCTCATTCTTCCTCATCCAAAGAGGGGTGCTTGAGAGTTGTAGCTCAAAATGTTTGGAGGCTCTGTAGCAGAAGTTACTGCAAAAACACTGATTACAACACACAACAAAAGAGTTTACATTTTCACACGTTCTACTATAATAATAAAGAGTAATCAAGGTAGTATTACTCACCTTACGCTCTGTTAAATCGTATACTTTATTGCTGTTCGTTGAAATTTTGTACTTTTGATTTGGGACCTCAAGATAAAAATGTAAGTATCATAAGGTTACAAGGAATGAAAAACATGGCTTATTTGTGATTAAAACAGATGTGCTCTATTCTAAGGAGCCTTACATTGCCCAGCCTATTAGAACACACGGGGTAACCGCACAGTTTAATGATGGAGCGCTCCTCGATGGCATCCTTGTAGTGGGCAGAGGTCATAAGATTTGCCTGTAAAGGAAAGAGAGTACACTGAACCCAGGGAGGACGGAGTTCATACTAAATTATACTTTTGGCAGACAAAACCTACTGCGTCAATGAGAAACTCTTCGTCCACACTGTCCTCCAGGAGACTCTCCACCACTCGTAGAGCCTTTTTCTCCAGCTCTGACTTCTCCTGTAACCGCTCCTTCATTAGCTCCCTCCTGTAAAGAACAAGTGTTTAAAAAGCATTCATTGCTCTCAGAGTCACAAACTCTGTTGGACTGTTAAAGTCCAAATATAGCTCGATTGTTAGAAACTGTCGTAGTTAGTGATCAAGTCAGACCTTCTCGCTTCTTCTTCACTGCTTCGTGCTTTAGTTCGTTTCCCACCTACAAGGGAAAAAGGACTGTTAAGATACAGACAAAGACACTACCCACAATGTTTTCTATAACATGGATCCAATAACCCAGTAGTTATTGTGAGTCAGTGAGTCATAGACAACTGTGTTAACGTATCTAGCGGCGTCATTTATGATAGCTTAGACGTTGCTATTTTAAATTGATAGAAAATAACAATTGATTCAAATAAAAAAGTATTCTATAAAAAAAAAAAAAAAAAAGGTTTACCGTTGCTACATCTTGTTTTTGCGTCCATGCTGTTCCTGTTTGGTCAACTATGAACTCTGACCTTTAACCTTTCAATTCTACGGAAAGCCCAAAGGGACAAACGTAGTCAGCGTCTTACATTTATCGGCTTATTATTGTTTTCTCCCGGCTGTTTGACACATTTAACTAGTTGAGGCCCTCCTAACTTGTTTTTACTTGCATTTAAAAGTAACAGCATTTATCGTTTTTTTGCTGATTAATATTCCCCCTCGGTCGTTAGCGGCTAAGCTAACGCAAACATTTCACACAGGTCCGGTCCAGTGTTGCTGCTTTACCAGCCTGTCAAGGGTCAGCGGGTTTTGGATGCTCGTCTACGGGTGCTTTTGAGTTAACTACTATTGCCAAGTACAGTGATAAATTTATTTTCACGTGTGTGTGATTGATGAGGGAAGTTAAAGTCCATTCTGAACCAGCAGGGATAATGGCTCTGGAGCATCTCAGTGATGTGGTCCAAAGATGTGTGAGTACTTCAGGGGACATGGAGTTTAACCGTTTAACTGTTATACCTGTCCTAAATGCCATGCTGTTGATTAGTTGTCTTATTTTGATATTCTGGTTTAATATCAGGAATTATTTAATCACCTATTTTCTTCACACACAGCAAACTTTGCCTGTTGAGAGCTACAACTCCGAGGATTATGACGTTTTCACGGTTTCCGGGCGGACCTGCATCGAGGAGGGAAACAGTGCACAAGTCCTCAGTATAGTACTGGATGAAAAGAACCAGGTACAGCACAGACTTTCAGCACTCTGATGTTTTTTAGAAATGCACTGGGTGAAGTCTTTCTGTGTCTCTCGGTAGGACGTTGTTAGATGTATGGGCTGGAATCTGCTGCCACCACTGATTCAGGTTCTTCTAAAGAAAGAGGACAAAAACCTGCCCCAGTGTTTGGCCATTTTCAACCACTTGCTACAGGTATTACCATGGACAGCATTATAAATGAGTGATCCGATCGCTAACGGACAAAAATGAATCTTTGACCTCCCAGATATGCAGCCCCAAAGAGCTGCTGATTGGCCTGCTGGAGCAACTGGAGCGAGATGACCCTGTCACCATCGCAGAGAGCCTCTGCCTCCTGTTGAGCCCTCTTCAGAGAGGTAAAGAGCGCTCCTCTAAATTTGCACCACAGGGTGTTAAAAGACTTCCCATTAATTTCCCTTCTCAGTGCTGATGTCCCTTGGTAGTCGCAAGGCATCGTCTTTGGGGATGACCCTGTCCACCGTCCTGGACCAAGTGGCTAAACTGCCTGTGCCTGAAACAAAGGAGCAAGAGGAGGATGATGTGTTCATGCTCTGTCGTTGTTGCAACGACCTTGTGAGCTTTGTCCGACCCTTCGTTGACGAGGCCAGGCAGAACACCCTGAAGAGCAGGCTGGGAAATGAGCCCAAAGCGTCGGGCGACCAGCACAGCACCGAGGATGAGCTGCAGACCGAGTTGCTGAAATTGTGAGTGGGACATGTGACTGCTGATACTTGCACACAAATAAGGACACACTGACGCTAGGCTTGGCTTCTCCTGCAGTTGTATGAGGACTCTGAGTTACCCTCTGTTGGAGGTACAACTGAAGGAGGTGGACGCTCTGCCCGTGTCTCCTCTCAGGAACTTTGCAGCAGAAATTTTGGTAAAAAATCATCCTCATTCTGGGAAGATGCTGTTCCCAGAGCTGAAACGGTGAGATGCATAAAAGGTGGGAACACATCTGCCCGTTTCCTACAGAAAATCTTCAGTGCTATCGGAGAGTCCCTCCCAAATCTCGTGTTCCAGCCTGTTTTGAAGAGAAAACGGGTTCCGGGCTTCCTGGAGGAGGATGTGCGTTATCCCAAAGAGTCTTTGGCTTGTTTATCGTACCTGCTGTTTGTCCATCACCAGGCTGCGGATGCATTCCCCTGTGTTTTCAGGTTAGGCTGCGTCGAATGCCAGGACAGCAGCGTCCCACTGCTTTAAAGGTGCTAATGCTGTCCATGCTGTCTCCACAGTCCTGTCTTCATTCTGCGAGCTAACATGGAGCATGTTTGCTTCCTCCTATCCAGGTAAAAACCTTTTGCAATTGCGTATGGTCATGTGATGTAGAGAACTAGCAACCTGTCCAGGTCTCTTGAGACTTTTCTCTGAATTCCTTGACAGGACAGAGGAGTCCAGGATTCACAAAGGGCTGGTGAGGAGGCATCGTTCCATCTGAGGAATCTCCCTCTCCTGGTCTCAGACGTCATTATCAGTCAGAGCTGACACGCGTCCCTGTTTATGGTCAGGAACTGTATGAGAAGAGTCTGGTGAGGGTGGAGGACAGCTGTCTTCCCGCTGATCTGCTGGAGGTTAACACTTTCCTAAAGGTCCCTCAGGTGAACACGTGCACTCCCCAGCAGTCCAATAATGCGCTTTTTGAGCCGTACTCATTTACCTTTGGTTGCTGCTTTCAGAACTTGGTGAAGGTCATGACGTTGTGCCAGAGTCATGATTTGGTGGGTGTTTACTGATAATTCACCAATTTAAACGTGACATGACCTTACAAGCAAAAATAAAACCAAAGCCTAACTAAGGTGAGGTCAATTCTTGGTCAACAGAGGAGCCGAGGGCTGAAGGTGTTCCAGATGAGCGTGGATAAATTCGACACGGCAGCAAAATACAGGCTCTTCCAGTAAGAGTGGTTCCCTCAGTCATTAGAACCGTCTCTGCCTGCCCCAGATGGACTCAGGATGGACCTTTTGTTTCAGGTACATGCTTCAAACCTGCAACCACTCAGGGATGGAGGGCTACATCATCAAGAACATCAAGAACCAGATCAGCTTGGCCCTGCAAGTGAGGCGCCGTTCGGAATCACACAGCAGCTGTTTGGGTACCGGATGCAGCGGCTAAGCTCCTGCTTCCCTCCTCTTGTCCTCAGCCAGGTAACGGCAACACCTGGTTCAAGGGGGCTCGCCTGCTGCCTCTGCTGCGGAAGGTCCTCACGCTTCCAGACGGCCCCGAGACGGACCTGCTGCAGTACCTGGACAGGTTAGCCAACATTAGACGCAACCTTTCCCTCTGCTGTTACCGTGGTAACCGCATTTCATTTGATTACCCAACCTTTCATCGCAGAATCATGGAGTCTCTGAACCTTGCTGGCGTTACCTTCGTCATCAGAAGAACAAAGTGACGGAGAACCCGGGGTGAGTTCTGACGGCTGCAAGCCTGGACGCCTGCTCTTCACGCCAATGTTCTTCGCGGTGTTTACGGGTTCTTGCAGACCGGGATCTGGAACGAGCTCTATAAGATTGAAGACACGTTCCTAAAGCCGTTGCGCGTTGGGGTGAACATGTCCAGAGCTCACTACGAGATGGAGCTGCACAACACCACGGAGACCCAGACGAGCGGCGCAAAGGGTCGGACAGCCGCCCCGGGCTTGTCGTTCCGTTCGGGAGGCATTCTGCTCCTGACGTCCTCTCGTGTTCTCCCACAGAGGAGCCCCTGCTCTCGGTCACAGTCGGCGACGAGACGCTGCCCAACGCGACGTCGGAGTCCCACGTTGAGGTGAGTCGCCGACGTGCCTCAGATCGCACGTGGCTGCCCCCTCTGATTTGGACTGCGTGGTTCCAGGCTCTGCACTCGGCGCTGCACGTGTTCGACATGATGGAGAGCGTGCTGGTGCGAATAGAGGAGCTGACCGAGGTGGAGGAGAGTCTGTGAAGAGCAACCGTGCATGGGGACGACTGAGTACCACCGTTGAGGCTCTCTGCTCCGTTTGGGTGCAGTAAAGCTGGTCTGGGGGAGGACTTCCTGGCAGTCATCAGGGTTTTTTTGTTTCCAAGTCTAAACCTGTTGATGGCTGAAGGAAAGAAGCATTAGCATTTACAACGATTGTCACTCCTTTCCTCTTTATTATAAAAAAGAACTCATAAATTAATGGATAATCAAACAAAAACATGTTGATACATTTTTACCAAAATGTCACATGTAATTTTGTATTTACCTTGTAATTAAAACCAATGCTTTAATGTCTTGCAGCAAGAGTTATTCATTCATAGATCCAATTTAACAACAGCAAAGATAATAAAAACAGGCTAAACAATCATAAAATATTGCTTGTTAAAGACTTGTATTTGTCTAAATATGTTTTGAAGTGAACACAAATCCATTTGGCGCAAAGCTCTTCTCAAATATGAGAAGAGAATTTTCGGCAGTTCTCTTCTTTCAGACAGATGTGCCAGTGAATGTCCTCTCTGAAGATCTGGAGCATGATTGTCTTCTAAACGGACACAATTAAACCTCTGTGGGTTCAAATTGGAGTAACTTGTTGTCTGCATCCTGTTTACTCAGCAGTCAGAGGTCTCTGAGCAGCAGTTGCAGTGGTTTCACAGGTCTGTGAACAGTGGGTGCTGGAGGGCCTGAGCAGCTGTGATCCTAGTGGCTGGATTCAGGTCCAGAAGCCGGTCCAGAAGGTCATAGGCCTCATCGGGAACTCTGTCCCAGCCGTGCTTCTCTTCCTCTACCCTGTCCTTTAATGGACCAGCTCCACCTTTGTCCCGCTCAGACAATCTTCCACCCTCAGCACGTGTCGGCGCTTCATCTTGGAAATTGGCAGCGATGTCTTTATCAGCTTGAGAACCTGGTGTGACTTCAACCTCTGGTGACGTTCTCCCCCTTCTCAGAGTCTCACACAGCGTCCTGAGGTGCAGCTTCGGCAGCTCCCGACTGCACACCACAGCTTTACCTGAACCAGCATAGAAACAAGTCAGTTCTGGGGAACGTGCACAGTTGCCCCGACCCCGAGTCAGGCAAAACCCAGGAACACACCGAATGACTTGGCAGCCTTGGTGGTTTCTCTGGAGCCTCGTATTGTCATGATTTGAGCGAGAGCGACAAGGTCATCGCTGGCCTTGAAGAAAGGGTAACGGCCGCTGAGCAGGGAGAGCAGGATCACACCAGCGGACCACACGTCAATGGCTGCAGGGGGAAAAGGCCAGCGTCCGGTTTATCAGCAGGAGGGACAGGTAGAAGGACACCTTTACTCTGAGCAGGTGATACACAACTCACAGAAGAGTGAGGGTGGAGATACTCACCTGTTCCTTGGTTGGGACACTTTGTGAGGACTTCCGGCGCTCTAAACCCAGGAGTTCCTGCTCTGGGAGCCACCTGTGGCTTTCTTTATTTAATAACACAAAAATGAAGAGGTTGGAAGGACAAAAAGAAGGAAAAGACACATGCAAGTGTGCAAAGGGTACCTGGAGAGGCAGATATTGCAGACACGGTCAGTCATGTAGCAGTTACAGGTGAGGCCCTGCTGTACGCTCCTCTGGGGTTTCTGACTGCTGCTCTGGGTCCTGGTCAACAGGAGGCCCCTGCCTACCGAGAGGTACCTCCGGTTAGCTGGGTCCTCCGTTTTGCTTGGTTTAACCAGCTGAAAGAATTTATTTTAGACATAAAATAAATGGTGGGATGTTCCAGGTCAGCCTTCCTATACTTTCACAAGGAATCACTTTCTACGCTGCTCACCTCTGCCTTACTGACAGCTGGCTTAGTGGAGGATGCATCTGGAGCACAGCTGTTCAGGTTTCTCTCTCCAAACACAGGCCGTGCTGTTTTACACAAGGTTGTCAAAGCCTGGAAGAAAAACACAAACAGAATTAGGCAAACTTTTACATTTTTCTCATTTCTTTAGCCATATTACCAAGCTTCTCGCCGTCACATGAAACAAACCCTTCTGAACACTCATCTATAAAGTAGAATACCAGTAAAGTAAGGACACCTTTGTGTGCTTTGAGCAAGAAGTGGAGGTGGGGACTGAATGTGCTTTTCTGACCGGTGTTTTCCGTGAGGAGGATGAAGACGAGGCAGTGGAAGGGGATGAAGATGGTAAAGGGGTATGCTGCTGCGGAGGCCCGACTGCTGATGTTGATGCTGTGCTGGTTTTGGGAGGAACTTTAGCTGCTGCTTTCTCCGCTGTGTGTTGTCCTGTTTCCCCGTGGACCCTCCACCTTTGTGTAAAGAACCATGCCTCACTACCTTCAGAAGCTCAATCTGGGTGTCTGCTGTGCCTTGAGCCAGACCAAAGTCCACCAGTGCGTACCTGAACATAAAAATGGGAATATCAAAAACAAGGTTTTTTTCAGAACCAAACAAACATGACGATATGAACACTCACATTTTGCTCCGTCTGTTGTAGAGGAAATTGTTTGGTTTGATATCTCTGTGAATGATACCAAACTGGTGGATGTGTCTCAGGGCCTTCAGCAGGTGATAGATGTACAGCCGAACCTCTTCAAAGCTCAACACACCAATGATGTCCTGACACATTCCAGATTGCCACAGAAATGGGGATTATGCTCCGATTATCATTAAAACACAGATAAAAAATGCTGCAGAGAAAATAACGTGAGCATGTACCACAATGGCTTGATGCTCCATGTAGGGCATGACAATCACCACGTGGTCCTCTTTCCGGAAGCAGTACGTCACCCCCATCACATTTTCTTTGCCTCTGTCAAATAATAATAAAAAAAGAGACCATCAAGAAAAACAACATATGAATACTGGTTGTGATAACCTGTGACTCCAACAACACTCACCCTGCAACAGCAAGACACTGAAGCTCAGCAGCAATGCGTGTTGGGTGGCTGGTGGGGATGAGGTGTTTCAATGCAAACATCTCTGTTCTCCCATCCTGCATCTGTGCCTCACCCAGATACACTGAGCTGAATGTTCCTGATGCACAGATTTGAAAAAACAAAACAAAAAAAACCCATGAACATTAATTTTGATCAATCCTGAACAAGAGTAAGTTTTCAGTCATTCAAGTTAGGTTTATAGTTGTTGTACCTTCTCCAATTTTGTCAATAATGCGAAAAACCTCGTTTAGTTGGGGAACAGCTTTGTAAAGATTCTGAATATCTATTTCCACATCATCTAGAAGAAAAAGGAAGGAAAAGGAAACAATTTTAACAAACTTTTTCAAGTTCTGGAAAAGTTTAAAAGATTTTTTTTTTTCAAATGAAAAAGAGGGCACTCTAAATTTACAACACACATGAAAACAATGATTCCTCAAGGTTATGATATCTACATGTATAACATAAAACTTTTGTGCTGTTTGTATATGTACAACACTTTCATCTTACTTGCGAGTTTGCTTTTTTTGTGAGCTTTTCCAGGTTTTTTGACACATTCATCTGTGCTGATGCCTTCAGTGCAGACCGGGGAAAGCTCCATCTAAACCAAAGTCAAACAGTTATAGTACGTTTGCTTTAGAAATATTAACTTTTATCTCTGGTTCACCAAACTTAGAACATATTTTTTTTTACCTCGAGTCTTATATGAATAATTTAAGTTATTTTAAAAAAACCCAAACAAACTAGGTAGTACGTGAAAAAGAGTCTAAACTATATATTATCTTTAAACAAACTAGCCATTTTCTGCTGACCAGTTAAAACAAAATAAGCTAACAAATTCTTACTGGATAGCTACAACAAAAGGTACTCACCGCGCTGGTTGGACATAAAATGCGACACTCGCTTCGATAAACACTCCCAGAATGGTGACCTAATACTCCGTCGGCAAAAACCGTACATAAATTCACTTTTGTAACGGACTCGGTTGTAAAATAAATGCCGTTTCAAGGTTTTTAAGTTAGAACTATTCTGACACAACAAACTCCGCGCTAAAAATGACGTCGGCAAAATCTCGCGTTGTTTTAGAGACATCGCGATATTAAACGATACTTGGCGAAATAATTTAGAAAAGCGAGCCAACGAGCGCAGGACTCGCATCTGCTGGCGAAATCAATACGTCACTGCGTCGGTGAACATTTAAAAAAACACTTTATTTTTAGACAGTTCAAACATATTCAAAAATGTGTGGTCACACCACTTATACTGCCGCTTTAATATTGACTTAACCAAGTTAACCACGCTGCAGCAATGTGGGTTTCTCCAAAAAACCTTTTCTTCTTTACACCATTCAACTATGATTCTACAACAGAAGCAGAGTACATACTTTGAAATAGAATGTATAAATAAAACTGGATAAACAGACAGAATTTTAACTGCAATAACAATGAATTAAATATGACAATAACAGTTGTTTCTACTGAGATATCAGATATCAGAGAAGTTCTCTAAAATATCCCATCAAATATCCCCAGGAAAGTTTCCTCTTCTTTGCTGCCGGTAATAATGCAGTATGTAAAAAAAGAGTACACCAGGTGATTAGCTGAAATAAATCAATCAAAATCTGCACTTATCAAAAGTTTTCTACCTTCTGTTTTTGGCTGGATCGCTCATTGCTGAGAAAAAATCAAACTTTGTGGTGAAAGGACCAACGTTGGGCTGTTTGGAAACATTTTCTGGAATTTGTTCTCCAAGCTCCACACTGTAAAGTTTTGGTCCCCACTTTTCCTGTTTAAAGAATGAAATATGATTAGACATAGTAAAAAAAAGAAAAGACAAAAATATGTGTGTATTGTGATGGAAATAACAGTAACGTAACCACTACAGGAGAGTTCTGACCGAGGTGAGAGCATGAACACACACCTGTCTGCTCCAGTCCAGAGTGAGCCTGCTTTGTGGTGTCGCTGGGGCTGGTGACGGTTGTGGTTTCTAAAATGTTTGTTTACATTTGGTGAAATGAACCTGAGACACAATAACAACACAAACAAAATTATTTTACTGATACAGTGAGAAATGGATGAAAAGTGACATGTGTTTCTAATTAGGATTTTCTTTTTGATAAAAAATAACAAAAGAACTTTTGCACCAGGTGCAGCTGTGGTTTGGTTTTGTCACAGATGCAGCTTCACTAGGTTTTCAGCTGCCATGTGTCTGCATTTGTTTGGTTGTTCGTCAGTGTACAATTTCCTGCTTTGGTGAACTTAGCACAGCTTGATGTGGCTTCGGTGAAAAACAGGCGCACAGTGGAGGGCCTAGCATAGGCTGCAGATGAAATGTACCACAGCGCTGCTGGTGGAAACATAAAGACTTAGGAGAAAGCCAACGTTCAACCTCAGCAGCTGGCATCACGTGAAGCAAGTGAGAGCAGTGGAAATGTGGCTTAGAGCGTTACTGTCTGAGGGGTAAACATGCGTAAATGATTTGCCTTACCCCAGTGGTCTACTGGTGGTTCCACAGGATTTGACTTGTGAGTGAGAGAGAATTACTGGTGCTGCAGAGGTGACACCTACAGTATATAAGAAAACATAAAGGCATAAATAGAATGTGTCCTATCTGAGGAAGAGAATGGACTCAGGTTTCTCTACCAGGTTTTTTCTTCTCTTCAGAATGCTGGAGCTTCACATCAGCTGGACACAAGGTCACCGAGGCGTCGCTGGCATGCAGCAGGTTCTCATCGTCAAAGTCGTCCCATTCATTTCCAAGGTCAAAGCACACAGTCGGAATTTGGGCAGATGAAACTTTTCCACAGGGAGTGTTTGAAACTTCAGTAGACATCTTTGAATGAGCACCTGTCTGGATAATATCAACTTGTTGGATCTGACTTTCATCATCTGTGAATCCTAAAACAAAAACACAAGATTTTGTAGAAAACTCACAACCGAGGCAATAAAAAATACAGATTCTACAGTTGTAACTAGCAGTGTTTTTTCTGTAAGGCAAAAATATTCAAAAGCCACAGTTTAGTGACAAATACTTGGAAGGTTCATGTAAGATGCAGCAGAAGGTTGGACGGGCTCCTCCATCATCTCGTCCCCATTTTCCAGAAGGTCATCATATTCTCAAAAGGAGAGAGACAGAGTTTCAGCTGTGCATTCCAGGGAACTGAAGGTTTTTATTTTAATATTTTTTTCCCACTTGTTTACCATGGTCAACAACATAAAGATCATCAGATCCTAAAGGTTCCCCTGTCAGATCCACAGTCTCAATGTGGGGTGTCAGCGGAGTTTGATAGTGACACTCTGCATATCTTTAGTAATATAACAGGAGATTAATATTATTCAGCACCACAATGTCACAATACAGTAAAGCAGGAAAGTTTTAGACTGCAGGTACAAAATGAGAATCTGTGAATGTATCTTTAAAACCTTGACAGAGCAGATAACCTCTCTTTGGGCCTGTAAGCAAACTCTCCTATGTTGACAGGAACAGATTGTTTCATCTAAAATGTAACAGATGACAGTATTTTGGGTTAATTATTCAGTCATATTATCTAATATATGTTTAGTTCTTGTCTATTACTAACCTAATTTCTCATAGATATATCTTCTTTTTCCTTTCAGTTTTCTCTCTTACCTTTAGTCGTTTGACTGGAGTCTGTGGGAGTGTGTCACATCTGCTCCTCAGGTCTTCCAAATAGGATGAGAAGCTGGATTCATTGTTTGCTGCCCTCCTACGTGCCACACTTACACCAACTTTACCTTAAAGGATGGACACAAACCAAGGCTGACTGGCTGACTCACACTAGTGGAAGTCTGTACTATACAAACTCAAAAAGTAGTTAACCTCCTAAATTAGATAGTAACACTAATTGTACTCACAGCACTCATGGCCACAGAGGTCTTTGTTCCTGCAAAAATGATTGCATCTCCTAGTGTTACCTGAAAAAAATGTATAACATAAAAAACATCACCAGATATAATTCCAGCATCAATGTACAGTAAATTATATTTCAGCCTTGTCAGATGTCAGTGATTGTGTGATACCCTGGTCTGGAGCAGAAGTGGCATATTGCCCCTGAATTTTAGGTTGAGGATCAGACTGTCGAGGCCCTAGTCCGTTGCCATCACCTGACATGTAATGTTGACTCTCGGTTCTAAAGCTATGGGCCCCAGAGTAGTGCACATTTAACTTTTGCTGGATATCCAGGCCCACTAGGAAAAATAAAAATCACTGAATTGATGCAAGATGATGAGTTAACTGCAGATGTAGTTCTTTGATTTACCATAATCTGAGCTGATGAGATTGACACTTATCGCTTCTCCTTTGGAGGCTTTTGCCACCTCGATTTTTTTTGACCAACTCCCGGATTTTAACAGAATGGAATCCCTGGAAAACAATCAAAAGCATGCCTGCTGAAAACCACCTGTCAGGTTCTCTGCATACCCAAGGATCTGGTTTCAGATCCACATGTTCCTGGTTTACAATAATGTGTTTATTGCCTCACGTGAGTTTGTGCAGAAATACCACAACGTTCTCAGAGTTTCCGATGATGAGGGAGACATAATGGTGATCTGGAGCTGTTCTCTTGGTCAGCAGCTGTTCTTGATTTTTTAGGATGACCCTGACTACAATCTCTGCCGTAACACAGCTGTACCGAGGAAGCTATGATATACAAATACAACAAATATCACTCCAGATATCCCATCTGAAACCTTCAGAGGA
>CAAE01014367.1:117965-257944 GCA_000180735.1 Tetraodon nigroviridis | reverse complement strand
ATTTGCCCCAATCCGAGTAGGACATACTGTTTAAGGTGGGCAAAGAATCTGCCTCTGGAGTGGCTGGAATATGAGGAAGCGATGGGGGCACCTCCAGCAACCACTGGCTCGTCTCCTGTTGCAGAGGCCTTCTGTTAAATGCAAACACCCCAATAGCAACATCTATTCAGTCAAGAGGGAAAGGAAGGTCAAAAAATGACCAAGTGTGTCTATGCTACTCACACTTTGTGGACAATTGGTTTCTCAAAAAACATACTGTCCAGGGGCAAGGTGCAGCCTTCAGCGTCCAGCATCCCTTAGAGTATTAGGAGAAACAAACATTTTAAAAATTGGTTAATGACACATAGGGGATATGGGTTGTTTTTTTAACTATAAATTAAGTACTGTATATATGAGTTTTTTTGTCTTTACACCTTCTAAAGATGTAATCAATGATTACACAGATAGCATAGCATTTATGAGTAAAATCAGATTAATACTTAGATAAAATAAAACATAAAATGATAGAAGGAAAATATATAAGTAATACATGTAATACATAATACAACATAGTTTTTATTTTTTTAAAAAAATGATCTACAGTAGATGGCGTTAGCTAACTGGGTAGCTAGCAAACCTTTATTTATTAGAATGCACGTTAAGCAATTTCGGTCAATCAAAAAATTTAAATGACTATGCTCTTTGTCATTATTACTCACCGGTAAAAAAAACCCAAACAAACAAAACTATGAAGCAATGCCGTGTAGAAAACGTAGTTTAGCAAAGCAAAAGGTCAGCTGAAATAATTCCAAGTCTGCGACTTATTCCTTCTGCGACAGTCACAGAACTACGACGTATTTATTTTGACTTCAACCTAATAAATGATCTAAACTATATTCAATTGTAATTAAATGTAAATATGCCATTAATGAATTTTATCATTTTAAAACGTGTGTTTCAGGCATTTTCTGAACGTGGAAATGGGCTAATCACTGATTCAACGCAACAAAGGCCGATGCTGTGGAAGGATAATGGCAACACTTCTTTCCCGCTGCCTTAGAATTATGTACCAAGGGCAACTTTATTTATCAAAATGGCCATACCCAACTTGTTCTTAAACAGCAAACAACCAGGACTTTTACTCTCAATTTATATTTTGTATGATACACTGATTTGCCGCCGTGAACCTAAAAAAAGAAAAGAAAATCTGCCACCCATAGGAGATGCTTATTAACTCAGGTCTTTTATGCTTCCTATCTGGACTGAACCATTCGAACCTTTCGGGGGAACATGGCGCCGTCTCGTAGCATTACGCTCAGAATTATACGAGGCAGATAGCTTAGGTAAGTATTAAAATAGAATTGCTTTGGTATATAGCTACGTGATTAAACCGCCTTTGAAGGATTCCAGTGTTTCTCACCGTTTGACCGCATATCTGTACGGTTACCCTTAGAAAAGAAATGATTTGTCCCACACCAGACCACCACGGAAAATGGCGACTGTGAAATAGATGGAAGGCGAAAGTAAGAAATTATTCAATGCAGCGTATGAATTCTGCCCAGTCCGCATCCACACCGCTCAGAGGTAACGTTCCTTTGTTGTTCATTATTTTACCGATCTATAGCCTGAGTAGCGAGGAACGATTGTCATTAGCACTACTTTAGCTAAAGGAATAGGTTTTACTGTGGAACAGCCTTCATGGAATGATCTGCAGCTCCTGCAGGCAGCATCCAACAACACAGCGTGATATAAACGCCAAGGAATCGTAATAATAAGCAAACGGTGTGTGTTATAAACGATCGCGTCTGCTCTGCATGAACTTACCTTCGGAAACCTGTCCTAACTACTGTGGGGAGGCATAAAACTGAACTACCAAGCTCAAAGTTTTAGCTCTACAAAATCCACAGCTGCTCGTCAAAAGACATTGATTTTAGATCCATCTATCTGCAGTTTTAGTGCCCCTGTGTAGATCTGAGAAATGACATGATCATATACTTGGTATGACACTTTTATTGCCCTTCAAATTCAAGACCTCTCACCCTGGCGACCTTGTAGCATTATAAATGGCTCTAATTAAAAAACACAGCAAAGCCTCAAATGTGTGTGATAAGAGCAGCTGATACGTTGTGCTGATTTTGTCAAGAAAATGTGAGAATTTAGTAACTTGTAAGCATGTGATGATCAGTTACGCTCACAAAAAATGGATTACTGACTGACTGAAGTGGAGAACTGAACAGAATTGTACCTATTGTGTTTTTGTTGACTGTAAGGTGATATATTGTAGTGTCTTCTTTTCCCATCCAATAAGTTAAAGATTAACGTTGATTATCTGCTTTTATTAGTCCCTCTTTTTTTTAGAAATTAGGGCAAAATTTAAAGAAAACGGGTGCTGCCATTTTGGGCTGGTGGTGTCATTTGCAGCCAGATTCGCACCAGTTATGACTTGATAATGGAGCCACAGTATCAACTTCCAGGTTCACATGGCGACCCTCAATAATGAACAAGGTTTGATTGTCAGTTGTGGGCAGGGGGGGTGTTTGTTTTAATCAAACACACCAAAACTGAGATTCTCTGCCCCCAATTTCGAGGTGTTTTTTGTCATTTATATTTACATAGGTACTGTATCGCTGTGACTGTGTCCAGTTTACTATTGGAGGTGGTCCTCTGTGAGCGTTATTACTCCTGACAAGACAAGAGCACCAGAATCTAGCCAGTTCTTTTTAGGCTCCAGCAAGTAGTGTTGTTGACCAAGTGATTCTATTTGTCTTGGTTTAATTCAACATTTATGTTGATTGTCATAGTTACTATTTGGCTGTAAGTAGTTAGTATTGACAAACGTGGTAAATCAGCCATTGTTAACCAAGGGTAAATGCCATGCATTTGATAAGGAACAGAAAATGGGTTGTGCATAACTGTCATCCAGCCCTGATGGGAAACTGCTGGGATATTACCAAATCCAAGACGTAAATCCAAAGAGGGTGCCCTTGGTCTGACCTGGATGTGACCTTGATTGGTTGCAACAAAACCAGCAGCCAGACGGCCCTTTGTGGAATAGCTGTGGACATACCTGCCTTATTCATTAACTAAGGAGTGTAGCGTAGTAAAAATTACCAACGGTTGTCCTAAAAAATGTCACCGCATGTTGGGACAACCATGTTGTTTTTAAGGACGTAGAGGACACTGGATGTTTTCAACGTTTCAGACTTTAAAATCTGAACGATGTTACTGAAAAAAGCAGGCTACGTATTTACCTGTTTGGGATACCTAAGAAGTATTTTCTCTCCTTTTCAGGTCATGGCAGCAGAAATGTCATGTCTGACAGGTGTTGATGAAGATGACAAAGATGCAGATCCTGAGGTCAACGCGCTCTCGCTCTTCCCAGATCCACTAATGATGGAGCAAGAACCAGCCTCTTGCACCAATTCTCTCGGCAGGCCTTCTCTGGACCAAACCAGTGGCCTGGATCTTCTGTCAAGCACAGGAATGCTGTCTCCAGTTGACCTGGGAAATGGACCTTCTTCGCATCAGGCTACACAAGCCCTCGAACTTGGCAGCATCTCAACAGAAAAGGAAGAGGCAAAGAGCATCACCCAACTTAAGACTGTACAGGAAATTGAAACTACAGGAATTTGGGGTTTTGACAAAGACTCTCCGGAGAACTCCCTGGACAATTTTGATAGTGTTAATGAACTTCATTGGGACCCCCACAAAGAGTTTATGCAGTTTCTTTGGGACAACCATGACGATTCGCCTGGAGAGGAAAGTCAAGAACCAGATCCTCCTTCAAGCAACCAAAGGAGAAGAAAAAGGAAAATGGACATGGTCGTCATGGTGGATCCTTCCGAAGACCTCTACCCTGACCTGAGCCACAAGCCCCCTGGCAAATTGGCAGACGCCGAAGGACAAGTTAACTCCAAAGTTCGAAAGGTCAAAAAGTTCTCAAAGTCACAGTCGCCCCAAATGGTCAAGGTGTCCAAGTATCCCAACGGAACTGTGAAGGCCATTAAGGAAATTCTTTACAACACACCTGCAAGAAATGCAGTGGAGAACAGTATAGGTCACAGGCTGTCGATGAATTCTCATTCGAAGAACAAGCATTCCTGCTACCCCTGCTCAAAATGTAAGCTTGTTTTCAAGAAAGAACACCACTTGAAGCGCCACATGAAGTCCCACATCGACCTTTCAAGTGTTCCGCCGCAACCGTTCGTTTGCCAAGAATGTGGGCAGTCTTTCCGCCAAAGCAGTTTGCTTATTGAGCACGTGTCCATCCACCAGGAGAAGCGAGAGAGGCTGGGCGACGAAGTGAAGAACAGCAAAAAGAGAGAGGTTAAGACCAAGAGGCTCTTCTGCCCCCAGTGTCCATTTGACACTACTTGTCCAAATACGTTTGTTCAGCATGCAAAAACTCACGAGAAGGATAAGAAGAATTTCAAATGTGACAAATGTAGCTTCAGGACTCTTAACGAGAACGATCTTCGGAGACATACCATTATGCAGCATACCGTTATTTCAGTGAAAAAGCAGATGGAGGACAGTGACTCCGGAATGTACTCCTGCAACGTTTGTTCTTATAGAGCTATTAGCAAAACTGTTTTTAAGAACCACCTTTTTCGGCGCCATCAACAGTCGTTTCAGGAACACCAAGCCGCAGAGAAAAACGCACAACCACTGAATTGTACCGTCTCCTGTAAAAGTCCTTTGGAAGATGCCGAGTTCACATCCAAAATCTCAATCAAGAACCAGATCTCCTCCAGAAAAGGCAATTCACACAACGATTCACATGAAATTTCAGACTTGTTTAAAAACAGCAAGATTAAGAGAAATCTTAAGTCCCAACTAATGGAATCCAAACTCGATAAATCCATCAATGCTCTCCTGTCCCGACAAAAGCACAGGAAGAAAACGGCCGAGCAGAGTCGGGAAAGGAATCATTGCAGCATCGATGGTTCCAGAGGTGACAGAGGTAGTCCTGAGCATTTGCAAGGTATGATGATGACGAAGGAGGATCCGTTGGCCATAGCCCCAAATGGTACGAGTGGAATGAACAACAGTGTTACCAAGCTGAACGAGGATCATTGCGTCTTGAAAAAATCGCCATCCAAGCGGAAGATGTCCACGCCCTATCGCAACACCTCCGAGCAAGACTCCTGCTTCATCCTGTCGAAGCCTTTGCCAAGTCCCAAGAAAATGAACCAAGAAGACGACTTTGAAAACGACAGCTCCTCTTTCAATGACACAGATGCCAGCGACAACCTCTCTGGAAGTGATATTAGGAAAGAAAAACACAACCTGTATAGCTATAGCAGAAGAATGTCCATGAGGGGTGCCCTTCAGGCATCCAAAAAGCTGTTTGAGAAGATAAAAATGGAGGAGAAAGAGCACAATGAGATTGAAATCAAAGAAGAATGCATAGAAACCGAGGTGTTTCAGCAATCCTTCGAGTCATACCAAATCCCGTTGACCGATTCCTTCCCAGAAGATGTCTTGGACCTGGAGTCGGAACGCAAGAACTGTCCATACTGCCCTGCAGTGTTTGAGTCAGGAGTTGGCTTGTCTAACCATGTCCGGGGGCACCTGCACAGGGCGGGAATTGACTACAACGCACGCCACGTCGTCTCTCCGGAGCAGGTGGCTTCTAATGACAAGAGGCCACGAAGACGGAAGATCTCAACTTTCCGAAGATTGAAAAAAGGTACCTCCGTTTTTGTATATTCCTCCTATTCATTTAAATTTTACAAACAGACAGGGCACCGTCCCCATCCAACTGGACCTCAGTGGATCCAGTTGGTTGGTTGGGTTTCTATAGTTTTCCGTCTCAGTTTGTTGAAGGTCAAGCTTCAATTTGACACAGGGTGTACTCAAGATTAGTGGATTTTGTCAACTAAAAGCCAGTGCTTGGTCAAATGTTGGCAAGTGAAACCGTATCTTGTTTGTTTTCCAGCATTGCAGGCGGACCTAGACTCGGAGACAGTGACGAGCATTCACTCTTGTCCGTTATGCGGGGACTCATTTGACAACAGGACTGGGCAGTCCAACCACATTCGGGGCCACCTTAAAAAGATTGGTAAAGGCTACGCCTCAAAGAACAAATCTCCATTACTTTACCTGCGGGAGCTGATGCGCGACAAGAAGGAGTTGCAACGGGCTCTCCATATTCTGGGAAAAAGACGGAATCGCTTCCATTATGACGTCTCACCAAAGTTCCCCAGTGCTCATTGTTTGACACCCTTGTCCCTTGAAAGTGAAAAAAACAGTTCTGTTCCACAAATTTGCACCGAGGCCAGACCACTGATGCCAGTGTTTTCTTTAGCAGACGTGGATTCTGAAAAAGACCCACAAGAGACTAGGCTGGACATTAAAAATTCTCTTTCTGGCACAACTGCCTTGATAGGAATTCTTAAGAAAAGGAAGTGCCCAGAAGACATGAGACTAAAGGCATCTTCTCAGATATCAAAAAACATAGTGGTTCCTTTAAACGCCGAGTACAGTTCAGGGGCCAGAGTTGCATCTTCACTGCCAAAGCCGACATCTGGTGAGTAATTCTGTGAACGCGGTAGTTTGACGTTCTCTTGCTTCATTTAGACTGAGGGTTGTGTTATTTTGTTGACAGTATACATTAGGACATAGTTAAATCAAATTTGGACGACTGCTGGGACAAATGCTGTACTCACAAGCGACACCTTCAAACCCGCAGAAGCACGCTTACTGCCTGAGGAATCTGCCCAGACTGGCTAGACAATGGTTCAAGTGGAAAAGCTACGACAAAAATCAATGCTTTTTAAGACCGAAATCAAGAATTAGTGTAATAGAGCCGAAAAATCTGAAATGCTAAAGTTGCACGATGGTATAGCCGCACCTTTACAGTTGATGGCCATCTATGAAAACATCCTTCCATGTTATCTGTCTTCTAAAGCTGAAATGAGATATTAAGATTGAAATCATGAACAGCATAGAAGTAAAATATAATATAAAGTAATAATCTATAAAACCTTAGGCCTGGGTTGGATATAACTTGTTAGGTAAAATCAGACACTGACCGAATCCACCACAGATATCGACATTTTGGAGCGCTACGCTTCTGTTTGACTTCACATGGTTTGTCCTGTTTTGCAGAGAAGGGTGAATTCAACAGGAAGGTGTGTATCCATTGTAATGCAACCTTCCACAGCGGGGTCAGTTTGTCCAATCACCTCCGGGCTTATGCAAGACGGAAAAGAACCGCCCTGCTGGAGGGAACCAGTAAGTCCAACGCTCACCAAAACCCCGTCCCGCACACAGGCAGGTCCACAGGTACAGGTAGAGGCGGAGCCGTTGTAATAAATAGGCCAGAATGCAGATTCCTTTAACAATTTCAAGGCAAACTGAGATAAATCCAGAGCGGAGGCAGAGTCAGCTTCCAGATGAATAAAATTCCAGTTTACGCCAGAGTGATGGGAAGAGAAGAAATGTGGAGTAAATAATCACTACCTGAAATCAGATAAAGGACAGCTGAGGGAATGAACTGATAGATTGTGTTTTGTGTAGTTCTGTACCGTTTTTGTTCCGCTTTTTATCCACTTTGCTTTGATTTTTAATTTTGCACCTGCTGGAGAACGATCTGCAAAGACGAGTAACACGTGTTTAGTCCAGACAACTGTGACGTTTATCTACTACTACAAATCCACAATGTGTGTGTGTAAAAACACTCATGGACAGACAGAGGAGGAAGTAAAGAAACAAAAGGAAGAGGTGCTGAAGACACTGATGGTGAAAAAACAGGTAAAGGGCCAGCTGGAACAGACAAAAGGAGGTGGAGACACGGAAGGAACAAAAGGGGGGAGGTCATCCCAGAGGAACGATGCTGGACTGAACGGTTGGAGGCAGAGTTGAGGAACCTGAAAGAGGGAACGCTAAAAACGGATGAGGGGGTAACGAAGCATAAGAACCCGGGAGCAGCAGAGGTGAAGCAGCTAAAGGGACGAGTGAAGAGGTGTAGAGTCTATGCAGTTGGCAGCTTAGAGGCTGGTGCTATGGGTGTGTTTACTGCTCGGCCCCTCCGTGAGTCTGGGTGCTAAACGGCTGGAACACGTTTCCTCCTGCAGCCTTTGACTGTAAAGCAGTGAGGCCTCGCTCCAGGCCGGGCTCCAAGAAGAAGACGCTGCCCTTGCCACAAACCCCGGAGGAAATGTACAGACTCACCTGCAGGTACAGATCATCAGCTCTCCTCTCTTTCGTTAGTCCTGGAAGCAAAAACGAGAGTTCCAGGTTACAAATGCGCGCCCGTGTTACACAGATTACACCCGTTGGGTGAAACTCACCTGCTCCTCTCGTCCCAGGTTCTGCGACCTCGTCTTCCAGGGCCCCCTGTCGGTGCAGGAGGACTGGATAAAACATTTACAGAGACACATTATGAACACTAGCGTTCCGCACACCGGGCTCGGCATGATCGAGGTGGCCTCGCCGCCCGCCACCATCAAGACCGAACAAGACAGCTCTCCGACCGCCACACACGCTGCCTCATGAAGCCGATGGGGACTTTTTTAAAAAGATATTAATAGACTGTACGTGTATGTATATTCATGTTTCCCCCTTTTTTTCTATAAAAAAACTGGCCAAAAGTACAACAACTCTCTGCACTGGAGTCTATTGTGCCGGTTTGGGCAGGTTTAAAAAGTTGGTTATTTTGGATATTAGCGGTGGTTTGTTTTTTTTTCATGGTCCTCCTGTTGGAAATGTTTTTTCAAATGGACAGACTGCTTTTCTTTTGTGATGCAGAAGTGTGGAATCCATTTATAATGAAGACAACTTTTACCTCAGACTTATTATAGCTTGTGTCCAATATTCGGGAGCCCCTCCTCTGTATCGGTTATTTTTACTAGATTTTTAGTTGGTTTTAAGTACCCAGTCTCTCCCTTTCAGACCATAGAATTACTTCTTTTTCGTTCGGATTTTAGATCGAAACTGACAGCACCCGTTACACGATCACAGGGCCGTGAAAATGGAACTGCAAAAAGGAAAACCACAAAAAAACGTTATGCATAGAAAGTGTTTTATAGTACATGTAACTGCATCGTTTCTAATACAAAATAAAAAACAAAAAAAAGAGAAAAAAACCTAACACGCACAGTCGGTGCTGAGAAATGCCTTTCATACATGTCACCTATATTTAATGTTTAAATATACAGTTTTGAAATAATTTAAATTTTAAATGTACAATATCACACAGATACAATGCTTAAACATTTGTGTTGTTCCAAATAAAAAAAAAAAAAAGAAAAAGTCGGAATTCAGTCATTTCGAGACGCCTCCATCCTCAGCGGAAAGGCAGGCCGGTTTCTCATCTGGAGTTTCCGTTACTCGAAAGGGTTTCCGCCCTGAAACAGAGGAGCCGCTCGTGATCGTCGCCAGGAGCCGGAGCCTTCGCTTATATCACCTTCAGGAAGTGTTGAAACTGAGGTTTCAGCTCCTCCATCATGGCCTGAGCTCTGTCAAGGCAACCTCTTCTCTGCAGCGCCTCAAACCTCTGCAGGGAAGCGGGAATCGTTGGAATTTGGGATTCAGAAGATCGACTGATGAGAACTGACACTAAACCGATAGGTTCGTTACAAGACCCACCTTTGTGTTGGTCAGGTGTTCCTGAGACGTGACGTGTGCACGCACGGAGGAGGAGGATGAGGATATGAAGGACTCGCACACCGCACAGTGGAAGACCTCCACCTTGGTCATGTGGTCATTTTCCTGGAGAGCTAGAAAAACAGAGAAAACAACCATTTAATTGGCTTTAAATGGAAAAGGTGTTTTATTTAAAAAATAATAATCGTTCTTTACCTTCAAGTACACTGTCCTCTATGGGTCGGCTGAATCGCCGGCTTTTGTGTAGCATGACTTCCTGTAAAAATATAAAACGCCCATCAGTCAGACGAGTCAGTGGCCCAAATGTCCTGAGCGTCGACGGCGTCACACCTGCAGGAAGGCTATGATCAGGTCGTCGTAGTTGTTCTCCTGCTGAATGTGCTCCATCGTGTTCCAGTGCGTCCTGCTGTCCAGGTGATCCTGCAACTCCTGAAAGTCTAACAGCTCCACATCGCAGAGGTCACAGATGACGGGGATCCTACGGGGACACGGAGACACGTTCAGGTCGTCCCCATGGGAAAAAAAAACGAGGCTTCGGACCGCGCGTCTCGCCTTTCCATCACTAAACGTTTGCTTCTGGAGGGAATTTCATCCATGCCTGAAAGCAAAGGATCCACCGATAAGAACAAGTGAAACCATAAGAGAATAAAAAACAAGTATAAGTGAAAACAATCCTACTTGGCGGAAAGTATCCAAACTCCTGCGCGTTCCGTTTCAACCCGGGCGGAGACGGTCTACCTGTAGCCGTCACCTAAACACATCAAAGGGCATCTCATGGAGGTGTCACTGTTTCCCAGGTCCCTGACTGAACACCCGACAGCGCCTCCATCCTGGAATATAACTCACGTCCAAAACCGCACCAATATTTGTGTTTAGAGAACAAACACGTGTGTTGCCCCTACCTCTCCTCTATAATCTGGGAATATCCTCTCACTTTCGTTTGTCCTCGGAGGTCTGTAAGATGCAGGATTTTGGTTGGACAGGCCGAGAGCGTGTCTGTCAGGGCTGCCGGCTCTGTGGTCCAGAGATCTACTGACAGAATCGTAGCCAGCCGAGACAAATGGCTCAGGCGGTCTGCGTCCGAGGCCGAGAGCTCCACTGTTGCTGGGCCCGTCTTCAGGGTCGCGGTCGTCTCTATCAGGGGCGGGTATGTCCCAGCGGCTTTTGCTTGTCTTTACACTCAAGGGTTTAGAGTTGTCATCCTCTGTGAACATGGAGCCGCTGTGGTCTTGGTTCCGAGAGATCTCGTGTTCAGAGTCTGGGGAGACGGGATCGTAAGGGTCATAAATCTCAGGTCTGGAGGGAGACAGAAGACAGTTTGGTGATTTTTAACCGCCAATGTTATTTCAAACTAAATCTGACAAGTCCCAGACTACCTTTCTGGACTATCAGAGCATCGGTCCTGCAGGCTGTCATCAGGGTCATCTATCGGTTTAAAGGAGGATTTCCATTTAGGCGCAGAAGATTTGACTGTAGACAGAAATGACACACTGATTGTGAGAATTCCAGTAATAGAGGAAATGATTTACAATGTAAACCTTTAATTTTTCTAGACTGTTTCACTCCTCTTAGAAACAAACAACGTTAACTGTACCTGCACTTGGTTGAACTGCTGGTACCTTTGTCGACTCTGCTGGAGTCTCCATGTTTTGGTACTGGTTTGACTTCATCTTGACCCGTTCCATGGCTTCTTTAAAACCGTGTGGCACCCTTGCAACGTTAAGTTGATTACTACAAAGCAGACAGAAAACAAAAGAAAAAAATCAGTACACAACGCAAGAAAAAAAAGCTCCAAAAGTTAGCGCATTTGGTTAGCATAGCAAATGGTGCGATTAATAGACGTTAACAACATTGTCCAACCTATTAAAACCACATTTAAACACTTTGCATTACCTCTCGGGTTGCAGATATGGGGCTGCTCTTCGTAGCACAGCCGAAGGATAAAAGGGGACCTTATTGTTGCGTTTCATTTTCTAGTTGTTTCGCAGACAGTTTAGCACGGACAGACTAGCGTTGGTAGCCGCTAGCCTGCACAGTTAGCATGTAGGCTAGCGGCGGCGAAGTTACCAACTCCACCCTGCAGGGGGCAGCAACTCGCAACTTCAGATTGATCGGTGGCTGTTCAGCAGACAAAATCATTCACGAAGCCTTTTTTTTACCACAGTTTTTCCTTTTATAAACTCCACATTTTGCTATTTAAATAATAATAGGTTTAAATTTTTAGGCAAAACAACTTTCAGCTCTTTAGAAAAGATGGTGGTGTGCAGGACAGACCAAGGAGGAGCATATAATGACATCGTAAAAGCTATTTTTAAAAGGCATTTTAAGATTATTCCAAACACCATGTCAAGAAACACCCTCCGCTTTACTGCTGTACTTGACAAGCATCTCCGATCTCTCTGGTATGATCAAATCTAGCCAAAAAGTCAGTGCTGTGACCCCGACCTCAATAATAACTCAAAAAGAACTCAGTTTCCCGGGCAAGCATAAACTTTTTTTAGCCCGAAATATTCTCTGTAGGATCCAGAGGGTTTGACACACAGAGTGGTAAGTTCATCATAAAAAGCACGAGACACCTGTTCATAAATATAATGATTTTGCCAAGCCTCATAACCCAGACACCCAGCTTTGCCTCTATCAGCGAACTGGAAATCCTTTCTGCAGGATTTGCTCCAGGTCCAGGTTGGAACCATGAGGTCTCGGTCCGTCCCTGATAACAGATTGCAGCTTTGCTAGAGAGCGAGCCGAGGCAGCTGCTTATCACCGAAGGCCTGTGGAAGTGAGTAAACAGACAAATGGACATTTGTAAATCAGCCCTCTCAGAAATGACACAAGGACACGCCAGAACACGGCCTTTCCTCGAAGAGCCTGCCGGTGAAGCACAACACGGTGACAAGTTTTGTGGTTGTTTTTATCTTCTAAGTTTTCAGGTACCCCAAAGGCTCTGAAACTCATTTGCAGAATGAAATATTAATTCTTTTTTTTTTTTTTTTTTTTAAAACATTATTGGGCTTATTTGGTTTCAGAGAACTCAGCCTGAAGTAGATAAGGGTTCCATTTTTATCTTCTAAATGGTTGATTTATTGTGAAAATATATTGCAAGAGTTGGATCAACAGTGTAATACAACACAACACAAACATGTTCCAACAAAAAAGCTTTGGAAAAAGATGGGAAAAAAACATGTTTGTTGTCGTTTCATTATTCTGACAGACAGATTTCTACTAGTGAACAATTATACATAGATCGAAGAAACAAAGAGACAATCAATGAATTTCCCTTTTCTGTCAGGTCACGTTGGTCTTATCAGGACATTTACATGTTTTCACTAAAGGCACACGTAGACGATCTCTACAATGGAAAGGTTTATGCAGTTTTCACCTGAGTTCGTTCCTCTAAACCAGGGGTCCCCAAACTGCTCCACAAAGGGCCGCGTGGCTGCAGGGATTTGTTCCGACCAACCAAGCACACAAATCTCAACCAACCAGCTGCCTGAAAACTCAGATCAGTCGATTAAACGACTTCAGTCAGGTGTTCTGTTGCAGTCCCACGGCCCTTTGTGGAGCAGTTTGGGTCCCCGGCTCTAAACTAACTCTGCAGAGCCAGATTTCAGACAGAAGATTTACCACATACAACTGCTTTTGCATCAAATGTTCTTCCTCAACATAAAAAACTGCACTGTGGATACTTTAGAAACGAAAAACTGGCATGAAAACACATTTTCTTTTGGTCAAATATAGCAGCAGTTAAGGCCAAAAAATATTGTTCCCCAAGGCAACAACAATAATAATAATAATAATCATAATAATCATAATTAGGGTAATTACAATTATACCTGAGAACCATAAACTGCTGCTGGAACTGAAAAGAAGCAAAATCTCTGAATATATCAAATATTTTATCAAAAGAAAACAAACAAATAAAGGCTTGATAATGAGAGGACACAGCTGAAGCTACGTTTGGCCCTTTTGGTGGTTCTGAACCGACTCTAAAGCCTCTCAGTCTAAAGGTTTTCAGTCTAAACAGGAGCGAATCACCCAAATGTTTTTAAAGCCTCTCTGGTTTTGGTAAAATGTTAGAGGTAATTTGCAGTTTCATTTCACACGTAAGTGAATAAAAAGAAAAGAGGCCTCAGTCGACCTGCTGAAGCGACTCTGAAAGGCGTTTTTTTAAATAGATGTTTAGTAAAAAACCAAAACTCTCATCTGTTACACAGACTCCTCTGAAGCAGTGGTGAGAACGATTGTGCTACAAGCCGCTTGTGAAGGTGCTCTCTTTGTTGATGCTCTCCTTGGTCTCCACCGGAAGTGCATCGAAGAGGTGGTCCTCCACCAGCAGGCCGTTTTTGCGCAGCATGCGGCAGCTTCCCAGCTGGACGGGCAGCCTGTCCAGGCAGTTTCCTCTCAGCTCCAGCTGCGCCAGCTGGATCAGCTGACCCACCGACTCGGGAAACGCCGTCAGCGCGTTGTTCCCCAGCAGCAGCACCTTCAGCTTGGTGCATCGGAACAGCGTCTTGGGCAGCAGCTCCAGTTTGTTGGAGTTCAGGGCCAGGTACTGGAGGTTGTGGAGGAGCCCCACGTCCGGAGGGAGCGTCGGGATGGCGTTGTGGCTCAGGTCCAGGTGCCGCAGTTTAGGCAGGGTGAACAAAGCTGGAGATAGGGACTCCAGTTTGTTATGAGAGAGGTGCAGGGCCTCCAAAGACCTGACCTGGCTGATGGAGGGGGGGATGGTGATGATTTTGTTGTGCCACAGCTTCAGGCACGTCAGCCTCTTGAGGTGCTGGAAGCTGATGATCTCCTCTATGGTCCGGATGCTGTTGGATTTCAGGTCCAGCTCCTGCAGGTTGGTCAAGCTGAAAATGGCGTGCGGGATGCGCTCCAGTTCGCAGTTGTGCAGCTCCAGCTCGATCAGATTGATCATCTTCTTCAGACTGTTGAGGACCATCAGCTTGGTGCCATCGTTGTGCACCACCAGCCTAATCAGATGGGGCGACAGCTCGGTGATGTTGGTGGGCATTTTGGTGAGGTTGCTCTTCAGGCACAGCGTCTTGAGGTGCCTTAAATCCCGCATGGACTCCAGCCCGATCATCTTGTTGTTCTCCGAACTCAAGTTGCCGATCAAGTTGAGCTCCCTCAAGCTCCTCAGCAGGTAGACCCACGCCGGGATCTCGGCCACATCGGTGAATTTGACGTGGAGACAGCGGAGGTGGTCTCTGAGGAAGGTGAACCCCGTCTGTTCCACTTTGGCGGGACAGTGGCAGAGGTGCAGCTCCCTCAAGGAGGTCATCTGGGAGACCTTGGCCGAGAACCTCACCTCAGGAATCAGCTCCAGCCTCAGCACCTCCAGGTCGGTCAGGTCAAAGACGGCGTTGGGGAGACCGGAGAGCATGAAGAGGTGGAGCTCCTGCTGGTCCTGGGCGTTCCGGCTCACCAACTGACGCACCTTCTCAAAAGTCCACTCGTGGTTGAGGCTGATCTCCCTCAGCTTGTTCTCGCTGACCTCGGACAAGAAGACGCCAAAGCGTTTGGAGTACAGCTGGTCGTACTGGTCCACCATGTGCAGCAGGAAGGCAAAGTCGTTTTTGACGTCCGGAATGTCGCTAAAGCTGCTCTCCTCGCGCACCTTCTCAAACGAATACTCTTTCAGGGGCCGACGAAACACCCAAAACAGCGCATACAAGCACGCCATCCCGTAGATCAGAATCAGAGCCATGTAGCTGATTAGCAGCTTGTTGAGCATGTACGCCATGTTGTGCGTACAGAAGAACCTTTTATACCCAGTTAATTGTTTAATGTCCGGTTCACACATGTGCTTAAAGTTGATTTTAGCCAGAAACGTGGAGGTGTAGGACAGAATCAGGATGAATTTGACCGTTTTGACCATCGTTTGCGCCACATATAGCTTGTAGATGAGGTCGCTGTCCTCCACGTGAACTCTGAATTTTCGTACTTTCTCAAAAAGCGCTTTGGCCTGCTCGCCGTCTTTTTTGTCCAGGATGGTCATGCTGCTCGGGACCTCCGCGAGGGGCTTATCTGCAGAGAACCTCATCTCGAGCATGGGCGTGGACGAGTTGGCGTTGGACGCCTCGTCGCTGCCCTCCATGGACACCTGCTTCTGCGTGGCGGAGCTTCCCGTCAGCCTCTGTTTGTTCTCCTCGGAGTCCTCGCAGGCGGTTTCGGACAGAGCTTTGGTGGTCCAGGGGGACTCGAAACACCGACCCAGGATGGACACAAAGTGCTCGATCTTGGAGCAGGTTTTGGGGTATTTGAACCAGAAGTTGCTGCTGACCATCAGAACAAGCGTGTGGATGAGGGTCAGGTAGGAGAAGTACTTGGAGTACCAGGGCAAGGCAACGTGGTAACACATTTGGTTGACAAAAGCGTACTGTTGGAAGTCCAGGTTGGTCTTGACTCCTGTCGGCAGCGGCTGCGTCACGTATCGCCCCGAGGCCACGGACGTCTGCTGGTGTGTGCTGTGGATCTCGTGAACCGCACTGTCAGGTAAGTCCTTGGTGACAGTGGGGGCAGAGGTGAACAGAGTGGCGCTGCTGGCTGGTGGAGCCTCTGTGGTCTCCTCGGTGAAAAATTCACCGGTGGCTCCCAAATCCCCCTGTGGGTCCTCCAGGCAAGGCAGACAAGCCATGTGGTCCTTGGTGATCTGCATGGTCATGCCGAAGATGGCCAGCATGAGCATGACCAGCCCCAGGTAGTCCATCAGAACGTCCCACCACGGCTTCAGGATGCGGTAGGTCGGCTGGATGTCGTTCAGCGACGCGACCTCTGTGAGCGTGAACATCACTGCAAACACACAGAAGAGTCCGGTAACCAACGGGAGAGGCGAACGACCCTTAAAAACACACAATCGCTTTAGTAGAACTCTCCCCAATGGTCACAGGACAGCAGACTGGTAGAAAACTAACTCTGAAAGCTAAAAAACTAACTCTGAAAGCTAAAAAACTAACTCTGAAAGCACAGCGGGCTAGTTTTTAAATGGTATGGTTGTGATTGGACGTCCAATCAAGGGCCAATATTTAATAACAACAAATTCATTGTAGTTGAAGTTCTGTACTGATGCTTTGGGACGTTTACGTGGTAAACATTTGGAATAATTACGGACTTTATAAACCATTTCCTCCCTAGAGACACGTCACTGTACCACGTTTCTACACTGTTTCACCGTTGACAAGTTAAAGGAAATTTCAGGACTCCGTGACCAGCTGTTATGCAACCAAACAGCAACAACAGAGCGGGTTAATGCTGCACAACGGTGTGTAATCATTGCACACACGCTCGCGGTGTTTTCGTGCGTGAACATATGCAAGGGCGGGGGCCAATTCTCACCCTGGCACCGGGGGCAGGGCAACGACCGCAGCCGCCTTCAACCGACGCCCCGGAGGGGCCAAAAACGCAGGAAGGCGAGGCACCCAAACCCGGCGATAAGAGCCCGGTCCAGGCACACACACTCACTACAAATTAGACATGAAATAAAAAACTTTTCTTTCAGTGGAATTTGTAATCGTTCCGCGCAAGTTCTTGCGCAATGAAATATCGAGGTCAGGTGACGCATTGAAAGGGTGGAAAAAAATTCTTAAAAATTATAATAATCATAAAAAGAAAACACGTGCCACAGATTTTTAACCTTCCCCACGATCCACTTCCTATAAAAACACCTCTGGCGCGCAGGCAGGTGGATAAATTAAGTTGTTTGTTAGAATTTACATACATTTATATAAGCAACCTACTTAGAGCAAGGTGGGGAAAACCGGGAAAAGCAAACTTACTCTCTGCGAGGGGTTATCTGAATCCAATTAAAACTTGTCCTGCTCTCATGCCACTTCTTGCTGCCTTCCTCAGGTGAACCTCGAACCTAATTTCCCAGCCTGGATCAAAACTGTCCCACTTGACAAAAGCGACGCGCCGACGCTCGACATTTGTTGGTGACAGCGCGGCGCGGACGCCTCCATCCCTGGGAGCCGAGCCGGGAATGGACACGGGCTTTGGCCCCTCGAACCTCCTCCAGGGAGAGTATTTCGGAGCAGGAGCGGATCCAACATGGAGCCGCTGGTTGACTTTTACGAGCGCGTCTCATTGGACGGCGACGCTCGCAACTTCCACAAAACGCCGCCCCGACGTGTCTGCGCATGTGGGCCGCTTTCAGTAAGCTGCAGCAAAGCACTCTTAAAGCCCGGCTCCCAGGGCTGTATATATAGGCATTTACCAGCTTGGGGCGCGTTTAAAATTGCCACCAAGAGGTTGGCAAAATTGCGGACGGAAGGCGGTGACGTTTGCGCCAACGCAGCCTGCGATTTGGGTTGATTCCACTGGAAACGCTGCTGAACGCGCCAGCAGTTCCCCCTTTCTACCCGAGCGAAGCAGGCGGTTGGGCGAGCTGACACAGCCACCATCTGCTGCTGTGGTCGCTGATGGCGCATCCCGTGGAGGAAGTGGCGTCTGCTCAGGCAGATGCAGGTCTGAGCCGGTCCTGGGCTGTGGCGCCCGGTTCCCTCTCCCTGCTCTCTGAGAGGGACAAAGAAAACAGCCCCAGGGTGTGTGTTCTGACAGATCAGGCTACCAGCTCCACCATGTTTCAACTCTACACACTCACAACTGTTTTGCATCCCACAAGTTCGGTTTTATTCCCCTGTTGTGTGAGAATCGGGACGAGGATTCTGTATTAATAAACACAAGAGCCACCTGCAAGGCCCCATAAAGATATTTTTGTAGCAAATCTGCAAACACGTGGTTTTGTGATGTGTATATCGACTCTGTCTTTCAGGCAGACGGACCCCCAGGTTGGTGGTGTCTGGTTTCGCTGTGGGAACTGTGGTTTACCTGGGGTGCCTTCCAGCTCAGGGCTCCTGGCAACCAGCCTGAAAGGTCAAGAATTGGCCCGGTGTCCTGTCGGGAGTAATGAAAAGATGGACATGAGCCGTTTAGATCAGCAGCCTGAGTCACCCAAGGTTTCCTGGCTGTTACTGGGTGTCAGATGACAGCCCACCAACTTGTTATCTGATTTTGCTGTGATGAGATACTGAAGGCAGGAAATAAGCAGCTTTCACATGTGTGTTTGAGACACACACTAATGGGTGCCTGTTTTTAAGAGGTTGTTTTTGTTCACAGCCTTCCTGAATGCGGCTCCCGCAGCCATGACTAATGCCTGTTGGCTTTTATTCCCAGAGTTAACAGCTTTGTTACATGCTTGAGCAGTTTTTCACCTAGTTGGAATCAGATGTCCACCTGGTCACAAGCTGCAGGAGCATTCCACAAGTCAGATTACATTTCAGAAAATAACATTCTTCCGTGGGAACCTATGTGATTTTTGTAGTTTACCATGGTGATTTTAATATGTCTTGTCACTGACTGAAATAATAAACTGTCTCCTTACGTAAAAACGAGATCAGGCTTAATTCGGCTCTCTCAGTTCAGCTCCATCTGCTGTTGTTTTGATGCACACGCACGCACACTTTTTTGGGGTTTCTAATAATTGTATAAATGATTTTTACAGCATGAAATTATATAGCCCGCATTTTTTTTTTCTCTGTGGATTAAAACTGTTTTGCTTTGGCAGAAATGGCAACAGCTGCACTGTTATGACAAAATAGTGGTGCACTTTCCGCATGCTACAGAACATACATGGTACATGGGACAAACCAACAAAATAAACATGTATGCGATACAAAAAGACAGGGGTTTTTGTAGAATGTCGTTAAAGATAATGTGTATTTTGCGCCAAAGAGCCGATGTTCGCCATAAAGTTATTATTGCAACGCTAACTTAGCTGTGCCGGACAAGTTTGTCCCTACCCGGTTGCCGTTCTCGACACGTCACGTGAGCTACGAGGTTATAAATAGGGGTGTAGCCGTCGATCGTTTCTTTGACACAAGCAAACCGAGAGCTAACATGGCGTCGACGAGCCGGTGGGTAGCGACGACGTGCTAATATATCTTTAAGTCTATTTAGTTTGTAGTCCTTCGAATGTAATATTAGAAAATGTAACGAGGAAGAAGAATATCTGTTGCCACAAGGACTTTAAATGTATGTTTACGATGTCGCCGCTACGCTAAGAGCTGGCGGTTAGCTCAACGGCTAGTTACTGGAAGTCGGTGCCGAGCGTTTAAAACTCACTGTCGAGTCAGCACTTCGCGGTTTAGATCCGCCTCTCAAGATTGCACATTTGTTCTTGTTTCATTTACTACGATTTAATATCTAGCAATGAAGTGAGAGGCTAAGCTATGTGTTCGATGACTCCAGTTTGGGCTGGTGTCCCGGTCTAACTAGCCCAATATGTTGCCTAATAAAATCAGCTAAAAGATAAACCCCACACCTTTTTAGAAATAGGGTGTAATGTCTCCTTTGGTGGTTTGTCTGAGTGTCCCAGTCCCGATGAGGATACCATCCTCGCAGGACTGCGGGGCTGGACCAGCTGCTGTTTCCTGTAAACTCTTAGTTTCGGTCTTCCAGCTCTGAGAACCAGCAGAGATCTGTCTCGATCAACACCCATCCAGTCTCGCTTGGCCCTAGGAAACCATCTTTTCTGCAGTGTGTTTTTAATTTTCCAGTTTAAAGCTGTTTTAACCCTTATTCTCACCCACTCTGTCTTTATCCTTTCTTGCCTTTTGGGCTGTTTTCATCATTTGTGGTTCATTTTGTTCTCCAGCGGAGATTCCCTGGGCTTGCCCAGAGTCCAGTGTCCCAACCACCCTGATTCCACGCTGGTGGAGGACTACCGAGCGGGGGACATGATCTGCCCCGAGTGTGGCCTGGTTGTGGGTCAGTATTGCACTCTGAACAAAATGATTGTGATCTTTGCACTGCCAGCGGGCTGTTAGAACACATCCCTTCCTTCCTTTTTGGTTTCCTCTTTCTGTCCTCAGCTGAACCGTGCTTTTGCGTCTGCGCGTGATCGTCTTTGCATCAGGGATGGGGTGGAAATTTAAATCTAAAAATCAGACGGCAAACTAAACAGGGACAAGTCTCAAAGCTCCAGGTGCCGGCTGAAGCTGTGGGGAGGACAGAATCCCTCTAATGGGTCTCACGAGGCGCGAGCAGGTCAGGTGACGGAGGACAGATGTGTCTCCTGGGCACGCTGTCCCCGCCTCCACGGGTTCAGCTGGTCTCCGTGGAGACGAACGTCTCCTCTGTTCAAGACATTTGAAAGTAATGGGATTAAAATATCAGAAAACTAATCTCCTCTCACCTCCCCTCTGCCAGGAGATCATTTTAGACGGCTAATATGTCCTGCGTTTGTCACATGTTTGGTGTTTTGCTGTCACATGACGTGCTTGTCCTTTTATAGCAATGTAAATATTATTTTCAGGATGAAAGCAAAGATGTCTGGAAGGAAAAAGTAGAGTTTCAGAGCCAAAGTGCAATTAAAATACCAGCTGAGCAGCACTGGAGATCAGTAAGCTCCTGCTGGGAATTTGCTAACGGTGGAGTAAACTTCTAGATAATTAATCCAGGGGGACATAATCCAGCCATGGAGTCGCTGTCAGAAGGTTCCTCAGAAGCTGCCCTCTCACCCTCTCTCCTTCCTGTCCTGTGTCACTAGCCTAGCCGCTAACCGTCAACCCGTCTCCTAGGTGACCGTGTCATCGACGTGGGCTCGGAGTGGAGGACCTTTTCCAACGAGAAGGCCCTCAAAGACCCATCCCGAGTGGGAGACGCTCAAAACCCGCTGCTCAACGGAGGCGACCTCACCACTATGATAGGCAAGGTGGGAGGTTGCCCTGACAACAGTGACCATGCACCCACTTCAGTTACTGTAGCAACAGGACCTTTAGGTTGTTGGTTTTCGGCGCGCAGACGTGTTCCGGTTTCTGCCTGTTGCTGCTGCAACCACATCCTGGCAGCGGCTGACGAGCGCGTGTTCTCTGCCACCACAGGGAACCGGCGCCGCCAGTTTCGATGAATTTGGTAATTCCAAGTACCAGAACCGCCGGACCATGAGCAGCTCCGACCGGGCCATGCTCAACGCCTTCAAAGAAATCAGCACCATGGCCGACCGCATCAATCTGCCCAGGAACATCATTGTAAGGCTCTCCCTTCTGGTTTTCATCTAGATCAATTTCACATTTCCAGCTCAGTCACATGACTTGACAGGAATGTTGGTCTTTTTTTTTGTAAATAACAGGAATATGTTTGCTCAGATCCTGTTTTTTTTAAATTCATCTGCAGGACAGAACCAACAACTTATTCAAGCAGGTTTACGAGCAGAAGAGCTTGAAGGGCCGAGCCAACGACGCCATCGCCTCGGCCTGCCTCTACATCGCCTGCAGACAGGAAGGCGTACCGAGAACCTTTAAAGGTCGGACTCAGCTGCCTCAGCGTTCCAATACTAAAGCAGATGGAAACATCAGATATTGTGTAAAACCTACATTTGAAATTTGTGTCTCCTAAACTGTATTGGGAAGAGGCGTTGACTCATGGCTGATTAGGAAGGCGGTAAATGACCCGACGGTGCTGCCGCGTCGAGGCATTCTTTGGAAAACACTTTTTCCAGTAGAGTGACCTTTCAAAAACCTGCAAGTGCATTCACCCCAGGGTGCGTCGGTTGCTACTAGTGATTAAAGGCAGAAATGCTCCCATCTCCCTGTAGAAGAGGCGAGATCGTGTGTACAGAGTGAAGAAAGGGTGGAATTCAGCGGGAGGTTAGCACCTGTGGGAGAATGAGGTTCTCTTTCCTGTGCAGAAATCTGCGCCGTCTCCCGGATCTCCAAGAAGGAGATCGGCAGGTGCTTCAAGCTGATCCTGAAAGCCCTGGAAACCAGCGTGGACCTCATCACCACCGGAGACTTCATGTCGCGCTTCTGCTCCAACCTGGGGCTGCCCAAGCAGGTGCAGATGGCGGCCACCTTCATCGCCAGGAAGGCGGTGGAGCTGGACCTGGTGCCCGGCCGCAGCCCCATCTCGGTGGCTGCGGCGGCCATCTACATGGCCTCACAGGCGTCTGCGGAGAAAAAGACCCAGAAAGGTGAGACTTTTAAGCGCCGTACTTGTGCTGACGCCTAGATCGCCAAGGCAACGGCAGGCGATTGGCTGCCTGGACCCGAGCGCTGACCTTGCTGCCATGCCTCCACAGAAATCGGGGACATCGCCGGCGTCGCAGACGTCACCATCAGACAGTCGTATCGTCTCATCTACCCGCGGGCGGCGGAACTCTTCCCTCCGGACTTCAAGTTCGACACGCCCGTGGACAAGCTGCCGCTGCTGTGAGGACGCTGTCCGCCGTCGGGAGAGGTTCCCGTCGCTCTCACGGGGCCCGCTTTTCTTTAAAACCCTCTTTTCTGCGTTGGCGTTGAAAGATCTCTCTGGTCCCTCTGAGCCTTTAGGACACCCGCAGGAATCAAACGGACACATTCCAGTGCTCAAACAGCTCCGCCAACCAAACCTACAGCATTCGTCTGTATCTACTGAAATGTATATATATATATACGTCCAGGTGGGAAAGCGTAATTGGTTACAATTTTAGGCTGGTTTCATATACTGTTTACAGAACTTTCCTTTTGTAGAAGAATGACTCGCTTCTATTTTCCCTGTTTGCATTATATCAAGTAATTTAAGGAAATTAAAGTTTTTTTTCAGAAAGGTCACAACGGATGATTTGATTTCTTCGCTCCGAAACAACGTGGCAAAGACACTATTAAAAAAGTTTAATTTCTGCGTCCATGATGGGCCACTTGCAAAAACGCAGTTGGTTTATACACCGGCAACAGTTGCAAATGAGTGTTGGTGTACCAACCAGAGTTTTCCCACCCGTCCTGGCAGCAACACAAGCGGAGAATAAAAAACTGTACAAGCTATTTTCATTAAGAAACATAGATAAATGATAAAATTAGTGCTTTCATTTTGTGTAATACAGTATGTATATAATGCACCCACCCTTTCTGTAATGATTCATGGTCAGGTCTCCAGGTCAGTTTATATAGCAACAAACTCATAAAACACTGCAGCGGGACTCGTCTGGAGGACCAAGGGGCCACGGTCAGTTTCGCTCCAATTTACTGCTGCTTTTTGGTACGAGGCTTACTTTTGTGTTTTCACTTTGAGGTAACACAGCAAGGTAACTAGCAGGTCCGCGTCAACCACTGGGCACTGAGGAATGAACAAAACTAAAACATCTTAGTTGGATGCTTTCGTTTGCGGCAGTCCCCAAAAAGCGCTCCAACGGCCCGGGGCTGGATTGTCGGTGCTCGGCCACTAGATGGCGCCAAACTCAAAGGAGCGATCTCCCCGCGATAGGAGACGGTTCAACCATTCTGGTTTCCAAATAAAGCTAATAGTGTTATTACATTGAACTTTTTAAGCAGCATATGGCACCGTGAACATGTACACTAGTGTTTCTGTGAGCAGAGGAAAGTGGGGCAGAGACGGAGAGAAGCAGCGGAAGGAAGAGGAGAAGCAGCAGTAGTAGTCAGGTTTGTGGCGGCTGATCAGTGATGAACACTTCCAGCAAACTTACCGGTCTCAGATGCAACTTTAGCAGACGTCTCAACGTGTACAGTGAGACAAAAAAATAAAAGTCCTGAAGCCGTGGTGAGGGGCTTTGTAAATAAAGAATAAAATACTTGACTGAATATAACCTGTACACATTAAAAAGCGTAGACGATGACGCTGAATGACACGATGCTGCCCGTCTTGTCAGAGTTCTTATGGAAAAAAAAAAAAAACCCCAAACATTCTCAGTGGTCAGACAGCGGACATGACGAGGACAAAAGCACACCTGCTCCTTCGGTCCAACAAGTTTCCTTTGTTTTGTTTTTTTTTAAAAGTTCTTCATGTAGGTTAAAAATACGTGGGCACCCACCAGTTTCTTCTGAATGGCACAGATATGTGACGCTCCTCCGCACCAGTTTGGCCAGTGGAAAGGGAATAAAAAGGTGTGACACAGCTTGTGTTGGTTCACAGTGCGTTGTTGGTGCAGGTGGGTCAGGGGGAGCTAACACCAGTCAGCAATGTAATCAAAGTCAAAGAACATGTTCTGCTCGTTGGCGGTGAGCGCTCGGGGTTCCCTGGGCGGCGTTAGGATCGGAGCCTCTGAGGTAAATTCGTCGTCAAAGTTGCTGACGTCGTTGGGGCCCTGAATGGTCGGAATGAACGGCGGCTTCACCTTCTTGGCCAACAGCCCGTTCCAGTCCATATTCTGAGGACAGAAGGCGGTTCAGTTTCGTTAGAGCAGCTCTGGGCGCTACGCCGGCATGAGGGCGGTTTTTGTTTCTTACCCTGAAGAAAAGATGTTTCTTAACCTCCTCTGCGTCCCGTTCTCCTGCTCCCAGCCGTCGTTCTGGGCTCCTCCTCAAAAGCTGAGGTGGAAAATAGACAGGCTGAGTCTTCGGCAGTCGCTTCCAAACCTTTTTTTAAACCTCGGGCCTCTACGTACCCTCCTCATGATGGAGATGGCTTCGGTGGACAGGAATCGTGGGTAGCGGACCTCGTCGTTGACGATGCTGTCAAACACCTCCTCCTCGTCGTCGCCCGGGAAGGGAGACTGAAACGCAAGCGGTTGAAGCGTGACCACGGGTGAGGAACAGGAAGCGCTGGCGCCAGGGACGAGGATGTGCTCACCTCGCCGACCAGCATCTCGAAGATGAGGACGCCCAGCCCCCACCAGTCCACGGCACGGGTGTACGACGTCTCGGTCAAAACCTCGGGGGCCAAAAACTCCGGCGTGCCACAAAACGTGCTGGTGCGGTCCCGGAAACCCATTCCTGGAACACAGGGCTGATGGTAGCTACACGTGCGTGTGTGTGTGTGTGTGTGTGTGTGTGTGTTTTCTTCTTTTACGGTGTTCGGTTGTCAGCGTTTAACCCTGGTCGGGCAGCTTTTTACCTTCTTTACAAAGGCCAAAATCAGCAATCTTTACATAACCCTCTGTGTCCAGGAGCAGGTTATCCAACTTTAAATCCCTGCCAGTGGAAACAAACACGCGTTTAGAATCTTTCCAACGTACCTGAAGCTCATCTCGGCCTCGGGCTCACCTGTACACGATCTTATGGTCGTGTAAAAACTGCAGCCCCAGCACCACGCAGGCAGCGTAGAATCTGAGGGGGGTGGAGAGTTCTTTCCGTCAGGCTGAGGGCTGCTCAAACAGGCGCTAGCTAGCTCAGACGGCTCACTCACACGGCCCTGGGCTCAGAGAAGACGTCGGCGTGGATGTGCATCATCAGGTCTCCTCCTGCTGCGTACTCCATCACGAAACACACGTGCTCCTGTGTCTGGAAACAGGCGAAAAGGTTGACCAGGAACGGGTGGCGGACGCTGTTGACCGTTTCAAAGATCCTCTTCTCGCACATCAGACTGAAGAAAACAGAAAAAAAGAAGTGTCAGCGGGTGATGGCGAGATGTCGGAGCTGATATGAAGGTTGAATCTTCACCTGTCCACCTCATCTCGAGCCACAATGTCTCCTTTCTTCAGAGCTTTGATGGCAAACATCTCTCCTGTGCTTTTATATTCGGCTAACAGGACCTGGAGAAGCAGGTAGAACGGATCCAACCATCTTCTTTATACGTAAAACTAAAAATGAACCATCTACATTTAGGAGACCAACATCCATCACTTGAAACACACCTTTCCAAAGTGCCCTCGTCCAAGAACTGCCGCACATCTGAAGTCCTGAAGGCTGAAGTGGAACTGTTCTTCCTCCCTGTGGAATGACGGCGTTCACAAAGTGCACAGGGTGGCCTTGCAGATCCCGCTGAGCTCACCTTATCTCCGAGTCCTTGTGGAGGGCGGTGAGCTCCAGGGCAGGATGCTGGAGCTCCTCCTCGGCCTCTCTCAGATCTGGGTTCACCGCTACGCTGTTCCTCTTGTTCAAAAAGTCGAAGGAGGCCAGCGCGTCCTGCTGAGAAGAAAGACGGTAACCGTACCTCCGGAGGGCCAACACCCGGAGCGACGGCGGCAACAGTGTACCTGCACCTCCTCCTTGTCAGGAATCTTGCCCTGCACAAGCGGTTCCTGGAAGCTGTTGGGTGGGGGGTAGTGTTTGGGTCCTGGGGTGGGCTCCTTGTCAAAGTCCAGCTTGGTGACCAGCGGGTCGCTGTGTAGCAGCAGACGACGGCGTCAGTGGGCGCCTTTTCCCCGCTGAGATGAGCGGTGTGGGGGTGCGAGTACCTGCTGGGTGTGGGGGAACCGGGCAGCCCGCTGTGCCCCGTCTCCGCTGCCTGAGGGCTGAAGGAGTTGGTGCTGACGGTGGGGATGGCTCTCCTCACCAGCCGACCCCAGGTGGCGATGTTGATGTTCATCTGAGGGGCTCGCAGGAAGGTTTTACCTGGCGAGGAGCAAGGAGAGTACGACTTCATCGTTTCTGTCTGCCTGGTCGCCACATACAGGGAGACTCCGCTTGACCAGCTCAGGTTTGTGGGGGATTTAGGAGCGGCCCACCTTGCTGCTTTGAGAAAATCTTCTTCTGTCTTTGCAGCTTTGGTCGTCTCTCAATAACAGGGTTGAAAAATGTGACCTGAAGCAGAGAGAAAACACCGAGCGATAAAGAAACCGTTGTATCTGCGAGCGGTTTCTCTCCGGTGTACCTCGGCAAACAGCATTCCCTGAGGCTCTAGGTACAGACACATCCCGTGTCGCTGGTTGTCCAAGAAGTCCTCCAGCCGCAGGAACTTGACAGCACAGAGCGAGCGCCAGTCGCGCCAATACACAGAGATCTCCAGCTCTCGAGACTGCGCACACACACACACACAGATGAAGCCCACCATCGTCAGGACTCAACAGCACCGGCTTCCACCCCAGAATGTGTGTGTGTGTTTTTACCCGATCCAGCTCCAGTGTAAACTTCTGGTCCCAGGCCTGGTTGCTGACGGGCTTCCAGCTGGTCTGACCCACCACTGTGTTGTCCAGCTTCAACACCGCGCTGATCTCATCTGAGGAAACACACACACACACACACACACACTCTGCATTCCCACAGTTCAACTCTGCACAGGTGACTGCAGCTGGGGGGGGTCTTCTTACTGGAGAGCTCCTCGCTTTTCGTCAGGTTCCTGGAGCTCACGCTGCGGTTTCGGTTGGCGCGGCTGATGAAAGAAGAGCGGGTTTCGCTGGGGCTCCAGCCAGGAAGCGGGACCGATGCCGCTTTTGAGCGGCCTGGGACATTTTCCAAAAGGTCCTGACAGCCCATGAGCCTGACGTCTAATGTGCCTGAAAATCGGAGGACACGCAGATGAGAGGGTTTTCTTCTTCTTCTTCTTTTTTTTTAATTTGCAGAAAAATCCGCGTGTGACTCCGTTTTCCCAGGGCTCTGCTCGGCTACCTGTGAGCGCCGCGGGCTTGGTCACAGTGCTGTACTGGTTCTGTGTGGAGATGAGGCTGGATCTGGGGCTGAGCACCGGCGAGGACAGCAGGCTCAACTCCTCTACGATGCTGCTGATGCGCGGGTGGTTCTTAGGCAGCTCGCTGAGCCGCTGCTCCAGGGAATGCCGCAGGAGGTCCAGCTTCTGACTGGATTCGTTAAAACGAGCTTGGGCCTAAAATTGAGGTGGAAAAGTGTGAAGCGACTGGAAAGGCTCCCACTGCTGAAGCGACTCGCATGAATAAAACCAAACATCCACCTCTGAATGTGCTCTTTTTTCTGTGACTTTTCCTGAGCCCAGCAGTTTCATGACGTTTTTGGCTCCCTCGGCCACGGCGGACTCTATCTTGGCGTGGTGACACAGCTCCTCCACCCGGAGGTCCAGCGGGCTGATGATGGACTTGTCTGGAAGACGAGGAGGGACGGACACGTCTGTTTACTCGCGGGTGATGACGTTGTGGGTCCTGGCAGGAGCTCTCCAGTCACGGTTCCAAACAGACACGCGGCTAGCGGAGCCTCACCCATCACGTCGTTGTTCTCAAAGCTCAGCTCGCTGGTCTGGCTGGCCTTGAGGATCTGCATCCTGATGAATTCAATCTTCGTCCTGCTATCCTGAAGCATTTGCTGGGCGGCCGCTAGCAACTTTCGATCCTGTGAACAAGATGTAGATTAGTTGAATCGCTAAACCGCGTGCAGTCCATCAGCCCTTTTTATTCTTTATTTCCTTAATCACTCACAGCAGGTCGTGGCCCTAAATGGAGATCAAATGAGCGTGTGGAAATTTTTATTCATCCAAAAACCAGATGGAATTCGCTGTGTTGTAATTACAATCTTCCATTATAAACACAAAGGCACACACACTCCACCCAAAAATCGTCACAAGTTTAAATTCTGGTTGCTGATGGCGCCGCTCACAGGAAAGACCTCCGTCCTGGAGGCATTTCCTCTGACATCACAACTATTTCCAACGGGGAGGTCAGTCTGAGTGTCCGCCATTCTCACCTCCTGTCAGGCCAAGCGCTAACGTCTGCTCTTTAACTGTACCCGAGCCACAGTTTTCCAGTTCTCCGGGTATTAGCGGAGCCACGAGCAGCTTTGTGAGCTCAGGATGACACACGATACGTGTCATCACTTTCTGGTGTTCCCATGCCTCAACGGAGGAGCCAACGTGTGTCATCCGACCTCCGGCACACTGGCAGCATCACCTGCATTAATGCCTGAAAGCACTTTGCAACCTATGGTATATAAAAAAAGTGTTTTCTTTTTCTTTTTCACCTCTTCCTAATGAACAACATGTGCCAAAATATTAGCTACCTAAAAAATCCAACTTGGTTTCTAAAGTAGGTGAACAAGTTAGACCAGGCTTTCCAGTAGGGCTGTGACATACATCCCAGTCATGAACCTGCAGTGAGACGGGCTCAGACTGTCAGGTGACTCAAACCTGGCGATAATGGTGTCCGAGCCGCTGGACTCGGCTTTAACACAGCCCGCGAGGCGAGCCCTACCTTGGAGGATCCGTTGGAGTACATCTGGATCATGTTCTCGGCGCCCTGTTTGACCTTCTGCTCGATGTCGATCTGTCTCTTCAGGGCTGCCAGGCGGCTGCTGCTCGGGCACAGTTTCGATTCGCTGTTTGGCGTGTCTGGGGTCAAAGGGCACTCTGGGCAAAGAAGGAGCAAGTATACATAAATGGTGACTGTCAGGTTAAAATGCTGATGGATCATCTTTGTTTTACACCACTTCCTGGCTCCGCAGGAGTCCACCATGATTGTAACGCATCACTGGGGAATCCAGCCTGGCTTGATCTGATGAAATTCAGAAATGATAATAAATTTCACAACTGGCTTCATAATGGCTCTCCGACATCTTCCTCACAGCAGATGGAGCCGCTGCGCTCACCTCTGTTCAGAACAAACGCAATCATAACGTAGAGTCACGCACAAAAATCAACGGGACAACGACCCCGGCTTGATCGTTTCTCTTCAGGACAGGAAAAAAAGGGAATGAAACTCCCTCCTTTGACAGATGACTGCAGCACGGTGTACCACTCTTTCACACAGTCCAAACACACACAGACACCAACACAACTTGTCTGACTTCTTCTAGCTTGACCTGCTGGTTCAGCTACAGATGATGTCATAAAAAAAACAATTAGTACAAGAACCACTAAATGTGCCACTGAAAATGCTGCCTTCCATTAAGATGACTCCATAAATAACAGCAGGAGGCTTGTTAGGACAGGCTGCCAAACTAAAACCGGCACACGAGTGTGTGATTCAGTCGGCCTGAATGTGTCATCGCTGGGCGTGAGGGTTCCTCTGAACATCTGTGGGACACGAGCAGCAAGGCAGCAGGGACGGCTTTGAACCCTAACCCAAATGATTCATCTAACGAGCCTCCAAGAGCCCCGACCATCTCAGCTTAAAGTGTCCGTTATGGGTCGGAAGGGGAGGACGCTGCACTCTTGCAACATGCACAAAGAATAAAGGAATAGGCTGTTAAATGCTAAAATTATTAGTTTGTATAAACATTTCACAAAGGTGACTTGATAAGTACAAAGAGTAATTATTGTCTGGTGGATTTGATCTGAGACAAAACAACCAAATCTTGTGACGAGGAAACTCTTATTTTAACGATATCTGATGCTGCCACAGCCTGGAGGGAGAGAATAATCCCGTTGAATTACCGCTGCACGAAAAACAAGTGTGCACGGTGACGAAGGTGATCGGCTCCTCTTGGGAATGATTCTCCTGAGTCACTCGTTTAATTTAATTAAAAAAACATCAACACAAATATTGAACCTGCTTTTGTTTGTACGCATTCCCAACCTCATGAGAACAAACTGTGCGATCTGTCAAAAAGGAGTGTGTGTTTTCCTGCTGTTCCAACGATTCAGGGGACGGCGTGTAAAAAGCTGCAACCCATTCACGAATACAACCAAAATGGATCGGGTGGGCGATATAAATGAGGAAACGTGTGCCACAAGGTGCTGAGTGATGACCCTGCGTCAGAGTCGTGTTTCCAGATGTCTGGGTGCAGGTTTGTCCATTTGTGGTCTCAGCAGAGGGACAGAGAATAACCAGAACCCCCACGGCTCTCCTCTGGAACAAACACACTTTGTGGCTGCTCGCCGGGGCGGTAATTCATCTTCCTTCTAATTTTGGGAACGAGCGCCGCCTCGTACGACGTCGGGACCCGGAGTGAGTTTCAGATACTCGCTGGAATTGGTCCCATCTTAAACACACTGTGACGGCTGGCGACATTCCACCGTTATCACGTCACTGTGCAAGGAAACCGTTCACCTGACTGCCCCAAAACCCGGCTGAATTTGCTTTAAGCTTTCAGCTAACCTGTAAGAAAACATCCTTGAACACGAGCTGCTCGAAAATTCCGCTGTGGATGATACAGGAGCAGGCTTTCAACAGGCCTGGAGAGGAACAATTGCCAACTCATTGTAGCGGCTGGAGGAATGTGGAACGCAACAGTGTCGGCCTCTGGAGAGCGAGTCACCTCGGAACACCGAATGTGCTCCTACAGGTGCTGCTTCACCACCCTGGACCACGCTCAGCTAGACGCTCAAATTCCTCTTGGTGCAGGTTCGCCCAGGCGGACCTTCATAAACACGCTAACCTCCTACAGCGCCAGCTTATCTGGACTCTAGTTAATGTTTACTGAACTCCAAAGTGGGCTCGCTGTGATTACCTAGTAGCTCTTCGGGGTCCTTGACCACGATGTGGGCGTTGAGCTCCTGCAGCTCCTGGTGAAGCTCCTCCACCTTCTTATTGGACTTTTTCAGCATGTTGTCAACATACGCCAGGCTCTTCTTGTCTGTGGTGACCTAAAGTGGAGGAAAGGAGCATTTTTACATTCCAAATGTAAAGTTTGATAGTTAAGGACTAAATTAAAAAATGGTGTGTTTTTTTTTGTTTTTTTTTTACCTTTCGCAGGTTTTCAGCACCTTCTTTGATCTTCAGCTCTTTGCGGATTTCGCGGCGGATCTGCTCCTTGATCTCGTCCAGCTTCTGTTGGACCATGGCGTCAGACAGGTCCAGGTTCTGCCCCAGACCCAGCCGCTCTGCCACCAGCTGGCCCCTGGCATCCCCCTGAAGGAGGGAAGCATAGGGGAGCGGAAAAAAAAAAAGACAACAGGAAGAGTGTAATTAGAGGAGGTCAGCGAGGGAGGACGCCTGTGATGATGAAGATGAGACATCACAGAAATAGGAGGAGGAAGAGAAGGAGGGATTGCTGACTGGACAAAAAATGTGCACACTGACATTTTTTGAGTAGTGTTTAAACTCAGATTAACCAAAAAGAACTGCAACATACTTCACGGCGCCAAAACAGATTCATAGATCTACTACCTCCTAATCCTTCATCATCAATCTGGGCGGACCGTCGGCATGTCAGCAGCAGGAGAAGACAACGGGAGCCATCCCTGCCCTCCTCTCTTTTCAATGTTTTCCTGCCAGTCTTCTTTCTGTCCTAACGTCCTCTCTGCATGTGGCGTTGTCACCGTTGTCGTCAGTCACCATTCGCCGCCAACCTTAAAGCCGGCGTCTTACATAAAGTAGGATTACCGGAGCGGCCACGAGTGACGTGTTACACAGCACGGTGATCGGGACGGCTCGGAAATAATCGGTTTGTCGATCCAGGTTTCCAAACGGTGGGTGTGCAAAATGGTGTCTCCAACAAAAGCAGAGTGTTTTCAGCCAGTCAGAAATGTTGAGAGCACAAACTCCCACCAAAGTTTATGAACCTTTGAAGGAACTGCCCCCGAACAGGTGGGGGAAATCCAGCCTGGAATTAAATTTGGATGATAATTACCAAGTTAAAAAAGCACAGGAAGGTCCCTGTTCAACGCTTCATGTGCTAGAATGGAATTTTCGGTGAATTGCGCTTCCATTCAACCTGTGGACGTGACAGGAGGCAACAGACGACACACGTTTAAATCTCCACAGGCCTCTGAAACCGGGCCAGAGTGCGAGTGTGGAAACAGGATTATCCCATTCATAAAAAGGACACATAACTGTAGGTTTTTATCCTCCAACACACGATAGTTATCACACTAAAACCAACACAAAAGCAACCGTCTTGCTTACTGAGACTTCCTCGGTTTCAGCCAAGTCCACCTCTGGATCCGACACATCAACCAGTCCGTGCATCTTCTGTTGACCAGCTAAACGAGCGTTAGACCCCCGCACGGGAAAAAACAACAAAGCAACAGACAACAGTCCAGTTTAAAGAAAGCTAGAGTCATTCACAAAACGGGGACTGATTTTCCACAGCCTTCCCTCTTCCTTTCTCACGCAGACCATCGACACGGACAAGAACGCTAAAGCGTCTGAGCAGCGACAGCCAAATCCCTCTTAGCTTGTCACTCTGTGAGGTCACAGCGGCTCAAAGCGGGCCCTAATCTCGCTCCGGGGAGAAACCGTATCTAAAATTAACCCCAGTTACAAACTCAACGCTGGTTGAGAACCCTGGCCTCCCCCTGAGTCTGACACCCAAACAAACCAGGGTCCAAAAGCAGTCAACAAGACCTCATTAGCATATTTGCAGACCGCGTCGCTCAAAGGGGAAAGGATTCCAACAAAACCGAACCTCGGCTGATAAAAACAACGTATGGGAGGAAACAACCATGATCAATCTATGAGATAAAGGATGAGCACCACCTGACAAGTCCTCTATAGGTGCTCTCTTCAGAGGCAGCTATAGTTTGCACACACACACACACACACACACACGCACACACACCATACTGGAGAGGCTCCCTGGTGACTCATGGGTAAAATGGAGGTCGCGACTCCTGCAAATGAAAAAGTGCTGCAGAAGAAAGAGAAGCGCGCTTACTCACCATGCCTGCTCGCAGAACTTGTTTGAGACGTCGCCGTGTTTACCGAGAGCGGCGTTAGGGCTACCCGCGGACGCCCGTAAGGGCTTATTTTACTGCACAACAAAGCAAGGAAACCCACAAAAGGCCGATCAGATAAGGGCAAAATAAATCAGGCAGCGGACCCTCAAGGTCTGCAGCAGGAATACCAGAACTGGAGCAGCAGCCGGGTTTTGGGACGGGCTACACTTTTGTGCCTCAGTTCGGTGCTATTTTTACCGTTTACTTCAACGCCGTTCATCATATCCCGCTGTGCTAATGGATCGCCACGTCAGAGGATGACACCACAGCGAGAAATATTAGTCTCCAAGACCAGCCAAGCAAGAATGATGGGTGTCTCCTTCCCTGCCGAGCTGGAGATGTGCTGCTTTGAAGCGGTTTTGTACAACAGTCAAAACTCGAATGCTAATGGTAACAGTTTAGTAGCAGAACGAGAAGGCTACCTACTTCATCAGATGGATCAAACTGCATTTGCATCTAAACCTTCAGAAGTGTTTGGCATTAAAACTGAGGCCAACCGGCTTCTAACGCCTCTCACACACACACCAGTACGGTAGGAAAGTTATGACATCAGCAAAGTTTCCCTCATTTGTCAGGACAGAAAACCAGGAAAGAAAATACCAAGACCAAACCCTGGCCCGGCTGAACGACCTTATATTTGCTGCACTTTCAGGAGGGGTGAACCGTCTCCATAGCAATAGGATGGTAATTTGTATAGGTCGTTTTTATTGGGAAAGTAATTTGCTAAAGCTAAACAATAACAGATGGTGCGAAACACAGAACCGGAGGCATTACAGGGTTATTAGAAAAACGCCAACATCCCAGCACGGAACTCTGTGGCACAGCGGACTCGGCGACATTTCCATTTCTGACCGGGACAGCGGGCAGAAACACAGTAAAACCTATACTTTTCCAAATAAAAACACCAGTGTGGACATGAAAGGAGACATTAGCCCCCAGGCTCAAGTGTAAGCAGGTTAACCTGCTCTTAAAGGCCCCGACAACAACAGAAGAGCAGAGGGGAACCATCTAAGCCTCTCCTCCGCCGCCAGCTGATAAACCCGCACCCTTCACACCGAGTCAAAGTACACGTCCCACCTCCGGCTGCAGGTCAAGGGGGCTGGCCGGCAGACGTTTCTGCCGTGCACACGCGGGTCGCGCCGCGGCGTCATCAAGGGGAGCCGGCCATAAACCGCCGAGGCACCTGTTGTGTGCAGAGGTGATCTGGTTCCACTCCACAGAAACCGGACACACGGCAAAGTTGATCTGACTATCTGTCCGAGCAAATCGTGTGTTTCATGCGATCTCATTCGAGCGGGTGCCACACGGTGGTGTGTACTTAAAATAATCCCCACAATCCACGCTGGTCAAGCCCCGTCTTCAAGTTGCCCTTCAAACTCAAAACAAATCCCATAGGTTTAGATGATGGTGCTACAAGTGATGATTAATGTTGTGTTGTTTTAAAAATAGCACAGAACAAATCTGTGGATAGGCTCTTATCCAAGCATAAACTTTCTAGACATATTAAGTTCTTCAATAAAGTGGTCAGGCCTCATAAGTAGAATACATGAATTATTAGTCAGCCAGTCTAAATTAAGGATGAAGAATGGGTTTTTAATGGATATTCATGTTGTTAAAATGATCCAATCTGGGTATTTTTAGCTATTTTCTTTTGGTGATAGTCTGACACCTTCAACCAATTACCAGAGCAAAGTTACAATAATTAATTTAATAATACTTAATTACCTCTCGTTAAAAGGGGCAATTATGAAGGAACCTGGACTCAGAGCTGCAGTTTTATCGTATAAAACGAAAAAAAAAAACCCAATAAAAGAAAAAATAAACCCCCCCAAAACAAAACCTGGAGTTTTGTTTTAGGTTTATGGTCTCTGGACTGGTGACGTTACCAGAAAATGGGTGTGATTTAAATTCAAACATATAACTTCACCGGTACCAGTCTGTGTCACCTCACTGGCGATCCGGTGGTTAAATGAACCAGTATGGATCTGGGAAAGCTTGTCCAAACTTGATCAGGAGCAGGTTATCGATCTACGTGATAGAAGGCGGCGCAGGTGAAGGACGTTCGGCTACGGATATCCCTGTTAACCTTTACACAGCCTTCATTTGACTGGAACCAGAGGGGCGATAAGGTGAAATGATTTTACAAGGATGTCCCTGACATTCATTAACACACAAGCTTCCTAAAGTTACCGGCTTAAAACGAGGACGTTTGTGTGAAAAGTTAGTGGGAATAATGTTTCCCAGGCCTCGATCCATGGATAATTCCCAAACAACTTTGGGAGATTCCCTTCACTTAAAACTAAGTACTTCTTCGGAAACGCTCGTCTTAAATGGAATTAAAGTGTTTGGTAACTTGGGAGGGGAGCTCTGGAGGAAGTTAGCGCACTTTTTGCAACAGTTGTCAACTTTTCCTACCTGCACGGAGTCGGCGGCCATCTTGGTTTTCGCCTTTGAATCAAATCCTACGGGGAGCGGCGAGAAGGGGAGGTGGAACTCCAAAAACAAGCCCTGGCGCAAAGTTTCCCTCTCTGGCGACAAAAAGAAGCGATTATTCGGACCAAACCACCGGTCGTCTCGGGTACGCGGCTCGCCCCATGTCGTCCGTACGCTCAGTTTCGGCGGCCGCACCGTCCCAGACGGGTCCTGGAGGGTGGACTGGCGATCATAAATAAGAAAGCCGAAGCATAAATCTGTCCCAGGGCAGTTGGAGAAAGAGGCGGTGGTTACAGCCGACAGAGTCCGCCCAGAGGAGGTGCCGCACTGCCCCGGCTCCGGGCTCCGGGCTCCGAGGGGACCCCCGCCACATGTTAGCTAAAACCTCCCGGAGTCCCCAAAGTGGCGAAAACGGCCACAATCCCCGACGCGGTTAGCTCCGCGCTAACCTCAAAGACCACGTTTATACGGAAAATATCCCCAAAAAAGTGCAGGCATTCTTGAAATGTACATATTATTAAAGACTTTGCTTTCATTTTGCTGATTAGGACCTGCAGCGTCAGAAAACCTCAAATTCACAAACTGAAAATTAGAATATTGCTTGAAATCAATACAAATCATAATCTATCTATCTATCTAGCATAATAATGGAACCAATATGCATGAATAATACAATGTGATACATACTGTATATTAATTTAAATTGAAATATAAACAAACTAGGGTTTAAAAACACAGAAGGCAGTTGTCCATCCATGAATCTACAGTAAAGATCAGGCAGAGCTGCAAACACACACTACTAAATAAAACCCAGCGTTTACTTCTGAGATGTCAGGGCAGATAGATCAGGAGGAGCTAGGAATAAACCCCAGGACAAACACTGAACCCTTCCCAAGTGGATCTGGTGTCAACATGTCACCCCGCAGAGGGAACGGCTTCATTACATAACCCATGGCGACACACACTCCTCACATCTGTGTCTGACTGGACACACTCACGGCCAAGACGCAAATATCCATCTCTGGACGTAACAGGGGATTGTTGTCCACAAACCAAGCTTTGTCCGATGTAATGAGGCCTCATGGGTGGAAATTAATTAAGTGTTCCTGCCTGGAAAGGTATATGGCTGTCCTGTCTCCGTGGTGACCGTCTCCAGACGCCTTTTATGGGCAGATGAGTCTGACAGATTTTATTGTCTGATTTCTTAATTATTTCAATGACAGTCACACCTCCAATACAGGGAAATATGTGCTGTGGCAAGTAACGAAATATCTACATGAAAATGTTTTTTTAAATGTAAAAACAGTTGTTAGGTCAAATTCAATGTTTTATCACAAATTCATGCAAATCTCCGTATTTAGATGTGTAAAACTAAGTCAATGAAACAACTGTTGCAGATTAAAATCCTCCTCAAAACTCAAATTTTAATTCCATTTGATATTTTATTAAACAGGAATTATCAGTGATTTCCAAAAAATAAGGAAAATACAACCAGCTACTCTGGATTTCTCTTGTGAAGAACTCAATAAATGATTACTCTGAGGCATGAATTAAAATTTTATCTGCATGTTTTTGTTTTGGTTTTTTTTTGGTCGAAAGCCAAAGCCAGCTAGAGAATGATCTCAGATTAAAGTGATGATGAATCCAATATCAGATGCGGTCACCAGGGATTATCTAGTGAGTAACATCTCTGGCTCATATTCACCTCTCATAGAACGCCGATATTTGAGTGCTGTGTAATTTTTTTTCACCAATAATAAGGTAACCAACAAAAAATGTCTCATTTTGTTTGCTGTGACAGTTAAAAAAAATGCTAGATAATAAAAACATGTAATAATGAAAATATTCGGGAGTCAGAGCAGCTCTTTAGCGCCCTCTAGAGCAAAAACGGTTTGTTTCACCAGAATTCCCCAAATCAAATTTAGCAAATTTACCATAATTTTTCCACAATTAAAGCGGCAATAAAACCTTTTGGATGATGGTTCTGTTTTATGTTCAAACTGGGACCTGTCCTCAGGGTATGGGCAGTAATCCATTTATAAAAAAAATAGCTGTGGATAGATTGACAGCAATGGAAAAAAAAAACGGGAACAGAATTAATTGCTAGCTCACCAAATTCCTCTCTGGTTGATTTAATTTATGCATTTAAAATTAGATAAACGGACTGTGCTATGAAACGTAAAATGCAGTTGTAAATAAATGTCTGATCTATTACAGCAAATTTAAATGTTTTAGAGAGTGAGAGGCTGTACATCCCTCAGAATGTAAATGTGGCATAAAATGTACACACTTGACCCCATGCACAGTCCAGGGTAGCAGGATTTTTATTTCTTAAAAACCTCCAATGTCATATTCAAGCCGATGATACAGCAGAGTGGTCAGTAATCCGTTCGGGTTAGTAGCGGTGGCGAGGCCTGAACTCCTTTCTCCGTGAGGAAACTGGCTGTACTTACAAAAGACAACGATACTAAAGAGTTAAAATACAATCGAAAACAACCAAACAGTACTGAACCAATAAAAACATTTCTCTGGATCCGACTAAAACCGATTCCCGGATTCAAAGACTGACGGCGGCTGCAACAGGGGTGGAAGTGGAGGCTGGTGGGAGGAACCGGCCCACCAGCCGGACGTGAACCTACCGTCCAACCAGCAGGCAGGGACAGCGGGCAGACCGTCAGAGGCAGACCGTCCCCAGTTCATCCGTCACCATTAGTCCCAGTCCCCCACCCGCCTTAGTTCTCGGAGATCCTCCCGCGTCAGTTCTTGGGGTAGATTTTCTCGTAGAAGAAGTTTTGAGCCAGCAGGTAGAGCTCCCCGTCCTTTTCTCTGACGGCGTGCGCCCTGACGAACTGAAACTGCTCCAGTGCAAACTCATAAAACTCGTTCTCCATCTTCCAGATGGCCGACTGCTGCAGCTTGGCGATGGACTCTTTTGTGGGCGGCTTCTTCTCGCTGGTCTTCCTCAGGTGCGATTTCTTTCCTGCGACAGCAGGAGCGGAAGTTTAAAAGGCCTTTACAGATCTGAGCTCTCCGATGATCACAGACACCTTGTTTGAGCAGCTACAGGCAGGCTGGACACAGGCTTTCATCCTGCAGCGTTCAAAGGTGAATTCTCATCCTTCTTTCGTCTCCATTAATCAATCGGGCTGCACTCACGGTAACCAACTACATTAGCAACGAGTGCTTATCGATCAAGCTAAGTCTCTGAGGAGCTTTTAAGGACGCTAATATGCTACCTACCCACACAGAGCACCACATGCATTAGCATTTCAATGGGTGGCGGCCACATATATATTATTTTAAGATGCATATTTATTATTGATGTTGTAAAATGATGGCAGACCTGTTCGGTACAGCTCCGTGGCTCCTCTGAAGAAGCGGGGCAGTGCCGCCTCAAGCATCATGACAAAGTCCTCCAGCTCCTCCGTCACTCCCACCAGCAGGTATTCGTTCACCAGGTTGTACTTGGCCTGCTCCAGAGCCCACTGGCTGCCGGCGTTCCTGCACAGAGGTTCAAAATGATCAAAATATGCGGTTGAACAAGAGAGGGAGAAATGAAAAAACATTATTTTTTTATTTAAAAAATAAAAAAATACACACATGAAGTGGTTAAATATTTACCAGCATTCAGAATAGTGACCACAGAAGAAGGGAATCTGCAGCCAGAGTTTCTCAGGGGCACAGTCGGAGCCGCCGGCTGATACGCATTCATCAAAAGTCTGCAAGGCAAACGTATATTGGAGGAGAGAACACTCAGGACCTTCATCAGCTGGAGCACAAAAAAAACCTTTGAAATGTATGCCAATCTATGCTCGATCCATCAAACTTTCCTCTATGCTAACAGTAGCCAGTATATAAAGGAGGAATTCCCAACAGAGCTGGCAGGTTATGATTAAGGACCTTTTTGTCTCCTTGTTTCCTGCGTCTTAAGCCGGGTCGGTAGTCGTCCCCAAAAACGCAGGAAGTAGTAATAAGAAACCAGCCTTTCAATGGGGTCCCGGATCACATTTATATAGATGGGCTTCTTCTTCACCCCGAACCTGGGAGAAAAGAGAGTCCCAGGGTGTGAGCGGACAACCCAAAGTACAATTCATCATCGCTTCTAGAGCGCGCGAGCTGGCTGGTAACCACGGCCACCAGGGGACGCCAGCCGCCACGGCCGAGTGAAAAGGGTTAAATTACTTGGTGAAATCCAAGAAGGAGATGTGCCCGTGGTAGAACGCTGGCTTCATTTCCCTCCACCGGGTCACATTCTTAACAAATCGTACCTTAAGTAAATGACAAAAGAGATCAGCTGTTGTCATGAGCTGCCAAAGAAAGTAAAAACCAGAGTAAAATCGTTGCGGGTGGCGTCTCCGACCTGGTCCTGTATGGACATGACCGGGTTGTTCTTGGTGGTGTTGATGTGCAGGACGTGGTAGCGGTTCTTCCCACACAGGTCGTAGGCGATGTTTGTGAAGGACGTGCTGGCCGTCTTGGGCACTCGGTTGTAGATGATGACGACGTCGTCTTCGCCGTCGGAGTCGGGCACGCGCGAGGAGGAGTCCCGCTGCCGCAGCGGTCCTGCGTGTGCCTCTGCTCGATCTCTCGCACCTCGTGCCTGGCGATGGCTCGTTCTTGGACGGGACAGTAAGAGATTGGGAACAGAGGTGAGTGCACAGATTTGTCTTGGTCACCAATCAGAGTGCTCGTGTCAAATCACTTGTCCCACCCGCTTTCCTCTGCGCAGAGCATCATGTGACCAGGGTGAAAAGGTGTCAAATACGTGGGGGCAGAGGTCAGGAGTTAGTTGGTTCCGTAAATGTGGAGAAAACTCCGCACGGAGAATGGAGGTTCTCTCGTGACGCCGCGAGTTAAGCCAGGCCCGGTCCCTCAGCAAGGGCAGATTTACCACAAAGAAAAGAAACAGAACCCCCCCTTTTTTTTCTGTGCTTTCGCCTTTCTTGTGTTTTCTCCATCTGAATTGGCCTCAGACTGACTGGTGTTGACAATGCCTCAGTGATCTGCGAGGAGACCGGAGTGGGGAGGAGAAGTGTTTGGGAGCGAGGAAAAGGAGCGCTGCGCCACTGGAGCACCTAATACCCGTGGGAGCAACTCTGTGGAGCCAGCAGGCTCCTAAAGCCCAGCCTAAAGCCCCCCCCCGCTGACCCCCGCCTGGCTCCTGACAGGCTGCTTCGGCCTGGGTGCTCCTGGACCGGCGCTCCCGGCTGGCACACGGCAACAGAAACGTGGCCACCTGGTCGCCGGCCCCTCTCTTACGCCCTCCCGGGCAGCTGTTTACGTCCCACTCAGAGCTGGATCTGGTTACAGCCGCTAACACCAGTTGCGGGTGTGCAGGCGGAGTTGCCAGGTGGCGGCGACGGCCGAGAGCAGGCACGCAGGGGCGTAACGGAGACACCGGTTCACACGTCCCCCCCCCAGCTCGTTGCAGCAACAACAATCACAGCAGGAACAGTTGCTATGGTGGAACTTTATTGCAGGGCTCCAATGTCATTTTGGAGCCACATTTAAGGAAAAACGGCGACTGTGACAAACGAGTCGTGAATTTTAGGTGCCCTTAGGTCCGATATGTCGCACCAGGTGCACCTGCTAGAATTCTCTTTTCGGCTGAGCTCTGATGTGAATCGGAATCCGGTCAGGAGTAAAAAGCTGCGTTTGACCCCCGAGAACCTTTTCCCAGGTCAAAACATTGCCAACACACCTGCTTTGTTACAAAGAAAATAAAAATGACCCATCAGTCACTATTTTCCATTAAAGCATCCTCGCCGGTGTCCGTCACCTCATCCATATTTATACAGAAATACTATGATACACACCATTTAATGTGATTAAAAATGTGGCATCAACACTTTTTTTTAAGAGGAGTGAGCCAAAAAACCTCAAACTGAGGTGTTCCCCGGGCCCCAGAAACCACCCGTTCAGGTTCTGGTGCTTTGTGGCACCGCTCCAATAGCCGAGAAGGAGCAAAGCGTGGTATGGACGCCAGGGGTCCTTACACTTGGTAGTAGACGCCCTTCGTTGCCAGGCTGAATGCTCTTGGCACAGACCTCCGTAAGCGAGGGTGCCCCCACCGGCCCTCTGCACTGGGAAGCTCAGCGCTCCATTCTGAGGTCATTTAATTAGAGAACAAAAGCGTGAATTACTATGACCACACAGCAGGCCTCCTTTCATCCCGCATGCCCATTAGCATTCTCCCTTCAAGCCATCGCTGTGCATTAAAAGCTAATTAGGAAGCGTGAAGCCAACACGGGCCTTAAACACTGTGACAACCGCAAGCCTATTACCCAGAGTGTGGAGGAAGACGGAGCGCTGCTACTTGAACATATTTACTGAAGCAATTTCGTGGCTGATTAGCCGCGAGCCTCCGAGAGCATCGCTCACGCACCCACCGACAGATCTGCGAAAATATGACGGGTGGTCATGTATTCCTCGCCATCACGTTAGGTCTGATGGGATAATAAAAGCGGAGGAGGGAAGATGATCCCTTCTCCTAGCAGATCGTAAATTCATCATCAGTAGCGGCCCCCTCCTGCCGTCTGCTTCCCCGAGAGAGAGGTTTAGCGCCCGAAGCCTAGCCTTGGGCTAGGCCGTAATAGAGATTGGCTATCAGCGGCAGACGGAGGTGTACGGCTTGTATGGTTTCGCTCGGATGCGACTGGATTGCAAAATCAATAGAGGATGACAGGGAAGAGATCTAGGTGGCTGCTGTACGAAATTGAGTTAGCCGGCCGTTGCCGGTGCTCTACCAAACGGTCCTTCGTTTTGGACCCTGATGCTAGCGGGGAGGGCGGAGGGCGGCTCGGACCACCGCTGCGGCGCTGGTGAACATCTGAACAACTGAGCACATCTAAATTCCAAACGACTCTAATTCAGACTACAAATCCACTTAGCCGAATCGATTAAAGGTGGGGGGGACAAGAATTCCAAAGGCCCGAGGGTGGCCGGGTGGGTGGCCGGGCTGGCCGGACCGAGCGGAGCGATTCTGCAGAAGGCACATTAAGTTGGGTGGAGCGGGAGTCCGCTGGGCAGTCCTTCTACGAGACGAAGGCGTCGATGCAGTCGAGGCACCTCTGGGGCCGTTGGAAAAAGCTCAATAAGGAAACTAGGTCACTTTTAGTAGCTTCCTATTGTGTTCTGCAAAATCAAATTGGCTGCTGTCTGGCTGCTGTGACTGGGTTATTTTACTGACTGGTTCTGGGACACAAGTGCCAGGCTGCCATTCAAATGAAGGGTCTCATTCACTGGTCGGTCAGCTGATGGGGGAGGAGGTGGAGGAGAACAGGGCGGCCACATGGACCAGATTAGATGGACGGAGACCAAACTGGGCGCAGAAGTGGCTCCACTCGAAGCTTCGTCCCATTTCGTTTTCACATCAGCAGCAAATACTCATTTTACGCCGCTTTATTTAGCTCGTTTCACCAGCGCTCATTGAGAATGACCCAATTATTCAAGAGCCAATCACATTGCTCATGCCATGGTGATCAATTTATAATGAAACCTTTTCAGGAGCTCATTACACGAGGCTTTGTGGAGTCATCATTAGTTATACACGTTTCTATAGTGACAGAGATGATATTTTAAAGGAAAAAAAGATGCATTCTTTATGCAAAACACACTCACAGTCGCACCAGGAGCCTCGTGCTCAAGTTCAGGCTGCAGAGGGACTAAAGTCCCGGCTTCCAGAGCGGTTTCAACCAGGCCTTAATGACCGACATGCGCGGCGCTGCGACCTTTGTTTCAGCCGCATTTTCCAGATTTATGCTAAACCACAGGAACAAAATATGTAAATTACATGCTTTGATTCACAGTTGATAAATAATTGCATGCAAATTCTCCTCCCAGTGAGGGGATGACACGCCGATTTCACATTTGCATCGAGTTATTGCGCAGGGCAAATTTTGATGGGTCTGTACGCGTCGGCCATTTTGTTGCTGATGACAACAGAAAAATCCTCCAAAAACAGCCTCCAAAGGGACAGGCTGAGGCTATGCTGCCAGACGCATCTGGAGAAGAGAGAAGGGGTCTCGTAAAAACGCCGAGGGACGTGTGCCACCGGCGTCGCGGGTTCCACCTGTGTGAGCAGAGACGCTGCTGTCGGACGAATACGAGCCCCCCACAAGGTCATGAATGCCCACGTGGAAGCGACTTTTTTTCACCCCTCGCTGTCAGAGACAACGGTGTTTTTGTCAGGGGGAGGCCAACAAAGCCTCCCCAGACACGGACAACAGACAAACGCTGTCCTTGTTAGCTAGGACAGGAAACACCGCGCAGACAGTTCAGAGTGGCTAAGTGGTGGGATCTGGCTTCTTGGGACTATAATTAGGCCTCTGAGCATCAGTGACACAAGGATGAAGGCTGGAAAGTTAGATGACGCATCGTTTGGAGCGCAGAGCGTGTTCATGAAATTCTGATTTAAAAGAAAAGACAAAGACAAGCGGAATAAACCTGTCAAAATCAACCAGATGAGATTTGGGAGCCATTTACAGACATCCCAGCCTGGCAGGTTATTGGTGGGCCGGCTTCCGCGCAGAGAAGGGGCTGAAGTGTGTGGGAGGCGTTCCTGCCTGAAGGAAACGGGGACATTTCCCAGCGAGAAGCGCACTTGTCAACGGAAGGGAAACCACTTCGGTCCAACGTGCGAGAGTGTGAAGTGGGAGAAACGCGACATGCACGAATCACAGTAGCGGCGGGAGGACACATTATCGGTAAAAATACCACCACGGGCTTCTTCCTCCGGCTCCGAATCCCAACAAACAACCTTTATGTAAGGCTGCGGGCCCGGCGGAGGAAGAGCAACGGCTCTCAGCTCTGTAACAGATAATTAATAATGCATGTAGAGGAGTCTGGGGAAAACTCCACACTCCATTAGTCGGCGCGGACGACAGCTATTCATTGGTTTAATGACGAGTGGGAGGGACAGGTGAACGCCGCAGAACGTAGAACCCCCGCTGGAATCTGCCCGTTCAAGCCATCCCTCCATCATCCAGGAGCCGTCTCCTCCCTGCAGCTCCCTGCCTCTTTCATTTCATCTCATATTTACCGCTGTGCCTCCAGGCCAACGCGAACGCGGCGAAGAATCCTGACGGACAGGGCACACGTTTACCCTTCGGGGCGATTGAAAATGAACTTCTGTAACAGCCGGGCAGAGGAGGAAAAACTATCAGATGTTTGAACAAATCCGACGGGATGGTTTTTCAAAAGGTTGACAAGGAGGCGGCGTGGACAAGCACGCGCGGGTGATCCAGACGCTCGCGCCTCGGCATCGGACTCGCACACGAGCGCAATAAACAAAGGAATCGATGAGCGCGATCGATGGGGTTTGAGTGTCTGAGCAGGAGTCGATGCGCATCTGGGCCCAAACGCAAACGCAGGCGCGTGGATCTACGGATGGACGCAGCCGCCACCTGTATCCGCCTCACAGAGCTGAGCTTGGATACCGGGCAATTGTAATAGTCGCTCAGGCCGTTTGGAAGAGATGAAAGCGGCGGTAAAACAAAGCGACAGGGATGCGCGCTGAGGAAGAGGAGCGGCTCCACGCGACCACCTTCCTCCCCCCGACCCCCAAACGTCCTGATGAAATTTGCTGTAAAGACGCTATGGGCGGCTGCGGGGCGTCTTTTCACAAGCGCTTATGATTTTCATAAGCCGGGGCATTAAACGTTTCCCTGTAGCAATGAAAATGAAATCATCCGTTTCATCCCCTCCCCTCCACCTAGAGCACCTTCTTCCCAACGTCGGCACTCGACATTTTCCCTTTTGGAGCGCTGATCCGGAGGGATTAGTACGACGCGAGGAGGATTCGACCGTCCCCGCGGAGTTTTGGAAACAAAGACGTTTACACTGATCGATCCGGGAGGAGGCGGACGGGACTGGTCCCGGGGGACGGAGGTTGAGCCGCCGCGTCCTCCCTCCTGTCAGACGAAGAGCAGGATCAGAAAAAAGAAATCATGTTACGGGCAGAAAAGGCGCACGAAGCCAACACCTGCGTTCGCGTGTTTGCAGCTGCAGACTGAATCGTGTGTTAAAAGCCTGCAACTCTGCCTGCCAGAGGGGCTAAATTTGATTTTACAGCTTTTACCCTCATTAAAACGGAATGTGGAGGTTGAAAACAGATTGTTCTGAGAGCACATACAAGGGTTTTATCAGCCTGTGATCAATGATCATCCCCCTATGTGGAGGACTGTTTGCTGACCTACTCTATGTCTGCTTTTCTGTTAACCTAAAAATATCTAATCAGCTGTCAGTCAAAGCTCGACTAATACGCAGAGGTGAGACAGCAGGAGCAAAAAGGAGACGCAGAGCTGAGGGAGAAGGGCCGGCGGAGGGGCATGATGGGTGGAGGAGGAGAGGAACAGTCTGCAATTCCACTCAGTGTGTGAAAGTGTTGATGACGTGCTCATCAGCCTGTCCATCATCCTGCTAATCAAACCCTACCTGCTCCTGACAAAACAGGGGGAACCAAACAGAAGGACAATTAGCGCTCTCGCTCTCCGCCTCCCCAACAGCCAATTTATCCCTGGCTTCTACAGCAGATTCTCCATTAGCAGACAGATCCTGGCGATGGATGCTAGCTGCTAATGCCAAAGCGCAGAGAGGGGGCAAATACTTCAACCAGCCCTCATAACTCTCAGGGAGGCTAAAAACAGAGACGTTAAGTGCTGCGGGCCGTAAGGGAACCCGGGTGCCACGTGCTGCACCTCCGGTCCCATTCACGTACGCTTTTGGTAGCCTCGGGGGGGCTCCGGTCGCACCTCGGTGCTCTGTGTCAACGTCACAAACCAGTAAACACAGACTGTGAAACAATACCGCCAAGAACGGCACCAAGGTGTCGGAATGCTCTTCCAAATGGCTCGGCGCTCTGCCAATAACAATAAAGGCTACCGAAGACCTGAGGTTCAGCGGGGATGGTCGGCGGCGGCGCGAAAGTTAGCTGCCGCTTGAGTCTCTCAGGGGAACCTGCATGAATCCCCGGTAATAAAACACAGCGGCGAGGATGAAAGCCGCCTTCCCGTCTTCAAAAGGTCTGCGTGCACGGCTGCGCTCTCGCCTGGGAGAAGCATCCGCAGTCTCAGCAGCAAGGTAGCAAGGAAAATGTGACAAAGCTTTGATAGTTCATCAAAGGCAGCTCACAGCGGAGAGACTGGAACAGTTAGCAGCACTTGCTAAACTAAACACCGCGACGTTTCTCATCTCCTGCCGCTTAACCCAGGTGGTAAACCGCTACTGAGGCAGGTGGAGTGGCGTGTGGTTAATGGAGGATTGAAAGGTGTGCCGGCTGGAGGGGGAACAGCGGGGCTCCTCGGAAGCTGTACGACCATCCGGCGCAGATGCCTGACCCGTGTCCTTTCAAGAGCAAATTCCTGACTGGTAAGGGTGGGAACCAGGCTGCAAGTGCCTGGCGTGGCAATCAAACCCAGAGGCCGGACTGACAGCCTGCCGCCGCTAACGAATACTTAAAGAGGCTTGCGTCAGGCTCCAGGAACCCCCCCCCCACGCCATCTGTATTCCGCAGCATCTCCCTTCCTGATGGGAGCTCATCACAAAGCCACTCGTGTCTGGAACAAAACATCACCACGGAGCAGATGGAAATTGAATTCCTTTAATCGAGCCAGATACCAACCAGCTGACGAAAATGTGGCGATGGTGAAGAGAAGAAAACAACGGCCTTCTGACTAAACACCCCTCCGGCGAGGCCGCTCGGCCCTCGGCGGCCCAGAGGGGACGAGGTCATCCGCACCGGTTACTGGGGCGACCAGGCGACCATCAGTACACCCCAGAAAGTGCCTAAGATTGGCCCGCTACCAACCGCGTTGATAAGGAACAAAGGAACCGCCGAACGGATGGAGAGAGCGCGAGCGTGCCGCGCGGTTTTGCAGGATAACCAGCTAAAGTGACGCGCTAACCCTCACCCTGACCACATGATGGCGTGACGCCTGCAGTCACAGCTATTTGGCCATGCAGCACAAAAACCAGAGGTCCCGGACACAGACGGACGCTCTGTCCAGCCGTCCATCGCTGCCTGTTCTGCCGCGTCATCGGATTCTTGCGGCGTCAGACGGACGGGGGAGGCTCTCAGGTTGTGCGTGCAGCGAGGACGTGTGCCAGTGGGAGGGTAAGGGCCACCACAACCAGACCCCACCCAGCCTAAAGCAACAGAAGGTAACAAAAAGAAAGAAAAAATACAGGCCGAGGGAGCGATCTCAGGCTCCACAAGTCAAACGCACGACAGCGCAGCCAAGGCACGTCATTAAAATGATTAGAATGAACTCATCTGCTCACAGTCTGGTATCAGGAACTCTCCAGGACACACTTTGACCTTTTGGTCTAATCAGATGATTTTTAGGCTGATTTTTCCTCTCATAAAGCTCCCTCAATAATTCACCGATCAAAAAAGATGAAAAGTAGTCAAACAGGCTAAATAAACCCGTTTTTTGTGGTCCAGTAATAACCTCCCAGTAAGGATCTGATTGGTTTCCAGCCTTTAACGTCAAACTTTATCCTTTCTGTGCGTTTTACTTTTAGGAGTTTACTTCCAGGCTTGTGGCGGTTTCCTCCATTTTACTGAAATCCCTTACAAAAATGGAAAACGGCGCTAAATCTCACACTGAAACTCACATCATTCTTATAAACGACCTCATGTTTCCTGCGTAAACACACACAAGGGCTCCCTGTGTGACACTGTAATTAACTGGAATGACAGCTGGTGATTTCAGTTTTCATAGCGGGAGAAGCCACCGTTGTTACTATTAATGGCTTCTGGGCTCCTTTAAGTGCCCCTGGAAGCCATTTCAACACTGCAGCATCATGGTTCCTCTCATTAATCACACCTGTGCAGCTCCTGCCATGACAGCTGAAACTGTCTCACCCCGAATTCATGGCCTGGCTGACAAAAACAGCAATGTGTGTGCCCATGAGTGTGTGCGGATGCACAAGATATAGTGGCTGCACCCTCCAGGTTGTCTGCGCTGTCGAGGGTGAGCGAAGGTACCACAAAGATAATCTCGCCGTGTCCCAGATCTTTATTGGGACCGTGCCCCTAATGGGAGCTGCAAATGAGATTCTCCCACGTTTCAGGCAGGGGCGTGACACCGCGGAAGGTGCTGGAGATCATCTGCACACACACTCTCTGGGACGGACCCACCAGTCTGCAGAGATTCCTAAAATGTCACCTGTTGCATTGATTAAACCCAACATAAGGCCTGGCAAATGCGCCACGATTAATCTGGAGTAATCGCCATCGATGACTACATTTTGCTTGACAGAACCATCTTTAAAAAAAAGCTGCTTTGTCAGTCTTTATTCAATATTACCAGACAACCTCAATGGTGCAAGTACAAATCTAAGCTGGAGGCTCCAACACTGAGGGAACTTCCACAGCTCGCTGACAAACTATCAATAAAGAGATAAAAATCACACTCACTAAGTCACTGTGGGAACAGGAGCACCTTCTGGGCGCAATAATGAATTTATAGTTCACATTTTGCATGTTTTGATAGAACACAGTCATGCAAGTGTTGGATAAATCACGATAAATCATAAACACTGGGCTGCAGAAAGCTGCACCATCTCATGACTTCAGACACCGTAAAAGCACATCTTTATGTTGCCCTCATCGTGGGAGCTGCCACGAAGCCTGCAGAGCATCCTCAACTTACCGAGCTTTCCCCTGGACTCCTCCAGCTTCTGGATCTGGTTCTCCAGGAAGAACATGGCCACTGCGAACGCCAGCAGCGCCAGAAGCTGAAACTTGGGCGGCATTCATGACTCTGAGCAGCCCCATCAAATCATCCAGAGGGCGATGGTGGTCAGTCCATGTCCTGCACAGGAGACGCTGAAACACACACACACACACCAGCACCAGCACACACACACACACGCACGCACGCTCACAAAGCGGTGGAGCGTCTCTGCATGGCCCTGTCTCCTGTACGCTTCTCTCCCGTCGCTGAAATCCTTTGGTTAACTCAAACGCGACGTGTTCATGCTGCGCTTGATAATTTCATTCACTTGTCAACCAAAAATATGCTAAGGAGGATTAACAGACTGCGCAGTTGTCCCTCCTGGATATGGGGACGGAGACAGCAGCCGCTGTCACCTTCGTTCCCCATGTAGCGGCGTTATGTCCCAGTGTGGAGCTGCTCACCAGCTCGCCACCAGGAGACCCCTTACTACCCCCAGACGATTGGACGGATCGCCTGTCTGTCACGTAGCCGAGGCTTTCTATTCGTCAATACCCGGGCCACAATCTCAGTCTTTTCAAATCTGATTGGTCATTTTTTTACGTTCACGCCTGGATTTGGGCAGCAGGCGTCGCAATAGCGTGACTTGTGAAGGGGGGTAGAGGCGAAGAAGAATTTTATAGTCGACCTTTAAGCCTGAGTCTAAAAAACTCATTAAATGTGAAACATGGCGAAATTATGTTTCCTTACGTAACTCTACGTTTTCATATATTACGAATACACATGAAGAAATTTACAAAGTCTTAGATATTTTAAAAGGGAAATTATTACGTTTGTGCATTTTGAACAGGCGCAAGAAGGCAGTCTTTATTCAAATCATGGGTCCTTTGGTTGGGTTTCTCTCAAAGTAAAAGAAGAAGAGGGGACGGTGGTTTGTTGCCAGCTCCAAAATGTCGGGAGAGGTTTATCTCCTGTGGCTTCTTTCTCTTCTTAAAACGGTGAGTTTTTTTTTTCTTTATTTTAATTATGCAACAGTTGTATTTTTTTTCAATGACATATATAAGAACGGTGGTCACATAGATCTTGATGTCAATCCCCATCCAGCTTTAATGGCAGTTTGAAATGACGTGGCTCATCCACAAACATGTTCCGGGGAAAAAAGTGGACATTCGATTGTAGTTTTTCCCCCATAAGAAGCTGAAATACCACGTTTAAGTATGTTGTTTTAAAGGGACAGTCTTAAGAGTAGATCCCTGCCAAAATTTTTACCTTGAAAATAAAAGATTACGCGACACCTCGAGTGTTTACGAGTCAGATGGAGATAGTTATAAAAGGCGAGACTGCGTTTATTAGTCTGAAACGAAACATGGCAAAGTACCACCTTTTTTGAGTTTCAACTTTCTTATAATTTTATATTTTTAAGATTTTTATGATTACATATACCAAAGAAAAAATATATATTTGGCTATGGTGTACGTAAACTTGTAAACTGCCTAATTTTGTTTGACCTGAAACCTTACTTCCCACACGCCTCCTTATCCGTTGCTATGGTGATGCGCCGCAGCGAAAAGAGTGTCTCAGCTTCACTAACCACAAATTCTGCATAATAGCACAGGCCTTATGGCCTTTTCCAACAGTTTTGTTTGATCATTAGGTCTAAAGAGGAAGAATACGCCTGAAAATTACACATCCTGTTCATCATCCGCCCACCGTCCTGCAAACCAATTAGTTCTCTTTCAGCCTAATTTGTGATGAATTAACACTATTTAGGTTGTCTAAGAGGTATACAATGGCAGACTTTTTTTTTTTTTATTTGAGATATTTTCACTATCTAGCCTGTTGAAGAGGAATTATTAATCTGTAAATATAATAAATTTAACTTGGAGTGTTTGAGAGGTTCTTTTCTGATTTTTTTTTTAGGTGTTTATTACTTCTTCATGTATCTGTGTCAGAATGTGTTCTCGTATTGATACCGTGGGGCTGAACTATTCCACTACACCAATTCTCCTCATGTTATGTAACAATGGAAATAGTGAAAACTCACATTTTAAAGTTTTAAACTTAACGTAACGATGAGTGCGTCGTTATAAATCCACCCTATGCTGCTCGTTCTTGCAGGCTTGAGCTCATATATCAAACATTTCCATCCCAGTGGTATTCCCTGTTGGCTTCATGTGAAAGGTTCAAACCTGATAGGCCCTTCACTTATTTCTATTCCCGTTTGCTCTCCTCCAGCTGTCAGCGTATGGCGCCGAGCTGTCATCGGAGGCCTGCAGGGAGCTGGGCTTCTCCAGCAACCTGCTGTGCACCTCGTGCGACCTGCTCGGAGAGTTCAGCCTCGCCAAGCTCCAGCCCAACTGCCAGCAGTGCTGTCAGCAGGAGGCCCTGATGGAAGGACGCAAGGTAAGGCTCCCAGCGGCAGACGGGCCGTGACGGTCTGGAGGGGCTCCCGTCAAAGATCCTCTCCAGACCCAAAGCCAAGAACACCAGCAGAACTCAGAGCTCGTCCGTTTGTCCAGCACTTGTTACTGGAGTTCTCTTGGCTCCTCGCTGGGTGGTAAGGCCCCCAGGACTCCTTTCTTCTTGGCGTGTGTCTGTTTTAATGTGCCAGAGTCTCTTGGCAGCGTTGCCGCTGTGCTGTGTGTGTGATCTGCCACACACAGGTTCCGTCGGTGACGGTCCGTGTCAGTCAGCGGAGGATCCTTAACCTCGGGTCGACGCTCCTCCTGTGGCTGTTGTCAAGTGTTTAGGGCAACGAGGGGGTGTTGATGTCCTGGACAACAACAGATAAAGCGCTCCTGCTTGTCCCTGGCGGATAAACGCCCAGGCAAACCGCAGTGGGGAACGTTTCTCATTACTCTGATCAAGCGAAGCCCCCACAGCTTGTCTGGTATCCTAGCAACAGCAACTTGCAAACCTGAAGTCCGCATCTCATTACACCTCTTGATCGTAACAGTTTCAGACGGACACATGGCCGACTCAACCCGATGGGAAGGGCAGCGTCTGAGAGGCCCGGTCCCGGGATCGGCTCCGTCACACAGGCCACATCAGTGCTGCCTCATTAAATCCTCCCTGGAGGATCTTATTGTGCGCCTGGTAGATTAATAAGGTTCACTCCGTGGAGGGTGTCAGGATCTCATTTTCACTCGTGTGCTCCTCATTGGAAGTTAGACCGTCTTTCCAAAGCGAAGCGGCTGTTATATTATCAATTATGAAGGCCTGTAGATGCTCTGGTAAGTCTAATTAGTTGTTTCTGTTGGGTTAAATCTTGTGTGTGAGCAGCACACTGGCCCCCACTCCCCCCTGCAGCGGTGAGCAGAAGCGCCCCAGTTGGCTTCAAACCACCGTCTGTCGGGGGGAGGTTTGATCACCACAAGTGCTGTGTGTAAAGCACCCATCAGCCCCGCTACCTACGCACGCGCCTGCAAGCTTCACGGCTGCCCAGAGCCGCGGCGACATTTATGAACCACGCAGCCTGAATCCCATTTCCCTTCAGGCCAGGAGTCGCGTTGCCAGCGGGGCCTCGTCTGACGTGGGGGGGTCTTAACCTGATCTGCCTGATGTTGTGTTTGTCTGCACGTAGCTGTATCCCGGGGCCATTCTGGAGGTGTGCGGATGAAAACTGGGGAGGTTCCCCCAAGTCCAAGGTGAGCCAGACGCCAGTCCGCCGTGTGTGGTCATGTTGGAGGTAACGCAGATGCCTCGCCGTGGGGGTCCGTGTCTGGAGCTGTCTCGGTGCCATATGGCGGTTTATTTGTTTTCCCCCGCTGTGGTTGAGGCTGCGTTCTCAGGGGGCCGAGCAGTTGTCGCTGATGAAACGGGCTAATTGACCCACTCTGCTTTACCTCTTTAGCTTTTGTCAGGAGTGAGAAGCCAAAGATGTTCAAGGGTCTTCAGATCAAGGTAAGAGAGCGGAACGGTGCTGCTCTAAGCTGTCAAACAGCAACCCTAACGCTCTCCTTCCTGTTTAACCCCACCAGTACGTCAGAGGCTCAGACCCTGTGCTCAAGCTTCTGGACGACGAAGGGAACATTGCTGAGGAGCTCAGCATCCTCAAGTGGAACACGGACAGCGTGGAGGAGTTCCTGAGCGAGAAATTAGATCGGATATAAACGTCAGAATCCGACTTCCCCTTTTTAAACCATCTTCACTTTCCTTTATTTTTGAGTTATTGTGGGAATCTTCATCCATCACCTGTGTTCAGTGGCTATGAAAATATCTTTTTAAGTTTGCAAGTTTAGTCAGACAGGACTTTCTTTTTGTACTAACAGCGTCCTTGTTGCTCTCCAAAAGCAGATGTCTTGGAAACCCACGTTAGTGAAGACCTGGCAGTAAACCAGCGCTGGGATGTGAGGTCTGATGTATATTTGTGGGGTTTTTTCTTCTTCTTGTGTTTGGAAAGAAACTGGATTGGTATGTGGGAGTTAAGAACCTGTTTAAGTTTGAAACAATAAACGGAGTCTCTGGAGGTTTCTGTGGACCAGTCGTGTCCTCCGCGTGCGTGGAAGGCTGATTCCGACCACCTGGACCCATTTTCAGCGCGACGCTGACCCCTAGTGGCGCGACACGGTATCGCACCTCCGTTCATCTATCGGAGCGTTTTACTATTCTTGATTTAAAACTCTTTTAGACTCGGTCACGGTTTAACTGGCCTCGGTGATTTTAATAGAAATGTTTTTTTAGTGTTTTCTTTCTCCATCTGTTGGCAACTGCAGCTCAGAAAGCAGTTTCGTGGGCTGGCTCATCCAGGTGGAAGAAAGCTGGACATCTAATAGGTCAAGGTGAAAAAAGAAACCATTTTATTGCCATAGGGAAAGCAATAAGAAATAAAGATTAATCTAATTAAACGAGAGTAGAATGTGTAGTGTAAATAAGACATCAATTTCCCTCCAATTTTATGGTGAACGCTAATTTCGTTACCTTTTTTTACACTAACAGAAATGACTGCACTTGTTTAAATTTAAATTTTAATGGCTGTACACTAACTTTTCAAAGTTTTAAAAAGAGACAGTTTGGAGGACGAACTCAAACAAATGCGTGAATTTAAACGATTTAAAATCTGGATTTCTCCGCTTTACAAACCGCGAGCGCTTGAGCTCATTACGCATGTTCCGTTGAAACATAAAATGCAGATGGATATGTTTGCAGCAGACGTAAAGAATATAAATTATTCTCTTTAAAGCATTGAACGACCTGGCATTTCAGGAGGGAGAGGTGAACGAGTCCCCGCCGCTCTTCATCCCTCCAGGGAGGAGAATGTAGGCGACCTGTGGCTGGAAACTGGCCGACCAGGCGCTACAGGTGCACGGAACCACGTACCCGGGACCCGGGGGGTGAGGGCTGGGCGTGGGCGTGGGCGTGCTGTCCCGGGCAGGCCAGGCCACCCGCCACCCGCCCCGCTCTGGTACCCGAAGGTGTGCGCGCCCAAAGGCTGCGCGCCCGCGGCCAGGGGGTGCGGCACCTCCGCCACGCGCTGGACAGCGCCGGTGAAGTGCGCCACCGGCTCCAGCACGGAGAAGGAGGAAGAGGAGGAGGCAGGGGCGAAGAAGGCTCTCGTTTTGTCCCCGTGGAGGAGAAAGGAGTCCACGGAAAGTCCTTTGAGATCTCCGCGGCGTCCCCGAGGAAAGTGGGCAAGGGGAAAAGGAAGCGGTCCCGCTTCGGGAGCCCTCTGGGTTTGCGCCGGGGTCTGTACTTGTAGTCCGGGTGCTCCTTCATGTGCTGGGCGCGCAGCCTCTTGGCCTCGTCGATGTACGGGCGCTTCTCGGGGTCGGAGAGCAGCTTCCACTCCGCGCCCAGCCGCTTGCTGATTTCAGAGTTGTGCATCTTTGGGTTCTCTTGGGCCATTTTCCTCCTCTGGCCCCTGGACCAAACCATGAACGCGTTCATGGGTCGCTTGATGTGATCTGAGGGTTTTGCCATCTCCAAAAGTGACGCATTCATTAAGTCAAAGGTCCTTTTTAGGTTGGCCTCCCGGAGCGCATAATTGTCCTGTGCGTAAAGAGAAAAAGAGGCCAAGAAAAGCTTAAAATGTTGGCAAAGGAGCAAACTGATGCCTTTGACACAAAACAGACGAGAAAAGTACATAAAAGCACCGGCTGGCAGCTTTAAAAGCAGCCCCCAGAACCAAGCTGGGGGGTTATTATGGCTGATGTCGGGCATGTCCGGCGCTCGTCGGCGCACCGCTGTCACGGCGGGCCAAGCCAATGAGAGGAGCCCAAACACTAATCCCCTCACAAAAAAGTCACTGTCGCACTTCTGAGGGCTCCCTCCTTCCTCTCCACGGGTCCACACACCAGCCTCGCCTCCATTAGAGTCCAACAATTTGCGTTGGTTCAGGTTTAAACGGTAACACCTGTTTCATGTCGCTCTGTGGTTTTTGGACATTTCATCAATATTTTTGTTTCCAATTTTTCTAATATTTCCCACGTTCACAGCAAAGAGAAACAGAATCACACTGACTCTCATCCTGATGTAAATTATTGAAAAAAAAAGAAAGTCACTTTGAGGTCACTGTGTGACCCCAGGGGTCACGTTTATGCTGTGTGTTTTTTCAGGCATGAAAAACGTTCTTGGAGCAGGCGGTGAACGCCACCTTCCAGGCTGCGGAGAGGAGGGCTCCAGGCAGCGTCGAAAAGTGGCATCCCTCAAAAATGGATTACTGGCATGACAGGAGCACCGTGTTCCTCTGAAGACAGACCTGTGGAGATTAGTCTGGGCTGCCGGTTGGGATTTGCTAGCAGAGATAAACCTGGATATGAAGCGAGGAGGAGGCCTTTATTTCATTTGCCTCCCGCCACCAAAGGCACGGCGGGCCTCCGCAAAGGCGGAATAAACGGACACAAAAGATCCGACGGCGGCGGCGATAAGGTGTTTTCAGAGGGCGGGCAGCGGAAAGCGAGGGGCAGCAGGGGCCCAGGCTGCTGATCGGCCCCCTCGCGGCTGCGCTCTTATCTGCTGGGCTGTAGGTTCAGGCCTCCGGCGCAGCAGACCGGCGCAGCAGACCACCGCAGAGACGCTGATTGCCTCCGTGGTCCAGGGCCCCGGCTGGGGGGGAGCGTCTGAGGCCCCCGGGCTCCATCTTACCCGGTAGACTCAAAGAAGGCGTTCCTGTTTTTGTGCGGAGGCAGTTTTTGAACTTGGGAGAAAGGGCAGCTGATCAACTCTGCAGAAGAGAGGGGAGCGAAAGAAAGAGAGTAATAAGAAAAACTGCCAGCGGCACAAAATGGCTGCAGTAATCCGGTTATCCCCTGGGCCGGGAAGATACTGGTCCTCTCCTTGGGAGTCTATCTCACTCTTCTTATGTCAAAAGTGTCCTCCATGCACTCAGGTGGATTAAGGAGTCAGGCTGGAGAAAGAAAGTGACAGGTACAGAAAGACCTGAGGGTGAAAAGAAAACAAAGGACACAGGACAGGGAGACCTGGTAACACCAAGAACGGAGGACAAACCTGGAGGACAAATCTGCTTTATTGACACCACCAACCTGCTTTAAAAGAGGAAATATTTGAGTGGAAACCAGTTCTGCAAGGTCCAGTCTGATTAGGGAGAAATGCCAAATTCTGTCGTTTCAGCGCCAAATAAATACAGGGAAGTCAAATAGTTTGCGACGCTCCTGAGGGGCCGTTTAGGAGACATTTGAAGGGGAAAATCTTGGAGATTTGCACCACTCTGGGGTGGGATTTCACTAAATCTCGTGCTTATTCTGGGGATACTTAGAAAAGCAAAGCGGGTTTAATAGCTTTTCCCCTGACACATTGATGGGGAATTTGCTTTGGCGTGCTGGGAGATAGCTTCAATCCCCGGAGGTTGGGAAATGGAGGCAAGGCAGATCTTTCAGGGCCCAATCTAAAGGAAATTAATACACTTCCTCCAGCACGGCAGGATAAACCTGAGGGGCCACGTTTCCTTGGCAGCTGCTGTCAGTCGGCTTGTAATGCAACCCAGTCAGCAGCGAGAGACATTTGCAACCAGGCATTTGTCAGGGGCTCGGTGGCGCGGAGGCAGGAGATTTCAACGGTTAAACTGCAGCAAATTAAGCACCGCTTAAAAAGTAAGAGGTGCCTGCTCAGCAGGTGGCTGCTTAAGGGCCAGACTGAGCGTGATGGGAGGGTGGAGGGACTGAAATGGGCACTAAAAAAGAGTTTTCCAGGCACAGATCTAATCAATATGATGTCACGATAGTGTTTCACATTCCTGACCTTTATTCTTGATTCTTGACTTGAAGCTACAAACAGTAGCACGTGATGTTAGCGCGTTTTTTTTAAAATGAAATTATTATTATTTTTTTTATTTTGGTAAAAATATGAATTGAATTTGTTCGTGCGTTTGGTGTAAATGTGAAGCTCCAAGGTTTCGGACGGACAAAAGGTGGGCTCGTCCGGGATTTGAACCCGGGACCTCTCGCACCCAAAGCGAGAATCATACCCCTAGACCAACGAGCCACGCTCTCGCGCTCCGGCCCCTCTAAATAAGAGCCTGTAGGCTCTTCTATAAACGTTAAGCCTAAAAATAAAAAGTGGACGTGAAAATTTAGAAATGAGTTTAGTCGCTTCTCTACGACCTATTTTTTCTTGACTTCACTCTCGTTCAGCTGTCTTTGCAAAAAACGACCGCAAGGCGGCGCAGGTTACAACACTTGTTTCAAATACAACAAACAAAGGTCCCATATTTGTTAAGATAATGCGAAGAAACCAAAGGGAAGAGTCCAAACAGAAGCCCACAGGACAGAACAGCGACGGACGGCTCCGTGTCCTCTGACCCAGTGTGTGTGACGCTATCTTTGGATCACAGAAGAGCATTATTAGTCCACAGTGGCCCCACTCAGCCCAGCTCATTGTCTGCATGGAGACATTCAGGACAATGTCACCAATCTCTGTCCACACCGTCATCCAACGCTGCTATTGTGATCTGACTCCCCCCCCCACTTCTGATGGTGTTTTTGCATCACCGGAGGGGGAGGAGGAGGAGGAGGAGGACTCGGGGTTGTCCTCTGTTTGTCTGGCACGGACAGCAAGAGGCCACAAACGATCGATCTCTGTCACTGATCGTGAGCCGGCACGTGGACGGACGTCATGTAAACGCGGCGCGTCAACATCCCCATGACCATCACATTGGCAGCTTGTCTATAGTTGGCTTCTCTGGTGTTCCTGCCTCCAGTGCGAGGCCACTGTTCCTCCATCCTGAGAAGAGCTGGAGCAGAGGAGCATGAGCAGCCTCCCCACTGGAACATCTTCCATCCGAGGAGATTATACACCAAAAAGCCAACAAACTCCACCGTCGCTAGCGTGGATCTGTGACCGTTTCATTGATGGAATCCAACATCTAGCACCAGGTGAGTCCCTGAGAACCCTGCTGGTTTTCTGGTAAGTAGATGATTATCAGGTTCCATTTTGGGGTTCAGATCATTCTAGAGATGATTCCAAAGCTCCCCTTGGTTCCTTTTAAACTCCCAAGGTGTCTGCTAGTGTCTGGGCCCTCTGGACCAGAGATGGAGCCCTTCCACCCACCTTACACCACCCGTCAGCCCACACTTGTATACCCGGACCCCATCCTGCTGCAGCGGAGGGTCCTGGAGGACCAGGTGGAGCTGTGGTGGTTCAGGGAGCCACGTCGGTCCCTGTTCTGCTACTGTGCCTCGGTGGCGCTCATCCTGGCGTTGGGTTTCGGCGGCGTGGGGCTCCTCTCCACCACCACCAGCTTGTCTGGCGAGTGGCGCCTCGGGGTGGGCGCCACGCTGTGCCTCCTGGCCCTGACGCTCCTGCTCAAGCAGCTCCTCAGCTCCGCTATCCAGGACATGAACTGCGTGCACAACCGGCGCCGGATCGACCAGCTCAAGAGCGGCGGGAGGGCGGACCCGGCGCTGATCTTGGCCGTGGGACTGGGAGTGATCCTGTGTGGGACCGTGCTCCTCGGCCTGGCCACCACCGGCCACCGAAGCCACGACCGAGGGGAGATGTTCGTGTCCGGTGTGGTGCTGATGGCTGCTGGAGCGGGCATGGCCCTAGCCGTCGGCAGCTACGCCGTCCTGGTGTGTCTGAAAAGAAGAAGGGAGCGCAGGAGGAGGAGGAGGAGGAGGAGGAGGAGGAGGCTGATCGGAGTGGGGAGGCAGGGCAATCCGGCTGTCACGGTCTTCAGCGTCTCAGGAGGACACGCCAACCAGAGCAGGAGAGACACAACGTCCAGCAGGATCGGCCAGATGTGAGGAAGCCAAAAGGCCAAGTTGGTGAGGAACGGTTCCTGCCTCCGGGGTTGGGCCGTCACCTGGTTTCAACACATTTTTAAACTTTGGCTTCATGTCTGAGAGTATTTACGGTTTTAACGCCTCCGTATTCATCTGTTATATTTCTGCTCTTGTTGACTTGCTCACCGGATCAATGCTGCACATTATTTATTCCTGACTGGATGAATCTGTTTCTATTAAAATACAGAACAAGTTTGAAATCTTTCAGGGAAAAACATGTTTTCTTGCCTGTTGAAGCTCAAAATGTTTCTGAGCAACAAAACTAAATAAAGCCTGATTTTTCTCCTTGTCCTTTATTTTTAATGTGCTAAATATAGAATCAACTAATTTACTATCAATCAGAAACTTGCAAAAACAATTTTAGCACCAGTTTTTGACGAGGAGGAAAAGGCTTTTAATGGCACTCTGGAGCAGAAAAAAAGAATTTTTTTCGAGGTGTAAAACCTCCTTCAGCCAGTCACCCGATGGTGAACTGAAGATCATCGTCGCTGTCCTCCAACTCATCCTCATCCGTCGTTACGACCCTGTCTGCCCTGCTTTTCCCGCCGGTCTGGATGTAGTTGTCCTCGATGAAGCCGTCGTCATCGTCTTCCAGCTCTCTTTGGTTCTCCCCCATTCTGCCGGTGATGCTGCTGGGGAAGGGCGGATCCTCCCGGCCGTACTGGCTGACCCCGTCGGGCTCCCGTAGGAGGGAGTGTCTGTAGCTGGCCAGGAACCGGTGAAAGAAGCGGAACTTCACCACCCCCACGATGAGCAGTGAGAGGGCCAGGACCACACCCAGTCCGGCAACTAGGTAGGAGAAGTCCACCGCCCTCTGGTCCTGGTCGGGCTCGGGCCCCGACACTAGAGCAAAAATGTAGTTATAAGAACCAGGTGCCAGTGAAGTTGATGGTAAAATGTCTGATTTCAGTGCGCCTCCAGCTACTCGCCTGCATTTTTAGTAGTGTTTGTATTGTTCAGGTGGAGGTCGTCCATCAGGAGGCGTCTCAGGGGACGTCCGCCGCCTTCAGAAATAACACGTGGGAGCGCTTCCGTGATAGAGACAGTGACGAGGAGAGACGTCACGAAGAGGCCACAGCGCCACAAGGTCATCGTGTGTCCTGAGAAAGAGTCCAATCATTTAAAAAGTCACATCCGGACCTGGATCAGACCTGCTCGGGTCTGCAAACGGGTGCAAACGTGCACCTTTGGGTGGACACAGGGTGTGACTTTGGCCCCTCTTGGAAGCTGTTGCAAACTTGACACACTTCGCCAGTAAACTATTAACCAAAATCTCGTGACTAAAAGCTCAACTAGGAAGTGGAATGTTAAATGCATATTACTGTTAAGTGACAAAAACATTTTTGAAGTTGACACACAAAGGTGAATTTCTATAAATTGTATTAATATCATTCAGAAAATCCTCATATTTATGTCTTTACAATACTCCAAAAGCTACCTGTAGCCCTGGATGAGGCTGGTTCGGCTTCTCAACTCGAAAAACGAGATTTGGTTTAAAAATGGCTCACAAAAACACACAACAGCAGCGACAAAGGGAACGAAAACACACTTATCTGTTGAAAACAGGACAACAGAGAAGGCTCGACTCCCGCTTTTCTCCCCTTCTCTGGCTTCCGAATAACAAGGCAAAGGTTGAGCAGAGTGATGGAACCCTCCCTCCACTGTGCTCCCAAGACAGAGGTGTTAATGAGTAACTTTATGAAGTGTGGTTTGCACCTTTCCTCCTCCGCAGAAAGGAAGTCCTTAGGCCGCGTGTGGTTGCAGGTGCGCCATCCCGCCAGATGGCGACACTGTCGCCACATTGGAGTCAGTTGGCTGTGGGTCCGAGGAGGATGGAGCCAGCGTGGCCCCGAGGAAAGTGACCCCGTGGGGGTCAGGCTGAGACGGAGCCCGCACACCTTCCACTGGGATAACGGCAGAAGGTGAGATGTGTGTTCCCCAGGAGAACCAAGCAAAGAGAAAGCGAGAGAGAAAAGAAAGAAACATTTCTTTTTGGTCTTAGAATAAAGACAACAAAACATCGACTGAAAGGTTTGATTGAATCCCCACTGAGACATATTCAGATGTGTTTCTGCTGCCTTTTCAAGACTGTGCAGCGGAGGATTCAAGGTGGAATCGCCTGAATGAGACTATGATCTTAAAGCACCTTCGGACGCGACGTCAACATCTGTTAACCCTTCCCGAATGTCACATCCTTTTGTGCTGCAAACTCAGACGCAAATGCTGCTTTTCCACATCGAATGTCTCTGGAATGTCACAAAGTCACATGACAGATTTTCTGCTTTCTTTTTTTTTTTTTTTAGATGCTTTTTCTGGTTACACACAGATAAAGTTGCATGTGAATTCATGAAATTTTAAAAACTCTGAAGCCTCAAACACGTTTCACAGCATTTCCCTGCCGCAGAGGGAAAGAAAACCACCCAAAAACACATAATATTGAACACAAAAACAAGAAAGGTCTCACATTTATCACATTTTTAGAGACAACCCAGGTGCACATTTATAAACAGGCTGGTAAATGAAGCTGTTTTACACAAGATGAGATATTTTCTAAGATCTGAATGATTATTATTATTATTATTATTATCATCATTATTATTATTATAGTAATAATTATTATGATGACTTATGTAAAACGATTCTGGCTGTTAAAGCTGCTGTAGGTGTTTCAGAACAAAGCAAACGCTGAAAATCTGTAACAGTGTTTAGCAAAAAAAAAAATCTCCTGATCATAAAAACACACATTTCGTAGAGGAGTCACTCTTTTGGCCATAATTATGGATAATGGTTGCAACACCGAGTCTTTAAAATGAATTTCTCCACCAGCTTCCCTCCATCAAAACGACAAATTACATTTCTGAACTGGCTGGTCCTGGTTTTTGGTGGCGTCCCATCGCCCCGCTGGTGCGTCCTCGTGTCCCTGAGTGAAATGTCCCAGCTGCTCCGACAGGCTTCGATTTCCAGGTAAAAGATGCATTTAATAAAACGATAAAAGCCGAATATCTACTGCAGCCTGACTGGATCCTTCTTTTCAATGGCTGTGATTTCCCCCCCACTTTATCGCGAGCTACTTGTCCTCCCTGATGGATGTCCTTTTCTATTTTCTCCTACGTGAATGACTGATGATGAATTCTTCTTGAAACGTTTTCAACCTTGTTGAACAATCACGGGGGGAGAAAATGGATGTTGGGCTTTTCAGAGCTCTTTTTGTACACCTTCAGCAGCCGGTCGAACAAATTCAGGCAGCCGGTGGGTTACTTTCACCCACTGGAGCTCCACGTCCACCCCAGCGAGAGCCTCAGCCGTCCTCCACCATCCCCAGACTGACCTCCGTCCTGTCTAAGGGGGGCTTTCCACTCTCACACAGGTGGGGTTGGCTGGAAAACACCTCTGGAACAAGACGTCCGGGTTCGGCGCCTGGTTCTCGCAGTCCAGTTTCCTGCTCATGAAGTGTCTCTTGAATCCTTTGGGACCCGTGGGACCGCTGGTCCCGGCAGTGCTGGACCCCTCGCTCGCGTCCCTGCCTGAGAACCCAACAATTCACGTCCAGACTTTGGTGAGGGGAGGAACGTACCTGTTCACCGGCGGGGAACTTACCTGGCGCTCTGAGGGGCAGGCCGTTGTCAGGCCGGCTGGGTTTGGTGGAGAAAAAAAGATAACAAAGCACACAGACGGAGATGAGAAAGGCGAGGAGGATCACCGCTGCGATGGACAAACCGACCAGAGCCCCAACGCTGGAAAGACAGGAACTCAAACATTAGGATGCACAATAACAACACTAAAAATACCACAGTGGTTTTGAATATTATTTTAAAAAGTAAGTAAGCGCATCTAAAATGGTAACACATTCAGTGTTCATGCAACAGTTAGTTGCAATAAACGATGCACCGTGAGGAGGTGCAGCAGGAGAACCCGTCAGCAATCCCAGCCCCGTACCTGAGCCACCACATGTAGCCGTACTCGTAGGGGTAAAAGCTGTTGGGGTCGTCGCAGCAGTACTTGACATCGTTGAATCCGCAGCAGTAGACGGCGGCGGCCGCGTCTCCCGGCCGGGGGCAGGAGAAGCGCTGCACCGAGGCGCCGTCGGCGCTGCTGTAGGCGCTGCACTCGCCCATGCTGGAGCCAGGCTGCTCGCCTACTGGGAGGAGGAGGATCCGCGCACCTGCGCCCGGCCCCGCTGGAGCAGACTCTGGAGACGTGGGTCCCTGTCCCAGCCCTCTCCCAGCCCTCTCCCACTCGCTCACCCATCGTCGCTGGTTCAATCAAGCGAAGCCACAGAAATATTCAAGTGCGTAATAATTGAACCAGGACCTCTGCGCGCCTAATTGAAACGATGTTTTCCGTTTCAGAGTCAAGAAAAATAAATTCCGGTTACAGTTTCCGAATATTTGTTAGTTTTTCCGTCTCTCTGCTGCTCTGAGCCTCATCTTTGTGTGGAGTTCTTCAATGAAAAACAACAACAAAATAACTGGGTACCACAACAACTCATTGTTGCTATTTGGACGGTTTAAACATAAGTTTGTTAGTTTACTTGATAACGTAAATGTACCTGTGGCATGAAACGATCATTTCGAGTGGCCAGGACAGAGGCCCATGACCGACAACGCCACCTAGAGTCTTTGTACCCAGACACCTCCTCTGGTCGGTCCCCAACGCGCCCATGCGCAAGTGCGTCACACAAATGAATACAGGCACCCAGTAGGCAAAAGAAAAATGTTTTATTTATTATTTAATTCATAACAATAAATCAACTTTCACACACTCCAACCACACGATCACACTCTAAAAGACCGACAGAAGCAGGAGCAGGCAGGACGGCTAGCGCTAACGAAAGGAGCTACACGGGGGAACAACTAAAGGGAAGCGATGCAACAAAAGAATACGGAAATAAGAGGCAAGGCAGGGCAAAGAGGCAGCTAAGGCAAGCTGGAGCAGAAAGGGGAATTGGATGTTAGTTCACACTCACACCAACGGTCTTTTATGGCACCGCTTACCTGCCCAACAGCAGAACTGATTCCCAGAACCACCTGTACGCGGACCCGGACGGTCTCGGCCAACGGACGCTTGAAGACACACCTGGCTCTAGCTTAAATATGCTTCCGCATTAGCCGTTCACACCTCAGCCGTCGTACGGGTGCCCGTAAGGGGCGTTCCCCACCACCTTTGACCATCACGGCCGCTCCCCAAATTCATCCGGTCACACACCCTTTTCAACTTCACAGGTTGGGCACATTCACCAGAGAGGGTTCAAACACACCTTTAATTGTTGCCTTTCTTGAGTTTGACTTCAGACTGAATCCTGTCAAGTCTGGATTTTAAAATGAAATCTGAATTGTTTAAACACACTGAACACAACCTTCCGCCTGTGAACCAGTCAGAAAACAGCTCATTCAGCCCCAAAAAAGCAGGATTTCTAAGTCATCTGACCTCAGATTCTTGACCTCCTGACCTCCGCACTAGCGTTAATTATTGACTCCTGCTAAAATCCCCGTGAGCGATACCAAACCAATCTATATGACACCCAGGCATAGGCGGGTGCCCTCCTCCATGGTTTGGCCAGCCACTCGGGGCGACCTCTCCAGAGGGGCAAACACACTTCTGATGTTTTCACATTCAGTAGAGCGACGCCGGTGTCAGCGCTGAAACATCCACGGGTACAAGCAGCCTCCATCAGGCAGACGGTGATTTGACTCTTTCTGATTTCACACAGATTTAAGAGGACTGCAGCGTGGGCAGGAAATCTGGATCTTAAATTTGTTGTGTAGGAAAGGTGGGAATCCCTGCATACATTAAGCTCTGTACAGGACACAATTGTACGCTTGATGGGTCAGTGTGATTTAGTTGTATTTATATAGACTCTGTGGCTGACACGCCCCCCTGCAGGGGCATCTGACACACACCATCAGGTCCAACATGAGGTCAAACATGTCAGGTTCATCAGAACAACGTTTGATTAACGAGGAAGGACATCCTCCTGTGCACCGCCGAGATGTTCGTTTACGTGGAAATAGGAACACTCAGCTGGTAATTGACATTGATTGTTCTCTGTACGGCCTCTCAGTCCAGAAATGAATAATGACACATAAAACTCACAGACAGGGTCCTATTAAAATACGGGCAATTAGGTGTAATTAAACGTGGAACAGCAGGAAAAAAGGCAATTGAAGATGTGTGAATGCCATTTCAGGAGAAAATTATAACGAGTGCTGTCCTCCTTATTTATTCAGTCTAAAATGTCACTTCTACGCGAACCCATCATCATTTCTCCGTCTGAAAACCTCCCAGCTCTGCAGATTTCTGCCCTGAAGTGGAAAATGTGGAGCAGCGGCTGAGCCCAACGTGCCTGTCCAGTGTGGGAATGAATGAGGAGCGTACAGGCCTGACTGCTCGCCCTAATCCCAGATTATCTTTGCCTTTCCAATCCAGCAACAGGGAAAAAAAAATTGGCAGAAGAAAGGGGATTATATGACAGTTGAGGGGTGTGCTTCAGGCCCGTGTTAACAACACGCGCTTGATCATAAATACCAACACTTTCAGCAAACTTTTCTTGTTGCTTGTTACCGGTTGGGGGTTAATCTCTTATTTCTATCCACAAAATAGTCTGAGAAATCTATCAAAACAGTGTCATGTTGATGGCTTTCATGCTGAGAGGGGGCAGCATTCTGAGCGCAGGAATCAGCGTCATGTACGCGTGAGCGCAGCCGTGCAGAGATTACACCACAGCCTCTGCAGACGCGGCTCCTGGGATTACTGCTACGCTGCCTTTCCACTGACGGTACCCACCGCCTGGTCGTCATCGCAAAGTCACACAAAACGACACGGAAAGGCCTCTGACGTCATCTTCAACGCGACGCACAGTCGCTCGGTGGACCGGGGCGGTAGGCCGGATGCTTCCGTCTGCCAACGGGGCGCAGAAGCTTTGCACCCCCTCACACAGCCACGGCGGTACTTTCCCAACGTTTGTTACCGGAACCGTGACAAACGCTGGGTTCAAAACGGCGCCTGTGGCGTTTTGGCTGCTCGGGTCAGCTTGACGACACCCTGAAGGTGGCACTTACAGAAACGTCTTTGCAGGTCTACACCATCACCTTTTGTGGTGGAACGGCTAATGTCGATCTAAAGAATGATTTATGGTTCCTGGTTTAGTTTCTGGAAAGTGTTGCTGTAGAGAAAAACAGTTTTTCTTAGAAATGCATCAGCAGGAAAACAGAGAACTCAGAGCTTTCTCCACCTGTGGATTTTCATTATTTTGATCTTTGCTAAAAGGCCAAAACTGCTGGAGAATTGCAAATGTCTCCATTTGGCTCTCAGGTAAACTCAAAAACATTCACCTAAACTGCTTCTATTAGACAAGAATCAACCGCTTTTGCTCTTCCATTATAATGGCTAGCTTGACTTTATTTAAGACCAATTTTCTCTCTCTTCTACAGCAAACCATTTCAGACAGCAGTGGAAAAAAGCAGGTAGAACTCTAGCAAATCCAGGCCCATCTTGGGGAAAGAATACGATCCTTTAAACGCATTCTGAACGCAGCGCAGTCGTCTTGTCGGCAGATGAAATCTAACCTTTCCATCTTCACAGAGGCTTCCAGATTATGATTTCAGGGACACAGATGAAAAACAGAATGCGTGAGCATGCCTGAGGACCCAAACCAATTAGGATTTTTGTCCTCCGACAGGCTTCGCATGCTTCGAATAATAAACACTCATAAATGTGTGACCTTCTGCAAAACCTCGAGAAAATCCTCGTATTTTTACAGTACAAATACAGACATTCGTTTCGATTTCTGAGTACCCAATCTACATCTGACCTCTGTCCTCCGACTGGCTTCGTGAGCAGAAGATACAAAACGCTTCTCATTATCTGTCCGTCTTCTGATCCTGAAATTTTCTCGTATTTGTACCTTGAATTATGCAGCCGAAGGCCTCCTTCGGCTGTTTCCATGTTATTTACTGCAGGTTACTTCCTCTTCTCTCTTTTTTTTTGCGCTATCTGGAACAATCCGCTCTCCAATTGTTCAAAGAGCTCTCTAATCCAGGCCTAGATGGGAGCTGTGCATGGCGGCGTAATAGGATCCTCGTATTAACCCTGATGACAGCGCCACCAGCTGTCGCAGGGCCCGTTGGCGCGCAGGAGGAGGATGTGGTTGGCGGAGGCGGGGGGGGATGTTGCCTCTGAGAGGGAGGTGGCTGTCAGGGAGAGATTGACAGAGAGCCTTCCTGTGATGCCCTTAGTCCGATGTGGAATACCAGAGGAGGCGGCTCGGGGGAAGTGCTTTCTTTTTGGACGACTACTTCTTCAACTCTGCTCGCAAAACCACAACTTTTGGTTTTCTTGTTTCATATCGCGCCGTCTCTCACAGATTTCCTATTTTGTGGCCCAGCCCCACCTTTTTCCAGGCACCGTTTTTTGGTTTTTTTTTGAGTGGCGGTGGTGACGGTGGCCTCTATATGGCTGAATAAGGGATTTTTTTAGTTTAGAAAAGAGGGGGGGGGTTCTCTGAGGGGGGCCTCGTGAAGTTGCACTTGGGACCAGGAGGAGGAGGAGGAGGAGGAGGAGGAGGAGGATGGCGGTGGCTTTGGATGAAGTGTGGGGGCGGGTGAAGAACGTCTGCAAGCAGAACGGGCTGCTCATCCTGTCGGTGCTGGCCGTGGTCATCGGCTGCCTGCTGGGCTTCTTCCTCAGAGGCAAGGCAGCTCTCCGAGCAGGTCAGTTGGGTAACACAACATGGCGGTGACTGTTGGTACCTCCACCGCCCGGCCCACTCACATCCTCTCGCTCTATCCAGCTGTGGAGCTTCTCTCCTCTCCCAAATACAACATGTTCTAAAGATCAGCCACTGGAGCTGCTCCTGTAGCTTAGAGCTCACGGTCATGCAGTCGTATCATCATATTTAGTTAAAAAAAAATGGACTCCATCTGTGCAGGAGCTGAATTTAGTACTTTCAAAAAGGTTTCATCCACTGGTAGATGGGTACTGTGGGATTATGAGTAGTGTAGTTCTCGTCCATTTGCCCCATTAAATTGTTGTTACGAAGGTGATGCAGCTACAGGATAATTAAAGAGTAGTCTGAGGCCGCGTGGCATCTAAAAACATCCTGCAAAATGTCCTCCGGCAGATGGTTCTGTCTGCTTCTGGGCTCCGCTCGGGGCAGCGGCGAGGGTGGGATTGCTGCTGGGGGGATTAGTTGTCCATCGTCTGCATACTGTTCACGGTCACTTATGTAAGGGGGAAAAGGGAGCACGCACCAACCCTGGACTGAGACGATGATGATCCAAACTTAGCTGAAATTAGTCATTTTTGGGAAGAAATCAGTGGTTCTAATGGTCCACTGGTACAAAAAAGGGAGATGATTTCAATTTGAGGCTCTAAGCTGTCCCCTCAGTGTGTGTGAGGGGTCGGTGTGGCCGTCCACGCACTGGCGACCTGTCCAGGGTGTGTCCGTGACCTCTGGGGTCGACTCCAGCATCCCTCATGATGATGAGGAGAGGATGGATGCGATCACATTCTGATGGGGAGGAGCTGGTTCGAGTTCACCTCCGCGCTGCTTCACAGATGTAAACACCTTTTTTCCTACCGGTAATTTAAATGAGCTTTTCTTTTCTTTTCTTTTCTTTTCTTTTCTTTTCTTTTCTTCATGCACCACTGCAACAACGAACACTGCGTCCTCCTCAAGTCAGTCACATTTCCTCAGTAAAGACAGCGCTCGCCGGCCTTGACTCTGGTCGGAGTCGAGGCTACCTCTCTGACGGAAGTAGTGTTACCATGGCAACCCAATATATTGGCTTCAATAGGCCTGAAATTACATGTTGATTCACAGAACACGCCTGAGACCGTTCACAATGTAATTGAACGTAGGTCACCGAGTGTGGGTTCACTCACACGTGTGAGCTGATTAAAAGGAGATGGAGGATGATTTGACATTTGACCCCTGGTGCCTGCAGAGAGCTGCCGACTGGTGCTGAGTTGGAAAACAAAGAGCAGGATTCGTTCGGAGAACCTGAGTCTCCCGAGAGGAGCAGAGATCTTTCAGCTTCGCGGTCGGGGGCTGACGAGGAACCAGGATGTTGAGTAAAGGGTGTAACAGGTGTGTGAAAGAAGACCAGACGGCTGAGATCCGACTCCAGGCTGGATGTTGCTCAAAAATCGAATCAGTTACCTTGAGTTAGGCTCAATTTATTCTGTGTGTGTGTGTCAACAGACTGACGTCAGACCCCAGAAAGCTTTTAGCGCTCATCCACTCAGGTGTCCTGTCCTTGGGCCACTGGAAGTTTCAGATGGCGATTGTTGGAATATTGTGTTTCTAGATACGCGCATCCTTCTGCAGCCTCAGAAAAAGAGTGAGTGGAATATTGAGAAGGTGTGATCCAGCTGAAACACTGCCAAGCGCCATCATATCACATGAATATCAGCAGGGGCCACGCTCTCGCTTCCGACTCCTGATTGCAGATGGTGTTTCCGACATGCTCGTGAGAGCAGCCATTACAGTTCAGGAGGAAGCCGTCACTTTTAAACCACACTGCAGACCTCGTCTCCTTTCCTGTAGTCAACGTTCCTGGTGAATCTCGACCGCGTGTGATTGTTCGCTCGCCTCTCTGCGATGAACCGGTGACCTGTCAGCTGGGATCAGCGCAGCATAAGAGGATAAATGATCTCGTGCCGGGTTCAAGAGCAACGGAGCAGAAAGTTGCTCCATTTTCAAAATTGCTTTTTCATTTACGCACTCCTTATTTCTGCCAGCGATCGCTTCCATCAGTACGTTTTTGATATTAAAAACACAATTCATCTTTAACAAATGGTACAACGGAGGATTTACTGAAGCCTTTTCTGGAAAACATATAAATCGGCCATATCTTAGGCATCGAGTGCTGTTTGATTTATGACTGGTTTCCTTTTTCCCCTGCAGGAGGTGAAGTACTTCCAGTTTCCTGGAGAGCTGCTGATGAGGATGCTGAAAATGCTGATTTTGCCTCTCGTTGTGTCCAGGTAAGGAGAACACATCAGCACAACGATGGGCGGCGTGCACGCCACGCCGTCTGAAATGATATCTTTAAATCTGTTTGAGTGGATTTGACTTGATTCCGTTGACGTCCAGTGGCTCCACGCAGATGTGTCCGCTGTAGCACATCCTTAGCTAGGGGCCCTGGTCTCTTGCCTCTTGTCTGGGTGGATTTCGAGTTCTCTCCCACAGCCCAAAAGCTTTCGTCGGGCTGATTGGAGACGCTAAGTTCTTCCCGCCATCGGATGTTTCTGCGCCTGCGCTAACACAGCTGACGAATCAGCACCGAGTCAAAGAGCCACACAATCAAATCATGCAAACACACCGGTCGCTGCTGCTGTGCAATAAGCTACTTACAATCTATGCAACAGCAAAGTCTGGATGAGAAGCTAATCCTTCCTTCCTCACTCTGTCCATCCGTCCATCCATCCATCCATCTGCCTGTCTGTCTCTGTCATTCTGCTTTTGTGTCTCTTCTCGTGAGCATTTTCCCTCTCTTGTAGCACTTCAGGTTGTGTGTGTGTGTGTGTGTTTTATGCGCGCTGTGGCCGCCTTCAGGCTTTGGGATCATTTTAAGTGAAGTCCGGGTTCTCCACCGAGTCATGAGGCATGTGAGGACAAGGTAATTAGCACCAGTCCCAATTTTAGTGCAGGCAGGCGCGTGGCCACCCTCGCCTCATCACACAGAAATGTAACAGCAACAACACCCAGAGTTCTTCTTTCTGAGGCTGGTTATTCCACGTTTGTTTTCCCAAAGAGCCGGGCCTAGACGTGGCCTCCTGGCCGCCATCAGAACTGGAACGCGCAGGCTGCCTGGTACAGTCGGGCTTATCGGAGACGGGGGGGGGGGGGTGAGTCCGCTAGTCTGCTTGTCCCCGTTTTTTCCCTCTCTTTCTCCCAACGCCATCTGCTCGCCGGCCAAAGCAGAAGCCAGATTATCCCGGGAACGTGTCATGGCTGAACTGCTCGCTAAACATTCTCCTTCAAATTAGGCACCTTTCATTAAAAGCGAGGCATTATATATGTTTCCAGTTTAAATACACATTACATGGTGGCATTAACGTGTAATTCTCCTGGGAAGTCTTCCTCCTGGGGATACTTACAGCTGCACGCTGACGGAGGTCAGAGGTCAACAACGGCGCCATGCATCCTACATGCAAACATCCTGCTGATCCACACAATCGACAGCGCTGCCGGAGAGATCCGACACTTCAGCTGTAAATGACTTCTCCTCACCTTCAATAGCACGGCTGCGCATTTCAGCGTGCGCTGTCCTCGTGCGCCATCGTCTCACAGTTTTCTTTAGAAAGCAAAAGAATAGAGGAGAAGCAGCAGAGGGCAATGTTGAATTTACATTCACATCTCTGCTCTGACTTAAATCCACCAGTAGCTAACAAGCCATCTTTGTTGATTTTTATGTTAACAGTGAGAAAAACAGGTGTTAATTGATCAAGCGCGTGTTTCTTGACGTAAAGACGTTAAGGTATCCAAGCGGTTTTAAAAAGAATTCTCTGAAAGAGCTTCACGTTTTGGTTATTGTTGTATTAAGGGCCCATTTTAGGCTGCTACTAGGATGAAAGATGGCGCCAGCGCTGCCCTGAACTCACCTGCACTTGCTAACGTGCCTCGTTTTAACAGCACATGTGCTCGAGTCGTAATCCCGCCGTGTTTCGGCTCATAGCGGGCGTCTTTAGCGTAATTGGCCTAATTCGCGTGTTGCGTTGTGAGGCCCTGGGGGTTACTGGGTCGTGGGAAACTGACCCTTTAGGTTTCCAGCTGGACTCAAAGGTGTTTTAAAAAGCTACCGTCTACCTTTTTGCTTGAAATGGTCTTTGACACAAATGTCTTTAAGGCTGCTGAAAGAATGGACTGAGCGGGATGAGTCTGCTCCATTCCAAACCCCCCCCTGGGATTATCTCCTGATATGTTTCTGTTTTCCAGCCAAACATGTTTCGGTAGGTCTGATATTTGGTGGCTCTCCGGGGCAACACAAGGAGAAGCGAAGCGAGGCAGTAGCTTATTGATGCCACTGGGGTTGTTCAATAAACGAGAAGGTCGCAGTTAAATAGGCTTTATTCATCTCAGCGCACAGAGAAAGGATTCAGAACCACATCGTCAATGTCATCCAATCAATCATGTGATGAATTCAATCATTCCTTGGATGATGACGAGTCTTCCCGTCTGAATGAGGATGAAATGAGCTTCCCCTGTTTTCATCACGATGGCGTCCCTTTGTCACATGTCTCCAAATCCTCGTCCAGGGCACAAACAGGCCCCGACCTTCAGCTGAAGCCTTGTGCTGTTGCATTGTTCTTCCCTGCCCGACCGCTTGGTCTGTTCTCTTCAATGCCAACACGCGTGTTTATTATATGTGACAGAAAGTTGTTCCACCTGGAACCAACAGCTTTTCTGGGCTTGGCTCATTCGCTGGAATAACGCCGAGCAGCTGAGAGCGCGGGGCTGTCAGCCACATGTCACTGGTGTCATGGATCACACAGGCTGAAGGAGCCTCCTTGTTTTATTCATCTAGACCAGGGATTACTGTAAAGCTGCTGCTAGGTGCAGCAGGGAGGCCCGTAAGCCCCATATGGTCCAAAAATCTTCCTGAGGATCAACTTTATGTGTGCTTGAAACCTCACGATGGAGACGACTGGGCTACACATGGCAGGTGGGGTAATCTAATCCCATCTGGTCCTGAGCCTCCGTGTTCAGCATCAGTGGAAGGACGTTCTTCTGTTTCAGGTCAAACGCAGCTAACCCTCGGTAATTAGGGTCGCGTTTCCTCAATGGAAAGCGGTTTTTACACTATTACAGTCGCTTTACGACCCGGACCCAGCTGGAGCTCCTGCCTTTCAAGTGCAACTGGTGGGAAGAAAGCAATCTCTCTGCTTTACGAGACCTCCTAAATGTCCACAGTTGATGAAGAAATCAGGGGGAAACCCTGCAGAGAAGCAGAGGTTACACCAGCAGTGCTTTACAACAACGCCTCAGCCTGCTCGCTCCTAATTAGGGTCACCGGGAGAGACGCAGGGATGAGCCATCCCTCCATCACAGGACACGCAAACCTTTCACTCACCCACTCACATGGAAGGGCTGATTTAGAGCCTGGAAAACCTTTTACCTTAGCTCAGTCCGCTGGGGTTATTTTTCAACCTGAGAAGCCATTTTCTCCTGACATTCTGCACTTTAGTTTGAGAATATCAGCAGGAGATGTGGGGAAAATGGTGTTTTGTGGTGTTTTTTAAAATCTCCATTTCATAAATGGCTGTTGAGTACTGGCAGCCTCTGTTCCACACACTTAGGTCAGTAAAAAACAGGATTAATGAAAAGACCAGATGAGTAGATATTCTTCCCTGAATGTGATTCAAAACCATTAGACGAGCTGGGAAACTGCTTGGCTGTTTTTACCGGCTTTATTCCCTCCTGTGTTTGGTCTGATACCCGACCTCGAACCTGTGGTTGCTTCCAGATTTAAAGTTTTTATTGATCAATTTTTTTTTTTTGTACTCTGACCTCAGTCGTTGTGATGCCAGTCACATCTCTGCAACAGCTTCACGTAAATCAGCAGCTCCTCGCAGAGATTTTGGGTGTGTTTTTGAGCCTTTCTGCATCTGCTGAAGCCGTTGTGTGAATAGAATCTTTATGATGGACATCACATCTGGTTAATAAAGGCCACATCAATCATAGATGTCTGTCAGCCCAGGGCTCTGATTTATTCATAATTCATGCTTCTGTTTAAATAACAACAGTCCAAACTGCAGATTTAAACTCAAAAAAACACACAGGAACAGAATGTGTGTTTGATTGGTTGTTGTTTAACCGGACGAGGGGCTCCGGTGATTTGTTCCCGTGTTTACTACTAATTTGTGGATAGAATTTCATGTTTTTTCAACCACATGATTGTAGCTGGTTTAGCCTGCAACTGCAGCCCGTTTACATCAGCCCATGTACAAATAATTACTGTGTGATTAGGAGAGTGCAAAATAAATGTCAAAATGGCCAAAAAAGGGCTGTTTTTCAGAGCGCTCGCAGCTGCGCCTCAGCATTAATACCAACGTGCACAACGGAAATAATTTATTTCTCCTAAAAACATCTCTCTCTCTGTCTGTTTTTTTCTGTCTGTTTTTCTGTTTTTCTGTTTTTTCAGTTTGATGTCAGGTCTGGCCGCCCTGGACGCCAAGTGCTCCAGCCGCCTGGGCATCATGACCATCTCCTACTACCTCTGGACCACCTTTGTTGCCGTGGTGGTGGGCATCGTCATGGTGTACATCATCCATCCAGGCGGAGCAGCTCAGAAGGAGGACTCCGAGGACAGCAAGAAGCCCATGACCAGCTCTGCCGACGCCCTGCTGGACCTCATCCGGTAAGAAATGGATGAAAATGCGATGAAATCTAGGAAAAATGGGATCGAATGTATTTGTGAGCGCAAACATTTGAAGGTCTTCCTTGAACAAGCAGAAACCTCAGCCGGACCCTGGTCCTAGATCAGCTGCTGTGACTGGGGGATTTCTTTACTAAGCGAGTCTAACCCGAGTCTGATCGTCAGAACCTCGGAATCCCTGCGTGCCAGTGGGTTACTGAGCTAAGCTAATTAGAGCCTCTGAAGGGTGGCCTGCATGTGTTGGCTCCGACCCCAGTCACCTCTCCAGCCGGACGGCGGTCAGTCGGTCAGTGGCGTCGACGGGCCTCGGCGGCACCACGACGCCTGAGTCATGTTTGATTACAAACCCCAGTTCACTCGGATGCTCTTTCAAGACCCTCTAGCGGTGGGATGGAACGCCTCAGAATCTAGGTAGCACATCCAGCTGTTCAGAGAGCACATTTTTATCAGATACAAAAACTACAAGCCTGGAAAAATAAAGTTTGAACTGATCGAGAAGGGAGGCGAAACCGTGACTGACAGGATCTGTGTGTGTGTGTGTGTGTGTGTGTGTGTGTGTGTGTGGTTGTTTTCCAGAGCACAGCTGTGCTTTGGATTTATCCTGCAAAGCTTCTTTACGGCCTCCATCTATCATGCAGGCGCACAGTCATGCCTGCTCTCGCGTGTGTGTCCGTGTGTGTGGATAAAGCATAATGGCTGCATATACGTGCATGCATGGTTTTCATAGGGGCGTGGGGGGGGTTAGCGGGGCTCATTAGCCCGCTCCGCCCTGTCTTGGTCACATGTCAGCCACCAACGTCAGCCGTGTCCTGTCCACCGTGTCGCACGTGTGGACATTTTATTCGTCTTTTAGGCCTCATTGCTGAAGGTTTTAGCTATAATGTGATCTCGAATGTATCCATCTTTGAGATTTGCAACCAGCTCCTCCAGTTCTGATGAGAGATTCTTCTTTCTCCTCACACAACCACTTTGTTCTGCTCATATTTGAATAGTCACACTCTTCAATCAATGCACATTCTGTCACTCAAGCAGGTAAAGGTCCTTTTTGTTGATAGTTTGAATTGACTTTGGCCTCACTTTAATGATTTTTGTCAGCATCATTATGTTTCTCTGTGTGTTTAGAAGCAAAAAAGGGGGAAAAAAATGGTTACATAAGGTAAATAAATGTATGTTGCTGCTGTTCTTGGGCCCAGAGATGACAGTGTGTGAGGACAGCGCTGATCTGTCAAAAGCTGGTGGTAAAAATCAGCCGTTTCTGCTCTCAGTCGCTTTAATCCTGCAAAAACACACATCTCCAGGGCCGCCGAAGTGGGGGAGGGAAGGAGCGTTTCAGCCCGACTCTGAACTGGGTGCTTTAAATGTCTGTCTGAAAGAGGTTTACCAATACCGATCTTTTCATTTTTCAATATTATCTTCCACAGCAACATGTTCCCAGCCAACCTGGTCCAAGCCACCTTCCAGCAGGTAAGCGAGGAACCCGGCTACGCACCGGCTTCTTCTACATTAGCTTAAATATCTGAAGGCTAACTCATCCGCACACGATATCCGAGTTGATCCTCACATTTAGCATTACTGTCCGTTAGTTCTGGATTCACACTCCAAATATACGAGGGCTTTTTGTGCGTCTTTGTCGCCGTCTTCTTCAACACCGTGGGGACTGTTTTCTGCTCTGGTTTCCAGTATCGAACCCAGAGGGTCCCCGAGCTCATCCCCAAACCCACCGTGGCCCAGCTCCTGGACGAGACCACCACGCGCAGGCTCTACATCTACGGCATCCAGGACGACAACGGCACCGACGTGCAGAACTTCTCCCTGGACCTCACGCCGCCGCCTGACGTCATCATGAAGACGTCGCCCGGCACCAGCGAAGGCATGAACGTGCTGGGGATCGTCATTTTTTCAGCCACCATGGGTGAGCGAGATTTGCAGGCTTTGTGGGGCGCACACCTCTGGGTTCGATTCCAACCTTTCCCCTCCCTCATTTAGGAATAATGCTGGGCAGAATGGGACCCAACGGGAGCGCTCTGGTCAACTTCTGCCAGAGTTTGAACGAGGCGGTTTTGAAGATTGTTGCCATTGTCATTTGGTAAGAACCAGGACCGATCCTGACCTTTAGACCTGATTCAAACCTTTGCTCATCACTTATGGCTGTGGTGCTTAAAGCTCAAGGTCTGTCCAGGCCCTGTGGTTAGCAACTGTCTAATTAGCCCCGGTGCTAACCACGGCTGCTGTCCTGAGGTGGATTCCTCTCTTTTACAGGTACTTTCCCTTCGGGATTGTGTTTCTGGTTGCCGGTAAAATCCTGGAGATGGACGACCCTTCAGCCATGGGAAAGAAGCTGGGTTTTTATGCCATCACGGTGGTCATGGGCCTGATCCTTCACGGCCTCTTCATCCTCCCAGCCATGTACTTTTTCATCACCAAGAAGAGTCCCATTGTTTACATCCGAGGGATTCTGCAGGCTCTTCTTATCTCCCTAGCAACCTCATCCAGGTAAAAATAGGAGACGCAGGAGCGAAAGCGCCACAAAGGCCAGAGTGCTTTAGCTTTTTCCTTCCTTTCAGAGCCCACGTGGGACAGACTCGTCATCTTGGAGCTCATAATTCATTTTTTAAACATAGAGTGAAAAGATTTTCCAGGTTTTAGAGTCTACTAAAAGAACTTTAAACCATGTTAGTGTTTTGTTGTTGCCATGCTGCTGCTGCTCTCTGTCCTACATCTGAGTTTAGATGACGGCGGTAATCATGCATTTTTATTTGTTAATGTACTGTAATCTCATTTCTTTGGTGCGTGCGCGTTGCCCCCGCCAACTACGCTTTTCCTGGAACTCATTGTGTTGTTGAGCTACAAAGAGGGCTTCATGGGTTTTTTTTTCGTCCTATACTTTCTAAACGTACGGCTCAGGACCTTGTGACGACAGAATGTGTGTGTTGGCGCTCAGGTCTGCCTGGATGTTCCGGATCAGGCTGATTGTGTGTGTCTGTGTGTGTGTGTGTGTGCGTAAACACAGCTGTTTTTTCCTGCAGTTCTGCCACGCTGCCTATCACCTTCAAGTGCCTCTTGGAGAACAACCACATCGACAGGCGCATCATCCGCTTCGTGCTGCCTGTCGGGGCCACGATCAACATGGACGGCACCGCGCTCTACGAGGCCGTGGCGGCCATCTTCATCGCCCAAGTCAACAACTACGAGCTGGACTTTGGGCAGATCATCACCATCAGGTGAGAAGCAAAAAGGTCAAATGTCAGCCTGAAAAGAGACCAGGTTGTTTCTCAGCAAAGGACTGAACTTTTGGAGAATTTTCGTCTTTCTGTTGCTTTTGTGCGGATGATGCCGCCGCAGGCACACTTTTGGTATCGTGCTCCAGTTTCATCTGGGTCAAAAAGAAAAAAAACAAAACCTCGCTGTGCTCTGAGCATGTGAGTCCGTCCAACGTCACACATTTGGTTTAATTCTGAATTACTAAAAAATATTATGGGATTTACTAGATACACATATATGTAAATGTCACACGGATTACGCCTCATTTGAGCTTCTTAGTCTGATCTGATTTTTGCTAAATCAGTCTGCAAGCTCCGGGGACACAGACAGAGAGACAGACGGACGGACAGGCAGACAGGCAGACAACCTTTCACTCCCACCTTCCAGCCTGAAACGTTCCGATGCTACCTGGTGGCCTGTGAGCTGGCCTCTGGTCCCGCTGCAACGCCATTAGCGGGGCCTCTGCTCAGCGCTGCGGCCTGTTCTGTTCCCTCGTAATCCCCTGGCGGTAAAACCCATATGACCTGTATTACTCATCTCCCTTGTCACGGCAGAATTAAAATCATTTTTCCCTCCTCTCTCGCCCTCTTTCTCCGCGCCCGTTCCCGTCCCCATGCTGTTTGGATTTGGACCGTGTTCCATCTGCATGCTAAAGCCAGCCCCCAGCTGCACAGCTGCTCGCTCATATTCCCGGCAACAAATAATCCAATTCTTTAATTAAAAGTCAGAGATGGAGGCCTGGGCTCGCAAACACTCCCCCAGCGTGTCAGAAAGTTGTTGTTTTTTTCTTTTTCCCACAAGAGTTGCTGCGAGTGTTTCGGAAGGCAGCACTGAACGGTTTTTCTTCACCGTGATCCTTTTTATGACACCGCTGGGTCTCTGGCTACTTCACTCCAAAGGTCCAAATGTATGTTATTAAAACACAACAAACTGTCTTTTTTTTCAGCATCACCGCCACTGCAGCCAGCATCGGCGCCGCTGGGATCCCGCAGGCCGGCCTGGTAACCATGGTGATCGTGCTGACCTCTGTAGGGTTGCCCACCGATGACATTACGCTGATCATCGCTGTGGACTGGGCATTGTAAGTGAAGGTGGACCCATCCATCTGCCAACATCGTGATCTTTTAAAGGCTCTTTCCGTTAACGGGCTGGGGGAATTTGGCTGTTGTCGTCAGGGATCGCTTCAGGACCATGGTGAATGTGATGGGCGACGCCCTGGCCACGGGGATTATGGCTCATATCTGCAGAAAAGACTTTGTCAAGGAAGGAGAGCAGGTGAGGACGTAGACCGGCGTGGTTTTAGCTTTCAAGAAACCTGTGAGCATCAAACCTCCACAACTTTATTGCCGCTGCCAACAGGAATGTCTTTAATTGGCGCTAAGGTTGAAGAGAATTAGCGCCCCTTGTGGTAGAAGGTAGTAAAGCGCCTGAGCTCCACCTGCAACATCGCAACGTTGTTGTTGTCCATGAAGATCTCTCCTCCTGCTCTCTTCCTGCAAACGAGAATGATAGCGGCGCCCCTCGTTGCTGTTCAGGGCCGTTCAGAACCCTGACGGCGCCTCAGAGTCTCACCTCCCCTCCCGCCTCCTCCATCCGCAGGTGCCTCTGATCTGCGAGACCAAGCCCATGATCAGCATCCAGCAGATGATGACCTACCAGAACCAGAAGGAACGCTGCTACCAGCCGCCTCCGCCGGGGAGCAAACAGGACCACCTGTCCCCGGAGGTGGCCCGTCTGATCCAGCTGGAGGAGGGCATCCGGCCGGCGGAGAAGAAGAAGCACGGCCACGCTTCCCACCACAAGAGAGAACACAGGGACAAAGACCACTGTTCTGTGGACATGAACGGACTGGAGACCAACGTTTGAAGGCCACCGGTCCATCCTCAGGTGATGAGGATGAGGATGAGGCGCTCCGACACCTCGCTGCTCCCAGATCAGCAGCTCCAGGTGGACCAAAGCACGTTAAAGACTTGTCTTTCCACGTAACCTTCAGTATCATGGCCCGCTCGATCGTGTATGTGTCTGTGTGTACATATTTATCAGAGTTGTTTTCATTTGACAGCGGTGAGAGAAAAGAAGCGCTAATCTGCAGCACAATTTTCACAAATATTCTCCCAGGTCTGTGATTCAGCCTTTAATTCTGCGGAGAAGAAAACAAGAAAACATTATTTTTCTTTTTACGGACTCGTGCATTTTTTTTAATTTTAGATTAACGGGCTTGTTTTACGAATCCTTTTTTTTTTTTTTGGAGATGCCATTTTCCATTCACTGTCCATCCGTCCATGTCCCATTAACAGTGTTTTGCAGGCATGGTCACAGGAAGTGGACTCTGTCTGGGTGGGACACCGTGAACAGGTCACCACGGATGGGTGGGAAGGGGCCGGTTGGGGGGGGGGGACAGGAGAAACCCAACCCAGGCTGTCCTGACAGCCGCGCCTCCCCAACCTGCAGCCGTTTCTGCTCTTAATTCAGGGGGACTGAGAGGTTCCCACTGGAGCTTGTCCACCGTCCCAACACCTTCCCCTTCGTTTCTCTGCCTCCTGGCCGCGACGTCGTAGCGAAGGCAAATCCGCCGGTGATGACCGAGAAGGTCAGCTCTCGGGTTAAAGGTCACGTCTTTGGGTTGAAGGTCATGTCTTGGCACCCCACCACAATCCCTCTTTGCCTTAAACCACCAGAGGAGCGCAGGGGAGGCGTTGACGTTTCTCAACCACCATGTATCATATTTGCTCTACGCGTACGTATTTATACATTTAAAACATGTACATCTGACTATCGCTGCCATTTTCTGTTTACTAAAAGATTCCGTGTAGTCCAGAATTATAAAAATGTTTTAATTCTGTATCAAAAAAAGCACTGAGAGATGAAAATATATCGAAAAAGCGCAGTTGAAGGTTTTCTTTCCAAGGTTTCTGGGGACCAACGGGCCCCCACACCGGGGAGCAGATGCGGGTGTTGAACCTGGGTGCACCTCCCTCACACCTGCTAACAGTTTTAAAGTGTGTAAAAGCCTCAGCACACCAGCCAGTGTGTGTTTGTGTGTTCTCACTCAGGAATAAGTATAAACACTCACCTGGTTTTTTAAATTTGCAGGATCTTATATTCAGGCCATCGTTTGCTCTCCTTGTGCAGATGTTTGCGCGTCCATTCAGAGTCATCGCATAATAAAGGGAGAAAAGGACGTCTCAAGTACCCTTTAATAAAATTAGTTCCTGTAATTACAAAGGCATTATTTAATACAAGTTCTCTCCAAACGCTTTTCAACAACTATGTAGGCAGAAATTAGAGGCACATTTAGTAGTTTTAGGAGCGGAAAGTGTCCAAATTTCAGCTGTAGAAGACCCGGAGATATTTCTGCATGTGTTCTGTGATTCAGTAGTTAGAACTTTCTCCGACACGCTCTCCGAACTTTTAGAGGTTCTCTTTTAAACACGAGATTAGGCGGGATTAGGCCTCGCAGCCAGTCTGCTGATGAAGCTCAGGCCGCAGCTCAGCAGCAGCTCTGGGCTTCACAGCTTGGCCTTTGCTGGTTTGACCTGCAGGTTCTGCAGCTTCATGGCCATGCCCATGTTCCCAGAGATCTTCAGCTTCCCCTGGAAGAACGCCTGAACGGACGAAACGGCGAGACAGAGAGAGAGAGAGAGAGAGAGAGAGAGAGAGAGAGAGAGAGAGGGTAAAAAAGCTGCCCACATGCTCGGCTTTGCTCTCTGATCTCATCAAAAATCAAGCATAAACTGGTAGGAAAATCTAAATTGAGGCTGAAAAGAGCATCTTCAACATGTGTACAAAACATACCAAAGGGTTCTGTATTTTTAGCTAATGTAGGGTTATTACTGTGTAATAGCTACAGGTAAAGAGGGCATTAAGGACCAGGACTCACTGTTTGTGCGTTCAACTTTCCGGTCATCAGAGCCAGCAGGTCTGCGTCACTCATGGTCAGCGTGCAGTCGGCCTTTATATCTACAGAGAAACGGGAACATTTTGTCCAACAAAACAAAGAATTAAGAGCTAATCAAAGAAATAACATTGGTTCTTTTGCTCAACCTGCGGGTCTCTTTTTGAAAAGACCGACTGTTGTTGTTGCAGCATTGACGTAAAAACCCCCCTGACCAGCCTCTGATGGACGCGGTTTTACAGAAAAATACACGCAAATCAAATAAGCACTACAGATTTGCCCATAACTCTCTAAGTGTGCTTTCAAGAGTGTTTTGAAGCTTTGGGAACACACTTTGAGCTTGTGGATGAGCATCTCACAGGGGGGCTGCGGTGCCACCAGGAGGGGTTTTTTGGTAACAGCAAAAAGCAAAAGTGGACATTAGCGCTGGTTTTTTCCCCCCTTTTCTGGGGGCTGGCGGGGGGACAGCGTGGCCGTGCACCCACCTGGGTCGACGCTGACGGAGCCCTGTCCGCTCTTCACGTCCACCACCCATCTGGCCGTTTCCCCGCCCGGCCCGTCCTTCACGTTGAAGGCAAAGACGCCGCCGATCTTCTTGACCAGCTGCTCTCCTTCCTGGAGAGGTCAGACGGTTCACCACCGCCCCCGAACACACCACCACATTATTTACCGACCCCCGCCTCAGTTTAGACCATTAATCAACCAAACGAGGAGGGAGAACTCATGATAAAAAGACCAGAAAATAGAAGGAAGGACTAGTGGGAGAATGTAGGCTCCAGGCGTCGCTACCTGGCGCAGATGATTTTCGATCTCCTTGAAGACGGAGTAGGCTTTGAAAGCCTCCAGGTTGCTGCCGGAGCTGGTGAGAACGGCACCGATCTGGGAGCTGCTGGAGGAAGAGCGAGAGAGAACAAACGCTGAAGTCAGGCCTGCGCCCGGCCTCACGAACCCAGGAGAACCTGGATCGGGGACCGGTTCTGAGCCCAGATATGAGGAGAAGCTCCTGACCTGGGCCTCTGGGGGAACCCCATCCTGTACAGGGTGACGACCACGGCTCCTCCTAGGCCGATGTTGTGCTGCAGGGCTACTTGTGCCCCGGAGACCTGCCTCCGGCCCGCCTGCCCACGCAGCTGCCAGCACAGCTCTGCACACTGGGCCAGACCTGGGGGAAGTGTCATCGTGATATTGATATAATTAAATGAAGTGAGGGGACACACACGCGCACACACACACACCAACCCATCCGTCAGGCCTCTGTCCGTGTCGGGGCGCAGACACCAAACAGGCTTGAAAAGGACTCCTTAGTCAGAGGGGTGACAAAGTGCCTCCTAATCTGACAACTCACCTCCCTAATCTGCCCGGGAGCAGTTTGTGCTCCGGCACGGTGGCTGAGCGCTTCATTCCATCTGCTTAAAGAGCGTGTGTGTTTGCACACGCGCCAGAGGACTGAGGAGCATTCTGCCGCCGTCTTTAGGTGCATCAGGATGCTGGAGGCCAAGAAAGGTAAAGAAAGGTCGACAAGAGGACAGGAAAGGTTGGAACAGGATGGAAAGTGGTTTTCCAGTCACCGGGGCGGTGAGGATGCTGTTTAACACTTGGTGCTGAAGAGTCAAGGTGAGGAGGTAATTCACCTCCTACGTAGAGGTTTAAGCTCTCTGCCCTCAGTATTTCTGCCCCAGGTTTTCAAAGCGAGAGGTCACCACTTGAGAATGCTGTAAACCTGGAAGCAGCAGCATTAGAGCACCGTCAGACTGAGCGGCTGGAGTACCGCAGCCTGAACGGCTTCCTGGGTTAGGACGCCATGACCTGTCCTTCCTCTGGTGGTCGGCGGTGGTTTGTTCACTCTCTGAATCAGGTTTTACAAAGCAAGGACAGACTGTTGTTGAACTCCGTGTTAGCAGGAGATGCTATGCTAACGGACGTGCAGGCTCACCAGGCTGGACACTATTAAAGTGGTCACTGGGAAAAAGGCGAGGACGCACCCTCGACAGGTCCGCAGTTCATCACAAGATATATAGATATACACACAGATATACACACACACACACACGCACACACACTGCGAGACGCTGCCGCCTAGCGGCCGCCGGAGGAACTGTTTTCAACAGGATACCGCAAAAAACTGAACAAAAGCCCCCAAAAAAGGGTTTTTAGGCGGTTAAACATACCTGTGGCACCCAGAGGATGGCCTTTAGAGATGAGCCCACCGCTGGGGTTGACCACAAATTTACCCCCGTACGTGTTGTCCCCTCTGTCGATCATCTCTCCGGCTTTACCTGCAGAGGTTTGGAAGAGCAGCGCCTTCTCAGAGGACTGAGCAAAATGCACGCTTTAATAAGGTGACTCATCATAAATCCTCACTGAAAGCACAAATCTGCAGCCTGGAAGTTAAATCCTTGAGCAAAAATACATGATGGCGCTAATAACTGGACACTTGACTGACTCGGCCTCACATGGGTCAGAGCCCTGAGAGAGTGACTTAATGGAGTGGGAATATGATGGATTAGCTTGCTGCCCGAGGCGCTAACAGACTGGGACACACTGAAGACAGTGACTACAGACTAACTAAGGATGGAATTGATGCTGAAAGCTGTCAGGTGTGGACAGACGGCGCCTGGGGACGGACCACTGTGCCACCCTGGGAGCGGGTGGAAACGAGGGGTAAAATGTGCAGTCTTACCCTCTGCACACAGCCCCAGAGCCTCGTAGGTGATCAGCTCGTTGGCTGAGAAGCAGTCGTGCAGCTCCACCACGTCAACATCACTGGGCCTCAGACCGGCTGCCTCAAAACACTTCTTGGCCGCCATCCGAGTCATGTCGTATCCCACCTGAAGGAATGACAGGAGGAACGCCTAAGACGACCGTCCACACGCATCTTCCAGATGTTCAGGAAGCTCCAGGCCGCACGAAGCGTCTCCCGACTCAAAGATTTGGCAAGTTTCTCTTGGTTTTGGCCCTTGGAATCATCTGGAGGTGACCCACCATCTTCATGCAGCTGTTTTCTTCAAAGGTGGAGGAGGTGTCAGTGGTCATCTCCTGGGCAACAATCTCCACGGCCTGGCTCTCCAGGTGGTGTTTCCTGACGAAGGCCTCGCTGGCCAGCACCGCGGCTCCGGCGCCGTCTGACGTGGGACTGGTGACAGAAGAGCAAGCCCTCGTCAGAGACGCACCAGGAGGTGGAGGACAGAGGTGTGAGGCTCTCACCAGCACTGCAGCAGGGTGAGGTATTCAAACACCTTCCTGGAGTTCATCACCTGCTCCAGGCTGTACTCATCCTGGAACTGGGAATACCTGCACGAGCAAAGCGACACCGATTCAGCTACAGCCACCTGGAAGCACCCTCCTGGATTCCTGGAGGTCCCGGTCTCTTACGGGTTATTGGTGGAATGTTTGTGGTTTTTCCAGGCGATTTTGGCAAAGTGTTCCGGTTTAGTGCCTGAAGGAGACCCAAAGATCATCACAGTCAACCTTTAGGCAGGAGAAGCAGCCGTTGCCGTCCTCTGGCACACATCCGGAGCGTACCGTATCTCTCCATGTGCTCTCTGCCGGCATTGCCGAACATCTGCGGCGCAGCTGGAGCTGCAGCCATCCCGTAGCAGTTGATCATCACCTCCATGTGCTTGTCCATGGGGTTGGTCCTGTCCATAAACTGGGGTAAATACCAAAGTCACTCGTTAGGGTTCATGGGAAACGAGGCCATTTTAGGGGAAAGTAGCGTCTCACACCTTTGCAGACAAAGAGCCCCTCTCCATCTTCTCAAAGCCCAGGGCCAGCACACAATCAGCCAGACCTACCGGAGCAGGAAAGTTGGATTTGACCATTTAGGTGAAATAACCCGTGTTTGGATCCCGAGGATAATCCCGGAGGCAGGGGGGAACTTCCCTGCGCTGATCCCTGTTTGGACGCGTTACGTCCCGAGGTGCGGTGCTCACTCACCTCCCAGGACGAGCTGCCGGGCCATGAAGAGCGCGGTGGAGCCTGTGGAGCAGTTGTTGTTGACGTTGATGATGGGGATGCCGGTCAGGCCCAAGCTGTGATAAATGGCTCTCTGTCCACAGGTGGAGTCGCCTGGCGGAGTAAACGTTTACATGTTTCCAGTTAGGAGCTTAGAAGCGTTCGTTTGGGTTTCACTGAAGGAGGTTCCACGAAGACGGAATCCTCAGGACGCGCTCTTACCGTAGACGTACCCCACACAGGCCTGTTCGATGGCCGAATATGGGATTCCTGCATCTGCTAGAGCCTTTTCACCTGCAGCACAGGGACAGATGGTCAGTCAGCGTCCCATCACAGGTGGAATGCTGATATATAAGCACCTGCTTCCTTCGCCATGTCAGGGTAGTCGTAGTTGTCTCTGGCTCCGGGCTTGTCGAACTGCAGGAACAGATTCCAGATGGGTATAAGATGACTTTCTGGTGGTAAATATACATCCTGCTGCGCATATATTATGGTCTGGTTCTGTTCCAAGCAGCCTTACATCTTTAACTTGGATCAGGATCTTTCGCCACAAAGTTGACCAACAAAACATTCGGAAGATTTCGTAACCTGATAACACTGATTACAACAATTCTGGCCCTGAACTGTGGCCTAGTAGAGGCACATAAGCGAACAAAGTCCAAAAATATAAGCCCTTTATATCTAATCCCCAAAAAAAGGAGGAAAAATGTCACCTACTTTCGGCTAATCCGGGTAATCTAATTTACCTGGTTGTATAGTATAAAGTATAAAGTATAACTGCTCATTTTAAACCCACGATCTGTTAGCGTGTGATAGCAAATAATACCTTACAATTAACAATTCCTCATGAAAAGAATAGGTTTATGTCTTTGCGTATGGTAAATGTTGAACTTTTACCTGGAGTTAGCCACGTCTGTTAGCATGCTGCGTTACATAAGGTCGTTTCTGTCATCCGGACGACTATAACAATCAAGATATTAGAAGGCTAAAGAGGAACAAATCATACCTTTGTCATGCCCACGCCGATGACAAACACCCTATTTTTGCTCTTTGCAGGTGCCATGTTTGCTTTTTAGATGCTAGTTGAGGAAAACAGACGGTTCCGAGCTACACACAGCAGCAGCTAAGCTCCAGCAAAGATCGACTATACAGGACAGAGGCGTCACTCTCAAGCTCCCCCTACCAAGCTATTGTGGGCTTATGTTGGAAATGATTATATTCATAAACTGCAGAAGTGTCATATTAGAATTCCCTTTTCAAAAAAGGACAGTCTTTCTAATCAAAACACGGGACCTGTTTGATGCGCAGGACCTGAGATTTTGCAAATAGTATAGGTAAATCATTTAAGTTTGCTTTAGCTCAAATTGTAACAAATCTCTCTTGCATTTTGAGCAAATATTCTCCTAAACACAGCGTGTTATTTTTATGCTTTGTTAAATGCGCAAAATTAGGATCTGGTATTTTGTTATTTAAAAAAACCCCAAAACTTAACATTTAACACAGAGTGAGACCTCTTTCACCCATTGTATCTTTGATGTGAGCTTTGTCACTCAAGTCCGGATAAATAAAGAAAAAAAACCCTGAAAATATTCATTTGTTAAAGTTTATTAGGACAGTGAAAAAAAACCCTCAGACGCTCACTAATCCATGACATTATAGTCAACCCACGTTCTTATTTTGTAACTATTAAAGCTGATTCACCACAGCACATGTAAAGCATCCATTCAGGTCCCAAAAGTAACTTGATGGATGAGCGTCTGTGCTGTTTATCTCTCAGTCGCTGGAGCTCCTCATAAAATGGCACTAGCATTTCTTAAACTGGTGTGTGACCTCATATATTCCAACAGAAGCTGCAAGTTTCTCATCGTAATCTGTCCAGTCCTGCAATTGAAAACAGGAGATGGAAAATAATTAATTAAGATAAATCACCCAACACTAAAGGGAGCTTTAAAGTTTAAAAATTCCAGTTCAACTGCTCTGTGAATGTAAGAAGTCAAATAAATAAGCAAAAAGACAAAATCACAAGCAGTTTTCAATGCACGTACTTTTTCTAGTAAGTTGACTTCCAGAAATGGCGTTCCAGTCTCAGTTCCCTCTGCGGCAAAGCCAGCCTGGTGTAAGAAACAACCAATGAGAGCTCTCTTTGGCTGTATTCAGAGCAATCTTCAACATATTATAGTTTCACTTCGTGACTGGCTGCTAACTCGATTAATTTGATCTATTCTAACCTTCAATACAGCCTGCAGAAGTTAATTTTTGAGGTCAATTACACGTCCTTGTTAATCAGAAGTCCTAATGCCCTGCAGACGTTGAATTCAGCAACATTTTTTTAAACATGGACTCTCACTTGTGGCTGAAAGTCAACTGGCTCCAGACCACGACATTCAAACTGCACCATTGTTTTGAAGCGTTCGCTGTCCTCGGCCTTCCGATCAGCAAGCACCAGCAGAGACAGGGAGAGGAAGAAGGAAACAGCTGATGTCTGTGTGATGATTGAGGAGACAAGTGTGTAGGTTGCTTACATCATATGGTGTTATTGTGTCTTTCAGAATATCTGTAAAGAAAAAATAAGTAAATAAATAAACAATTATCAGTTACAGTATTTCTTGTAACCTCTTAGGAATAGTATCCTCTCACCAATCGAATTTTCTCTAGAACAAAGTTTGCACTTCTGCACCATGCTGGCACTGCCTCTTCCTCCTTTCAGTGGCACACTCTCCTAGGAAATAAATCAGTAATGATCAGTTTTGATCCTGAAAAACATTAACCAAACCAAACGCACAAAGAGCGTTCTTACATCCAGAGTGATGTACTGCCATTTATCAGGGGTCTCGCCACAGTTTCCACACTTTAGCTAGATTGGGAGGAAAACATTTAAAACATTAGTAGAAAAAAAACTGAAGAACATGTCGAACCAATATCTAAATTCCTATATTAGCCCAGCATTAGCATGTTGGTTACCTTCAGATACCAGCGGAAGTCGGTACCTAACGGTCTTACATTGGTGACATTGTCCAGAGTGGCCTTGAATAGAAGCCCGATTTTCTGTCGTGTATATGTAAGAAGAAGAGAGGTTAAATAAGCGACTAAAAGAATCAAACCGTTTCAATGTTTACCATGCCACATACCACCATCTTGGAGCCAACGCTACTTCCTTCGCTGCCTTCAGGGGCTCAACGTAAATTACAAATTCTAAAACAAGAAAGGGAGCAGTAATGGACTGAATACGCGTAAAATACTTGGAGTTGTTATGGATTAGTACTAGTGTGAAATTTTAAAATATTTGATTCAAACATAAAGTGGAGGCAATGTTGTCTTTGCTGTCTTTTTGGTGTCTTCCTTTAAATAGAAGAATTGCGAACAGCAGAATCGTTACATCCGTTAACAAGCAAACGCAGCACAAAAAATATGGCTAACTGGCTCCCCCTATTGGACATAATTGGAAAAACACAAATGACCTATTTCTTCCAGGAACAATGTAACATACAACAGCCCCGCGGTCTGGACCTAAAACTAAGCAGTTAATGAACGGGGAGGGAAAAAAAAACTTTCGGGGAAAAGAGAATGGCTTTACCGGTTTATTGACATTTATAGACTGGCGTCATTGAAATATAAATCATCCATGTTACATACAAATCATTCGACCAGACGCACCATCAGACAACAATCCGAGCACATTTGGATACAAAATTCATTTTCAACAGCTTTATTTGTTACCTCAACTTAGAATGGAGACTTGTTGCTATTGTGGACACTTGCTGTACAACCTGAGGCAGATTTACAGAGGCCTTGTGGTGGGTTCTTGGCGGTTCATAACCACAAACCTGGGACAATGATATTGCTGAGCAACGAGCATCCTCGCCTCCCTTTTCAGGTATTTTCATCTTTTAATCGACCTGAGCGTTAACCTTCTAACTCTGTCATTCAAAAAACTGAAACCAACTGTTTTCTGAACATCTAAGAACTGCTTTAACAAAACACTCTTTCAGTTTTGATCAAGATGATTCAACACTCTGGTGTTAATACAGTAGTGAAACTGTTGAGCCTTTGGCTTCATTAGAATTATAGTTGCAGTATTCTGCAAGAGAATACTCCTGCAGTGCATTTTTGCAGGCATGAGTGTGGTGACGCTGTTGTAAACAGCTCTAGTTTAACATTTCCCACCACACAAATGCAGAATTAACTTAAAATACTAGGAAAAAAAAAAGAAAAACATTCCCAAGATTGTCAGTATAAATACAGTGTGCAATCCTGGACTCTTCCACCAGTCTTCAAATTCACTTTCTTTTCAACCTAAGGTTTGTTTTCTACTCTTGCGTAATTCAAGTTTTGTCAGACGTTATAAAAAAGTAAAAGGACCCCCCCCCCCCGACACTCCTTTATTCATTAGCGGCAAGAATATCCATGAAGCAGCAAATGGAGAAAAACAAAACAAAACAAAATAAAGAAACAAAAAACGCAATCTCATGGATGGGGGCAAGTTTAACCCGTGGTCTCATGACAAGAGCAAGAGCATCTCTGTTTCTCTGAGACGAAAATCTAAATCTTTAACAAATATAATGAAAAGAAGTAGCCATAAAAATAATAATAATAAAAGGCATTTTTCTAGGTTTTTTTTTTTGCATCTTTTCATTCTTAAATACAGCCGTTATTTACAGCACTGCCCCCACATCCCTCTTACAGCCCCGTGAGGCCAAGTGCCTGGAGGTCAGTGGGGCCGGCTGCTGGACTCGGAGGCCCGCCGCTGGCGAGGAGTGCTGTGCCCGTTCACGTAGCCGTTCTGGCGCTTGTTCAGCCCGCCGTTCAGAATGTCTTGAATGTGCTGCACTATCAAGTTGATGGCCACTGCAAGGAACAAGAGCAGGTCAGGACACGAGGTGAGGTCGCTTAAAACAGGTGGAAAAATGAGCAACGTCCCCATAAAAACCCAACAGTTGTATCCTTATTACATGTTCACCTCACACAGCAAACTGAAGGGCAGATTAGAAAAGTATTTCCAGACAGAAAAACAGGTAGTATCAGTGTCAATTATATCATGAGCTCCCTTACCAAGGTTGTCTGCACCACGAGGAATTATCACATCTGCATACTTTTTTGTCTGGAAGAACAGACAAAAGGTTGCAGACAAGGTCGGCGTTGTTTTTTTTAAACACCACTTATCAGGAAATAGCTTAAAAAAACCGGGCAAAGTTTGTAGAAGTTCCTTACTGGGAGACAGAACTCCTCAAAGGCTGGTTTGACAAAAGTGATGTACTGGTTGAGCACTTGTTCCAGCTCTCTGCCACGTTCACTGATGTCTCTCAGGACTGAAATCACACAACAACAGAAGACAATGAGCTAAACTTAGCGCAGACGTTTCAGAAAATTACCCCCAACAGGAGCATTACTATCCCTTAAGAAAACACATCTGTACAATAATAGGCATGACACAAGGACTTAACACCGCTGCAGCTCACCAAGAAGCATAATCAGTATTTTCTCTGTTCTGTTTGTGCAGCAAAACAACCAGGAGTGAAAGAATATTTGCGGGTGTCTTCCGTACGCACCTCGGCGAGACAGCCGTGTATATGGATCAGTATCAACAAAGAGCTTCATCTGGAACATGTCTCTGATTTCCTGAGCGTAGAACATGAGGATGCCCTCAAACAGGACCACATCGGCCGGGTACACTGTAACAAACTCATCTTTCCTAAAAGAAGACACAGCGCACTCGTCTCTGTCGGCCACTAGCCTCCATTTAAAAATCAGCACATAACCAAGGTAAAAAAAAAATTAGGAATACTAGGAGTTGGTAGGGTGTGTCTGCTCCGTGGGTGCTTACCTGGAATGAGTGACAAAATCATAAACTGGGATCTGGACAGTCTTTCCCTGCAGGATGTCTTGAAGTGTTTGCAGCACCAAATCGTTGTCAAAAGCATCTGCGGAAATCAGGAACAGTTCAGTTTTAGTGGCTGGATGTGCCCGGAGGGACACATGGGGTTCCGCGGCGTGTGTTTGGCAACCTAGAAACACAATTCTAGTAGCAGATGTCACGGAGAGGAAGTCAAGCTCCAAACACAGGGTGCGCTAATGCTAACACACCAACAATCTGACTGATGCAATAGGGAAGCAGGCAGCTGAGAACATGCTCTGGTAATACACACGTCTGCCATAAACCAGCTCCGGTCCGGCACACACACCTGGGTGATCAAAGTTGAATTGGCCCTTGACGGCCTTGGCCTTCTGCTCTGGCGTGAGGACCTTGTAGAAGCTGTCCTGGCTCAGGATCGCCACCTGCCTCTGATGGTGGTCGATCTTGTTCTGGCCCAGCAGCTCCATAATTTTCTCGCATACCGATGACTGCAGAAACACAATACGAGCACTCGGAATTTCACTTTGAACACGTGGTGGAAAGGGTTGCGGGGTCCCAGCTGCGACCAACAGAGAAGCGAGTGGGTGGGGAGTTTCGGCGCTGCGGTAATCAGATCATCACCATCCGTTCAGTGCCTCGTCACGTTTGTCCTCAGCGACCTTTCCGACTCAGTGGATGTCATGCCCAGTGCTGACCTGGCATTTGGGCTGGTGGTCTTTGTGAATCTGTGCTACAAAAAACTTGCCCGCCGCCGCCGGGAGTCGTGTTAACCCCAGGCAACTTTCACTTGCCAAACAACAAGAACTGAGATTGAGCAATACACCATCTGCAAACAGTCTCCTTTCTACGTGTTTTTATTATTTTGATGCCCCAGAATTTTAATTTGCCGTACTTAATGTATATCTTTTATCACTATAAGGCAACTTGGGTCAATGTGGAGGCATTTTCTCTCAATCTGCTTTTTTTTTTTTTTTTTTTTAAATAAGACATGTCAATTCAATCTTAAAATCACACCCAGACCATAACAAAGAAATCTACCGACATCCAGGAAATTATTCATTTATGTCGTCAGCGGAGTGACGTCAGCGTGCCCCTGGTGGTCCCGCACGTCTAACTGTTTTAGCCCGCTATTAAAGATTACAGATTTTTGTCTTTGTGGCCAAAAGCGAATTCTGGTGTTACAGAGCACTAATAATTGTGATTGAATAGAGATTTTCTCTGAGACAATGGCGTTATCCGGATGCGGCAGAGTGGCGGCTTTAGTTTCCCGCTGGCGCCCAACTCCTTTATCATTATCTTTCACACTGAGCATCTGACACTGTTGTCTGAACAACGGTCCTAAATACATTTAACACTAACGCAATATCGCTACAATTTCTGTCAAGAAGCATAAAGTTTTGGGGGGGCTTGTTAAATCGGTGCGCGGACCACATTGTTTACAAACAGCAGCGATAGCCGCGGGGCATGCTAACACTAGCTATTGTTCGCCGCTACTAGCATGTGATGGAATTTAGCTAGCAGCATGAATGAGCTAACACCAGTCATAGTCTAAAGTTAGTCGGTCCTGCCAAGGACCACCAAGAAAGGGCAAGGGGCGTTCAAATACACGTAAAAGCAGCTGTAACACACACGGCAGACAAGGCGCCAAGTTTTACGTGTGCGTCCGAAGAGATGAATGCTTAAACAGATGATGAAGCTGTCAATCACGCCGCGTCGCCGAAGCCACGTGGTCAACCGGCATCCGGCTGACCCTCTGTGGCGATTTACCGTCAACGCCGACACAAAGTCTACTTTTGACAAATGAAGAAAATCACCGAAGTAACATGACAAGGTGCAGACCTTTCCACTGGCCGTGCCCCCGGAGACGCCGATGAGGAAAGGTTGCCGAATAATGTCGGTGCTCTCGTCCCCGCTCCTCAGATGTGTTTCACTGTCTCCGGCCATACTTGCAATGTGCTGTGAATCGGCCCGCACTGGAATATCATTGTCCCGAAGCCCCGCCCGCACCACCACAGTTACAGATAATAATACCACTCCGACCTTTGTCATAATTTTATTCTACCAAAATGGTTTAAATGTAGTCAAAATTCAACGACACTGCAGTTTGTACAATTAAACTAAATTGATAAACGTTTTCGACATTTTGACTGACAGCTAAAGCAGCCAATTAGCTGTTACGATCCGACGTGACGCTGTAAAATGCCCGGAAGGGGTCATTAGTTGGCCCGCCCCCTTGGTTAAGGAGTTGGAACACTTTAGGCGATTTATACAGACCTGCGCGATTTCTAAAAGTTTAAGTTAACCAATTACCCTAATAATTATTTCTGTCAATGAAAAAGTATAACGTGTAAGTAACACTGACTGTACACAATTCTGTAATGACATAAACACAACCCCAAAAGATTACGAATAAGAAGATATTAGCTAGCGCTGTTAGCTCGACGTTACACAGACGCGATTAACGTGTTTAAATGTTTAAAAGGCTTGAATTAAGTGATCGTTTGTATCGATGATCGTGTTCTTTATGTGTTTTACAGTTGTCGTGGTGGTAATCCAGAGCCTCGGTGAGTCTGAGTATGTTACAGAGCCTGGCTTTAACCCTGCGGCGGCCGCCTGCTACCCCTCTGCCTGCGGCCGTGCGATGCGTGTCCTCCTCCGGCTCCGTGAAACTCACGGCCCCGCTGAACTTCTGGGCCGGTAAACGACGGACGATTCAAGAAAAATATACCAAGGAAAATGTTTACGAACCAGCAACGGGTAAGCTCGAAGAATTTCAACATAATACACGCAGTGTCACGTCAGTGAGAAGTCGATCGATTCATTTAGCCTGAACGTTTATTAGGTGATATCTCGAATTTGATATTCTGTCCAAATACAATTATCTGTGGAGACATGCTCAAACAAGCCAGGGCTAACATGAAATATGGCCACTTACACGTCAACATGGCCACAGCATAGCTTAGCATTGTGAAACAACGAGAAACCGTGGCTCTATTTGTATTTATACGTGTTCATGTTTGACTTTGCAGGGCGAGTTTTGTGTCAGTTGGAGCCATGTGGCTCCACAGAAGTCCACCAAGCTGTGGAGGCTGCAAAGGCTGCCTTTGGCCACTGGAGCAAGATGTCTGGAATGGAGAGAGCGAGGATCATGATACAGGCCGCTCACATCATTGAGGTAGGCAAAGCTTTGGCTTTAAAATGGCTGCAGCAGCTCACAGACGAGTACACATCACCAGCATCCACGGTTTTAGGTTATTGTTTGATTAAACTCATTGTTTTTGGTGCGCAGAGCAGAAGGGAAGAGATAGCTGAGATTGAGGTGATCAACAACGGGAAGTCCATCACGGAGGCTCGCCTGGATGTGGACTCTGCCAGACTGTGTATAGAGTTCTACGCAGGGTTGGCCAGCACCCTAGCAGGTGGGTCCAGTCGTGACGACATGTCTTCCCTTAACAAATGGCCGCGAGGAAGATAAAGAAACAGTTGTGTGGAGGTTTTGGCAGGAATACACGAGTGTTAAGGTGCTAAACCTATATTTATGTATGTTTCAAGGCCAGCATGTCCAGCTACCTGGTGGATCCTTTGCGTACACCCGTAGGGAGCCTCTGGGAGTCTGCGCTGGCATCGGCGCCTGGAATTATCCCTTTCAAATAGCTGCCTGGAAATCAGCTCCAGCACTAGCTTGTGGTAAAGAACGCTTTTAATGATTTAGTAAAGCCTCAAGCCCCAAACCCTAAAGAGGAAAGTTTGTTTTAAAGATGCAATTATTTCTGTGATTATCGAAAAAAAAAAACCTCCATGAATGTCATATTTACCCTCTGATTTTTTTTTCCATAAACAGGCAACTCCATGGTGTTTAAGCCCTCGCCCGTGACCCCTGTGACAGCCGTCATGCTGGCAGAGGTGTACGCTGAGGCTGGGGTCCCAGAGGGGCTCTTCAGTGTGGTGCAGGGCGGCCAGGAGACTGGCGGGTTGCTCTGCCGACACCCCGATGTCGCCAAGGTGTCTTTCACTGGGAGCGTGGCCACTGGAAAGAAGGTGAGAATGATCAAAACCCTCCTAGAAAACCATGCCTGCCCCCTCAGAGTGATGGTGAATATATTACAATACTTCTCACGCTCCAGATTATGGCGGCGGCCTCTGAGGGAGTGAAGCCAGTGACGCTGGAGCTCGGCGGCAAATCTCCTCTCCTCATCTTCGAGGATGCTGATTTGGAGAACGCTGTGAGAGGAGCGCTCATGGCCAATTTCCTGTCCCAAGGCCAGGTAGGCATCACGTGTCATCACTGAAACCTGTTGCCAGTGAAGACGTGAGAGTATTCTATTCATCACAGGTCTGTAGCAACGGTACTCGAGTTTTCATCCACAAGAAGATTCTCCCCGAGTTTGTGGAGGAGGTGGTGAGGAGGACCTGTGCGATCCAAATAGGAGACCCCTTATTGGAGAGCACACGGATGGGAGCTCTGGTCAGCAGGCCTCACTTGGACAAAGTCCTTTCTTTTGTCGATCAAGCGAAAAAAGAGGTAAGACCTGCCCTCTGCTTCAGCCAGCCCATGTCCCTGTGTTCAGAGCTTGATGGGAAGTTTGATATTTCCAGGGAGCGATGGTGTTGTGTGGAGGGGAACCTTTTGTACCAGCAGATCCCAAACTTAGAGGTGGATACTACATGTCCCCGTGTGTACTGGGTAAGACGGCAGCCATGCCACAGCCGAGGAGGCCACTCTAAGCTCAGCGTGTCCACCTGCCTGCTGTCTCCTGCTTCTCCTCCGCTGTAGCCAACTGTACCGATGACATGACCTGCGTGAAGGAGGAAATCTTCGGTCCGGTCATGTCCGTGCTGTCGTTTGAATCGGAGGGTGAGGCGCTGCAGAGAGCCAACGACACCACCATGGGTCTAGCCGCAGGAGTTTTCACCCGGTAGGCCCGCGGGCACGCTTTTAGGGCAACTTTTGAAAGAAACCAAAGGAGGTGAGAGCTGGTTGAACTTTTTGCGTAGGGATGTGACGCGAGCCCATCGGGTGGTGGAGCGCCTGAAAGCTGGTTGCTGTTTCATCAACAACTACAACATCACCCCTGTGGAGGTGCCATTTGGAGGCTTCAAAATGTCAGGTATTTGGTACGCTCGTCACCTCAGCGGGGTTCCTGCTCCTCCTTGGTCTCTGGAAGTAACACGGAGCGGTTCTGGTCTCCAGGGTTCGGACGAGAGAACGGCCAGGTCACCGTTGAGCACTACTCCCAGCTGAAGACGGTGTTTGTGGAGATGGGAGACGTGGACAGCCTGTTCTAACGCTAAACAGCCTGAAACCAGCCGTGATGCCTTTCAGTATTTTCTGTATATGTAGAAGAACACTCAGGTAATTAGATATTTGCACAGTTTTTGTTTTAATATCTACAATCTTCCACTGAATGACCTTTTACAACAATGTCAAAAAAAAGCTTTATTTTCCTAAGAAAATTAATATATAATTTTAACTACAAATACACTGAAAATGAAGCACACTGAACACTAATTTAAAGCGATCGTATAAAACTAAACTGGAACTGTAAAACTGTTCACCTTGTGCCTTACTGTAGGTTTTATTATACCATGCTGGTTAAAAAACTTTAACAACAATAAATACTATCTTGCATCTAAAAAACTGCAGTATGTGTGAATTTATTTCTGGCAGAGCTTTTCAGGAAACGCTGCACTCAAAGTCTTCTTTTCCTTCTCCCTGCTCTTTTGGTGGCTGCTGGTCTCTAAAACAGACAAAGAAATACATGCAGTTTTTAGATCATTAAATAAATAATCCCAACTAAACAAGAACAAAATATCACATCTAGTGCAACTGTACCTTGGCCAAAGATTTCTTCGGTTTCTTGAACTGTGCAGACTCTGTTTAAATTAAAATCGACTGGTTAATCTTCTGCTTAGACCGCTTGAAAATGTATATTTTTAACATTAAGCTTTCAAGGTAAAACCAGAATATCTGAAATAATTCCTTGTACCAAATAATCTAAAATAATCATCTTTTTGGCACGTTTGTCAAGGTGAAACTGTCAACAGAACAGACTGGGTCAGCAAAGTCTGATCAGTGTGACCACTGGAACAAAACAAACAAGCGGCTGAAAACTGGATTATTTATCTAATTTTGGCCCCTGGTGCTGTGCTGCTCTGGACATTCTGGTGTCACCTTTGCGCAGTGGGGAAAACCACTTATTTATTTTATTTTTATTTCAAGGTTGTCAGGATTTACGTACCATCTTCAGAAGGCAGGTTGTCCTTGTCACATGTTTTCTTACAAAGACTCTGTAGTCCAGATTCAGTAGGAAAAAACGTAAATAATTGCAAAATGCATTGGCTGACTGACTAAAGAAACAGTCCTTTGCTTCGTTTTGCCCAAAATAGAACTTATATCCAAGCTTTACTCTCCTACCTTGCTTATTTTGCTTGCCAGAGGATCTCTCTGGATAGCCTGTTTGGTGCCGATCAAACGGTTTCCTTCCTGAAACTTCTTCAGCCGGCCTTCTTCTGCTGAGACGCGAACTCTCAAGGTATGAAAGAGCGTCTGCACCTCACCCACCCTGAAGTGCACCGCCGTGCCCTCAAACCAGAGACTGTCACACTCGCCCTTCTTGAATCCTGGCGGTTGGTAGTCAGCTGGGGTGACTGAGGAGCAGAGGCAGATGTGTTCATTCTGACATACGAGGATTTCAACAACCTGCGGTCCAACGCACTCACTGTCATCGTAATAGTACAGCTTCATGGTGAGGTAGACGTTGTTAGGGAGGACGTGCAGATTCTGCATGAGCAGGAAGAGCTTCCTGATGAGCAGAACCGAGGCTCTTTTGGTGTTCTCCACAGTCACATGCATCTGCATGTCATTGTTCCTAGGGCACATCAACATAAGATAACAACATCTAAACCACGAACATACACACAACACCCGTCCAAACCTTTGTATGTCCATCTGAGGCCCCTTCTCGGTATATTTAAATTTGAACTGGTATGACTCAATTATGTGCTGCAAGAGAAAAATAGCAATTTGGTTGCATATATCTGTTAATAATTAACATTTTCTGAATCATTTTAACTATTAACTTACGTCTGGTTCTTCTGGATTGGTGTATACCTAAATAACATGGACAAATATAGTTAAAGTTGGCCATCTATGTGAGCAGTTCTTAATGATAAAAAGCATCACAAACCACCCAGAGATTAAATTTGAGATATAGGTTTTGCCATTGACTCACCCCAATAAACACAATCTGGAGCTGAAGAGAGAACAACAAGAAAAAATGCAGTTAAAAGCAGAAGAGTCAAAAAAGCCCACTTCACTAATAAATAAAAAACCCACTTATTATGCCCTAACTTACATAATGTTTCTCCAGTGCATCAAAGCAGCCCATCATCCTATAAGATTTAAAGTAGATTCTTTATCAGGAAAGCTGGAAATCTTAAATTATTATTTGTGTAATTTTTCATTTTAAAAACAAAGGTCAATTGATGTATCAAGGCAAAGAATATTTACCACTTCACAATTTTATTTGCACCAGAAGTGTTGCAGTTTTCACGCAGAACTTTGATACACAGGTCTGATAAGATAGAAAAAATATGGGTGACGTGAGACGTTTATTCACTATAATAACACGACGCTTGAGTGTGCGTTTCACCTTCCAGATATCTGGATCTGTAGGCGTCCTCTGGAAAAATCCCCCGGAGGTAGGTGATGGAGGAGACAGCCACCGCCATCATCCTCTTAACAAACACAAGGGAGTCCTGTTCTGATTTCAGCTCACTGGAGAACAACCCTGTCCACTTCAGACACAAAAACACAGGCAGTGACGCAGATGGAGGAAACCTCGTCGTGACTCTAGAACCACACACGATGGCGCCGTTCTCCGCCGTACACAGGGAAGCGCAACAGGCCTCGGAGAACCACATACGTATAAACAGAAAAGAAAGATCAATATATTAATGAATAAAATTATGGTGTAAAACATAAATTAAACAAACCTCGACAGTTTCCGCTTTGTCCTTTCTAGCGCACGTCTTTCCAGCCGCCATCTTTTTTTTTCTTTGTATCAATAACGACGAATTAGTTTTGAGAACAAGGTTGAAACTATACTGACATGTACAATATCACCTTATACAGCTAAGACAGCTTCTACCTTTAACTATTTTCTACTTATATAAGATAATATTGTTCAACGTCTTTATCCGATATTAGCCTAAAGAACCAGGCTAATGTAGCTAAAGCTAGTGACGCTTGTCAATCATAATTTCGCGCCGAGAATGTCCCATGATGCAGTTCGCGTTACTAATGCAATATCATACATAGTAAGCTTTTATTTGAAAAAGAGAAGGAAAAAAAAAACTTTTAGCCACTTTTAAGTGTTATAGACTTGTATTTTGTTTTTTTTTTTAAAACAGAATCAATGGTGGATTTATACCAGTAGGACACATGTGCGTTCTTTTAGGGAGTTTTTTTTTTGTACCATAAAGTAGGTAATGATACAAGCAAACACATTAAGCTGCACCATTTAAATACCACAACAGCAACAAGACATTTTCTTTTGTCAAAGGTAATTATTCACTTAAGAGACAACAGAACTACAAAAATGTGTCTCCTAACAGAGGTATGACAAGCTTGCTGGTCTCTAGAGCAGACTGCAGGTTTTGGCGCTGGTCTGGTTAGTGCTTGGAGAAGAACTCTTTGCTCTTCTGGACGTCTGGCTTGATGGTGTCACTTCCTGGCTTCCAGCCGGCAGGGCAAACTGCAAAAAAAAAGCCTATGATGAATTTCTGAGAGCAGTCAGTAAAGGTGTAAATATCAGTTCAAACATGGAAAAAAACAGTGTTCCATTACACAGTATAAGGTGTTAGCGCTTGCACCACTTGGGTTTATTGCCCTATTTTCAAGTTCATGTGAACCTGAACTTTGATAAGAATCAGCCTTTGACCTGGAATACGCCTTTGTCATCTTTCAGACATATAGTCAAAAGACTTTGGATGTGCTACCCTAAATGACCATTTGAACCCACGCTTGGGCCTTTTCCATTGTGAAATCAGCATGCTGCAAATGTCTGTGACACAAATAACATGAACAGATGTTGGTCAAAGTCTTCCCAACCTTCTCCATGCTTGTCAGTGAACTGAAAGGCCTGGACCAAACGCAGGGTCTCCTCAACAGAGCGTCCCACTGGGAGGTCATTGATGGTGATCTGTCTCAGAATGCCTTTGGGGTCGATGATGAACAGACCTCTGTTTAAAATAGAAAACAGAAAACAGCTGATGAGACATACGCTTCGAAAAAACATAACTCTTAGGTCAAATTCTGTGCATGAAGCAAAGCAAATCATCTTCCTCTGAAAGCAATGTGGTGATAATAATTGTGGTAACCAGGGTTAATCCAACCTGTAGGCGATGCCTTCGTCTTCCTTCAGGACTCCGTAGTCTGTAGAGATTGTGTGTCGTGTGTCCGATACGAGGGGAATTTTCATGGTTCCCAGACCACCCTGCTTACGTGGTGTGTTGGTCCTTCGGAAAAACACAAGAAAGCGAGTTTGCAGTAGAAAAATTATTACATTTAAATGTTATATTCTCAAAGAAACACCACATGACTACCAGGCAAAGTGGGAGAAGTGCGAGTCAACGGAGGCTGCGATGACCTCGCATCCAATTTTCCGGAAATCTTCAGCTGCGTCGCTGAATGCAATTATTTCAGTGGGGCACACAAAGGTGAAGTCCAGTGGGTAGAAGAAAAAGACCACATATTTTCCTGCACAAAAAGGGAGAAAGAGTGTGAGACCATCTGCAGTTGATGTTGAATAAATGATAATTACAGCCTCATTAATTCTGGCCTTCCGAAATGTTTCTTCTGTGCACCACAACTGTACCTCTGTAATCTGACAGCTTCAGGTCATGGAACTGTCCATCCGGCATCACGGCTTTGGCTGTGAAGTCTGGGGCCAATTTTCCAATTTGAGCTTTGCCTGCAGCCATTTTCACTCTAACCAGATCACACGAAGAGGAAATAGTTACAAAAGCAGAAATAGCAATTCTGCATCGTTTTTTCACAATGGGATCACTGGATTTAACTACTCATAGAGATCACGTGGAAAATGTTTAAATTCACACTGTTTAAAAAAAGAAAAAAGAAAAAAACAGTTACGCAATAATCTTTACAGACCTTTGCATGCTTCTGAGGGGCCCGAGAAACCTTTTTCGTTAATTTACAAGTCAAAGTAAACATAGTTCTGCTATTTCACTCGCTAACCTCACAATTCGCCTCAGACACAAGAAATCCCACATTTTCCCATTAAGACTACGTTTAGCGTAAAACGGGTCCAGTTTAAAGCCCGAAACCTACATATTAATACATAATACGTTCCAAATCGAGTTTTTAAAGAACGAACAAGGGAAATCCACTTGTTGAACAGTTGAGGAAGTTCAGATTTCAAAAAGCCTTCAATTAACGCCAGCCGCTCAAAAACGAGAAGAAGCTTAAAATCTGTCAAAAAAAAAAAAGTAATACTAAATGAGTCTTAATCCTTTTTGTGCAGCACTCACCTCAGATTAATTCACACAAGGGAGACGCAGTCGGACAGAAGCCAGCAGAGACTGACGGACGTGAACGCAGCCTTTATACTACCGCACCGTTCTCGCGAGAAGATAGCGAAGAACGCGACTTGGGTCCACCTCGACTCTGAACCGCCTCCAGAATCAGCCCTGCGACTACACAGCATGACTTTGCATTTTTCTTATCAACAATTTTAATTTTATTCCCGTTTTTATGAAACTTTTTTTTTAATGAACGTGAACTATGACGTTCACGTCGAAATGTGATTTAGTTTTTCATCTCCGTTTTAATCATGCCTTAGTTCCCTACTGACCTCTGTCCTTTTAGAATCTGAGGCCATTAAGATAATATTTACAATCTGTGATATCTTTTGTGAAGTCACATCAAGACATGATTGAATGTCATTCAAACAATGTCAATGTTTGAGGTTTAAGTGAAAGGGTTCCTTATACTGCAGCACATGTGCAATTACTTCAGTGTTTCCTGGTTTAACTCCCTTAGTATTTATGGTGGGATATACCGGAATGGGCAGTAATATTACAACATCTTGTTTCCTCATGCTTCTTTCTGTACAGTTCCATATTCACTCAGTGTTTACTTAATGACTCAGCCGAAGAACAACAGGTTTTGTTACCCGATTAAAAAAGCTTCACTGTTTTATACACAAAACCACTACTATTTTTCCTATAATATTAGTTTATCTGAGTCTAACCTGAGAAAAAGACAGTCTCCACTGATCGATGCATGCCGTTGCCATGGACACCACATGAAGGGCCAGATAAGAGCGGGACAAACAATAACCTCTGGGTGGAAGCGCTGAAATGATCAAACGCAGTCTTCTATTTATCTGATGTTTTACAATGTGCTCATACTCAGTATTTCGTCTCATACCCTGATTCTAAAGTGGTTGGGTGTTTGATTAAAATGTTTATGTGCAGTGTGTTGGAACAAAAAAAGCATAAAAAAAGCCACTGGGAAAATGGTGGCTAGATTCATTGTGTCCTCCTCAACTGCGGGCTGGGAAATTAATGCAGCCCTGTGTTGTTTCTGAATAATTTATAAGATTTCACGGGGGTGATCACAAAACTACCTTTCTCTGCAGGGGTTTTGTTTCCTTCATTGTGGGTGTGTGATACTACTGTCATCCACACAGAAGAATCATCCAAGGTAACCAGTAGGATTGTCCCTTTAAAACTCTTTCTATACATTAACCCTAATATACAACACCTTCAAGGTAATTTATCACATATAAAATATAGCAGCATGTTTTTAATTAGATTTTTGAGTAAACTGAGTAAAGTGCACGCGCGCGCGCGCACACACACACACACACATACACACACACAACCACACACTATTTATTGATGATATTTTATTTAGGATTAGTGAAGCTGATTGACTGCCAGGTCCAGACTTGTCTTAATGAAGCAACAACAGTAAAGTCAGCAGGAAGGCCTCAAAATGGGAGCCCAGTCCCTCACAGCAGGACATGACAGCTACACACACACACACACACACACACACACACACACACACACACACGCACACACCGTATTACGTGACTTTCACTTCGGTTCTGTAGACCTGCTTTCTGTCGCTTTAAGAAATCCCGCGCGCATCCTCCACGAGCCCGGAAATCGACCGGTAAGAGGCAGGAATATTTCGCGCCAAATTGAAACAACAGACCAGCCAGTCCGAACTAACAGACCTTTAACCTCGCTGGGTCCCTGTTCTTGAAGGTGGGTAGTAAACAACTTTATCCGAAGTTTAAGTCTCGTATTTTGATACGGTTGCGTTAAAATGGCCCTCACAAATATTCATCGACGTGAAGTTGAGCTTTAAGTGCGGAAAACGTGTATCATTCACCCGATTCCGTCTTCGCAGCAGAGTCAACATGGAGGAGGCCAATAAACTCGTCGGCGCAGGGAAGAAGCACCTGGTGATGGGGAAGGTGGTGGAGGCGGTGAACTCCCTGCAAGAGGCCTGCGGCATTCTGTAAGTCAGACCAAAGAAGCCACTAAATCTGAATAAATACGCATAAAAATATCCACCGGCGTCAAACAAATCTGCAACTGGTTATTTACAGATTGGATCGAGTTCTTAGGTGGCTATTAGTGGTTTAAGAATGCTTTAAATGTAAGTGCTTGATTAAGATTGCAACATTAAAAAGATCCTTCTCAATTTTAGGGCTAAAACGTTTGGGGACACGGCGGACGAGTGTGGAGAGGCTTTCTTCTGGTGCGGCAAAGCTCTGCTGGACTTGGCACGGTGGGAATATTTGGAATGTTTTGATTTCAGTGTGTTCAATTTGGAATTTAGACTCCTAATTTAGAGTTACTTGGCCATCACTGCCGTAGAATGGAGAATTCAGTTCTGGGGAATGCTCTGGAAGGAGTACCAGATGAAGACGAGGAAGATGAGGAAAAGACTCCCAAAGACTCCATTGTTGACAGCACAGAAAACATGGATGGTATGAAACCTTAAAACGAATATTCTTGAAGATGAGCTCTAAAAACCTGATCGCTGTCTTTTCTCTTACAGAGAAGACGAGGGACGAGCTGAGGGATCAGGTGTATGATGCCATGGCAGAGAAAGAAGAAGAAAAAGAGAAAGTTGGAGAGAAACTGAGTGAAGAACAAGAGATGAGTGTTGATGGAGGAGATGCAGAGGCCGGTCAAGACAAATGTGATGCAGGAAAGGAAGAAAACCAGAGTGAAGATGACAAAGGAGAGGCGGAAAAGGAAGACAAGACGGAAAACAAGGAGGCAGGGAAAGAATCGAATGAGGAAGAGGAGGCAGCTGAAGAGGATGGTTGTTACTCACCTTTAAAGCTGTGAATCTTTAAACTGTAAGCTGACGTGTGAAATGAGTCACGACTTTCCTGTTTGACGCATCAGATGGAGAAGAAGCAGAAGAGGTGGAGGAAGGGGAAGGCAGTGACGAAGAAATGGGAGATAAGACGGAGGAGGAAGGAGACGGTGCTGCTGACAAGGTCTGATCCTCCGACCTGACCGTAAAAACGGAGCCGCGATCCTTCAGACGTGTAAATGTGGGTTTGTGGTTCAGGACGGTGAGGATGAGGAGGTGGGGAACCTGCAGCTGGCCTGGGAGATGCTGGAAGTCGCTAAAGTCATCTACAAAAGGTAGCGGAATCCCTGAGGAGGCTGGGCTGACAGTCACCTGGAGCTTCTGTCGGTCAACTCTTCTTTCTTTTTAAGGAAAGAGGCCAAAGATGACCAGCTCATGGCTGCGCAGGCTCACCTGAAACTGGGCGAAGTTTCCGTTGAATCCGGTAGGAACTGAGTCACTTCAACAGGCTTCCGACCTAGGCGCTGGTCTCCTGAGAATCTGCCGCTCCTCTTTGTTCAGGGAATTACACCCAGGCCCTGGACGACTTCCAGGAGTGCCTGAAGCTGCAGGCGAAGACCTGGACGCAGACAGCCGCCTGCTGGCCGAGACCCACTACCAGCTGGGACTGACCCACGGCTTGAACCTCCAGCACGGAGCGGCCGTGGCCGAGCTCAGCCGCTCCATCTCGGTGATAAAGAGCAGGCTCGGTGAGGAGACCCGGGCCCGCCGGCGTCGCCCTCGTTCGTCCTCCCTCCCGTCAACCTGCGTAAACTCTCCCGGCAGACAAGTTGCAGGAGCTGGTGGACAAGGCCGAGGGCCCGGAGGAGCTGCCAGAGGAGAGGAAGGAGATGGAGGAGCTGAAGGCCTTGCTGCCAGAGATCCAGGAGAAAGTGGAGGACGCCAACGAGAGTCTGAAAACGGCCAAGTCGGTGAGTCAGGAATGTAAACGTTTACGCGAGCGTGTCACCGGAGTGAAACGGTCCGTTCCAACTCCACGTTCCCGTCAGAATGGAGACGCTTCCTCGTCCTTCCCTGGACCCAGCTTGCAGAATGACGACTCCTCAAAGGTGACAAACGGATGCGTGACAAACGGGGCTACAAGCGGACATGCTTCCACAGCTGCCGTCTCCGACATCTCCCACCTGGTCAGGAAAAAGGTGAGGGATTATTTCCATTCCTAATTCAACAAGCGGCACAGAATTTTAACCGCCGCGTTTCAGAGGAAACCGGAGAGTCCAAAGAAGGAAGGAGAGGTGAAGAAGATGAAGCAGGATGGAGGGACGCTGCAGAGCCCTAATGGAGCCGCACCAGAGGCACAAGTGCAGAGGTGAGATCCACAAACCTGAGGTTTTAAAAGGTGGCTGACTGGTGACCAGAACCGTCCTGACGCTCTTTAAACTGTCCTCCCTCAGCGAGCCGGGACCCTGATGCACCCGCTGGATCACCTTCTCCCTACACTAATTTACTGATGTAAATATGTGCATTTTCTATCTTTGTAATATTCATTTAATCTGTAAACGTGAATAAAATCATTTCATAGACAGACTAGTGGTCGTTTCTCCAGGCGCCGCCTGTCCTTGAATGCACCGTGCGGTTCTGGGTTCCCTCAGGGAAATTCTGCCGTCGGCTTCTGTCCCAGCCGACAAACACGCGGTCGCTGCTCCGATCTTCAACCTGGGAACAGACGTAAACATTCGGGTTGTTTAATGGTGCATGTTCATGGCAAGTTGGTCACTACGGGGGAAATGGCTGCCGTGAGCTTCGGGGGGGGGTCGCGGTAAAAACGAAACGTTAACAGAAACTCTAAAAACTGCATCGAGTCCAAGCAGCGCTTCCTCGTTGTGGCAGCTTTGGACCAGAAATATCCGTTCAGAATCCATTGTTGCCTCCAGCTGGTCTTTAAACGGGTTTTAAAGTCCTTTTTTGCTGTTTTCTAGACCGATATTCCTGCAAGGCACAAGCTCAAGGTGGGAGATGAAACCTTGGGCCCTCAAACACCACAGGAGCCAGATTCATATCGAAACATAATCAGCTTGTCAGGAACCAATTTTTATTAATATCATTAAGAATGTGTCATCAGCATCATCAATGAAATGAGTTAGTCTGTTTAAAGCAGAATCAAGTGTGCATTCATTGCCCTTCTTTTCTTGATGAACACTTCAGTTCCACAAAGCGAGGAAGGAAAAAAAAATAAGGAAGAAGGGAAGGGGAGGAGGGTGATACGAGGTGGGGGGGCTGCAGTGAAGGAGGAAACGCAGGGAAAACAACGTCTGGCGGAGCCGGAATCTCCCCCTCCACTGGGATATGATTGGTTTTTCCCTTGTGCAAGAATGACCGAAAAAAAAATCAAAACAAAAGAAATTCAAAATGGTGCTCTAAAAAACAAAAGATGAGGGAGGAAGAGGAGGATTTCTTGCTGGGATGTCGTGTCGTCTTATGTGATTTTCTTTTTTGTTGTTTTTGTTCCATAAAGCCACGTTAGGATTTGATGCAGTCGTCGTCGTCGTCGGAGGTCTGGCTGCTGCTACTGGTTTCGGACTCGGAGCCCTCCTCCACGTCGGCCTCCGCCACACTCCTCCAGGGGGTGAAGTGGAGGGTCACTCCCCGAGCTCTGGGCAGAGCGCCGTTCCTCTGCACGCCGTTCCTCTTCAGCTGCACAAAGGATGAGGAGGAATACGTCACCAAGGAAACGAGCGATCGTCTATGGACCCCGGTCCTTCTGGCCAGGAACCAGAACTAGACCTTTAGGGTCGATGACCCAAGTCGGCAGATGAACCACTGAGTTCCCTCCCTCCTCCCAGCTGTTGGGAACCATGCGAGAGCTGCGGTGGAGGAAGCGGACCCACCTGCTCTGTTTTAGTCTGGAACTCTCTCAGCTCGTCCTCCGTCAGAGGAAGGAAGTTATCATCGTTTTCTGGGTACTCCTGCCAGCCCATGGCCTTCAGCAAACTGGGGAAGTACAGAAGCCACCTGCTGAGCAGCCTGTGTGTGTGTGTGTGTGTGTGTGTGTGTGGGCACGGTTTCCTACCGGTGCTCTGCCTCCAGGGAGCTGGACAGGTGTTCGGTGTCGGAGTCACTGAGCGAGTAGGACAGACCGTTCTGGTGGCAGACTTCCTCGCTGTAGGCCTTGGGCTCTGGGGTGCTGCTTTCACCCTGAGAGCGACACACACCGAGAGGGCGGATCCAGATCCAGGGTTACAAACCAGAGCCAGCTAACCTTCGTCACCTTTAGGTGGTTTTTAATTCAGAAACTACACTTTAGCTTGGAATAAAAGCTGCTGACCCACATTCTCCTACAGCACAGAACGCGACACGGAGAAACCTTTTCTGGAATGGTAAAAGCTGTGGCTGCAGCCCACCTCTCCAGATGTTCCTGGGCTGCTGCTAGTGGTCAGCTCTCCAGTGCCCTCATCCTTCAGAGCCCGCAGGAACTCGCTCTTGCGGTCTGGACCGCGGCGCATTAGCTTCAGTCTGGAAGGAGCGATGTCTATGGGAGGAGTCGTGGAGGAAGGAAGCTGGAGATAAGAGAGAGAGGAGGAGGAAGTAAGGAGAGGGCTCAGAAGGAGCCTGAGATGCCGGGAAATCAAATAAATGCTAAGCCCGAACTGCCGACAGTACAGTTTGTCTTTTAGAGAACCCACACCAACCCATAATTACTACGCTTAAATAGGAGCAATGCAAAGCAAACGCTGGTTAGGTGCTCAACAAAACTCTGACAGATCCTCCACTTCGCTCTGCCGTCTACCCTCCCCGAACCCTTCGAGAAAGGCGTCATCTGCTGTTGGAGCCGCTCCAAACACCGACGCCCTTGCGAACTCACCTCTTTTGGCGTGTTGTGCTGTGGTGCGCTGACTGGGGTGCTGGGTTTGGCTGCAGACACGGGGCTGGTGAAGACTGAATCTCGGCCTTGCATGTAGAGACCAGACTTGTTGATCTCTCTGCCGCCGGACTTCCACTGGGTGCTCTGAGAGACGGGACACGTCTGTGAGAACCTGCTGCCACCTAGTGGCCACACATGACCACCACCAACAACAACTAGACCGTTTTCCAGGAAATATGTCATAAAACCCACAATTCCTACTTTGGTGGGGGCCACGGCAGGCTTTGGGACCAGGTTCTTGTAGACGCTGGAGCCTGCGATGGGAGCTTTGCTGCCATTGGTAGGTAAAACACCAGTAGTGGCAAACCCTGCAGAGAAGGCTGTGCTGGGGTCCTCCTTGGAAACCTTCTTGATTACCAGCATTTTAGATACCATCTGTTTACCACTAGGAGGGTTTTCTGTGACATGCAGAAGAAGAAAAGGGATTAAACCTGTCAATTGCGCTTGTAGTTGGACATGGGAGTTAATCTGGATTTGGATTTACCCCACACTCCCGCGTGTGGAGCCACTGCACGCAACTTAGTCCCAGGCTTTCCAGTTGTTTCAGGGTTGAGGGAAGGCTGCAACAGGAGGACATATATTTTTTACGTGTAGAATTAGATATTGTCAGGTGGAAACACACATCATCACAGGTTCTGGACACTGAACCCCAATTTCCACTTACAAAGTCCTCCTCCACAAACTTCAGCTTGTCGTCCTTGCGTTCCTCGTTGGGGAACTTGTCCTGGTACGAGGTGCCCTTGCGGGGGTGAAAGTTGCCGTTGCGCTGCCGGTGCCCCGCCTGCCTTTCCCTGTCGCCTCCCACACGTTTAGTGTGGCGTCCCTGGTGGTGGTGGCCGTCCTGGGGGGCGCGCGAAGAGCCATGCCAGCTGGGAGTCTCCTTCCACCACGATTCCCCGCCAGCCCACCCTGACCCCCTTTGGCCACCCCGGAGTCCACCGAGTCGTGCCTCAGCAGCAGGGAGGGCTGCTGCCATCCGTCACCTTCAAGACACACGCACACACACACGTTTACGGCATCTGAAGCACAGGTCCTACATAAAAGAGCCAGATGGCTGCAGGTTGGGAGCCGTTACCTGCAGGAGCGCGCAGGGAGCCGTTGTTGAAGAAGCCATCGGAAGAGTTGTGACGACGGCGGCTCACCGCGGTTCGGCCGTCTTTGAGGAGGTGGGGCTTGCCTTGTTTCTCAAGGTTGGCAGCAGGGGACTGGAGGAGAGAGCGGGAAGGGTTAGGAACTGAGCCTTAACCACAAACAAACAGCCTTTACAGCATCTGGAGGAGGACCCAGCACACAGGCCAAGAGAGCAAAGAAAACAACATCAGAGCGCATCAGTTCGGCGGTTTGGAAGAGTCGCGTTGGAATCCTGGACAAATGTCGGAGAGAAACCGAAGGGAGGAAAAACAACTCTACACAGGCCTGATCCACAGTCATCAAAAGCATTTTATCTGCAGTTATTTCAACACGAGGTCACAGAAACACAGATTTATAAAGCTGGATTTTATTAGCGGAATTCGTCAAGACTTGCTCAAAGAGAACTCCCACACACCAGTTTCTAGAGCTCCAAGCAGTTTGAACAAACTTCCATTAACGTCACGTATCCTGTTAGTCAGTTTGAGCTCAGTGCTACACACACACACACACACACACACACGTATTCAGCCATCAGATCTAGCACACCGACCCAAACCTAGTTTCCGCTCTGAGGACTGAGGAGGGGTCTCGGAGGAGCCAGAAACAAGGTCCCTCAGCTTTCCAGCAGCCTTTCCAGAACCAACACACCAGGTAATCGGCAAAAGCCGCCGAACCACTCAGAGTCCCCAGCTTTAAAATGTTTTCCCTGTTAGTAATGATACACGGCCATCGCCTCCAGAGTGATAGAGGAAGGGATCCCTTTCACAACCCTAAAAACAGCCAGTCAGAAAAACGGAGGTTTTAGTGGAAACGTCTACAACGGTGACACGGAGGCACTTTGCGGGAACTCCGGGAACTTAAAATAACTGTTAGAGAGAACACCTGAAGAGGTTCTGCAGGCCACAGGTCCCAGCCGTGACGAAAACACAACCTTGAAAATGACCCTGGAGGTAAATTAGTTCCCTGGGAGCTCTGCAGGCTTTGTCCAATAAAAGCATTCCGATGGGAAAAGTGTCGAGAGCATTAATATAAAAGTGGCCACGGTCTTGAGGCGTCAGCCTCCTCCTAAGACCAACACTGATTAGCTGAGCCTATTTTCAACCGGGTGCCGACAAGGTTATCAGGCCTTAAAGAGTGATGGGCTTTGCACCCCCAGACCCTGCAGACGCACACGTCTAATCAAAGCTGCAAAAGCCGGTGAGTCTCGTTTCACACACTCACACTTCCAGAAACACACACCTTGGCAGGCTGGGGTGTGGAGAAGTTAAGCCAGGCAGGGACAAAGTCATGCTGCGCCATTTAGGTCCAGTGTTTCCGGTCAGTGGATGGAGGCATCAAACCTCATGGCCAGGATCTGACGGAAGAAAGCAGAAGATGAGAACACAGGTGTAAAAGCAACGATTCCTCTAGGAAACACTGATCCGGCTCACAGGCTGGGTGGGAAATTTCAGGGAAAAAAAAAAAGCCATTTTAGGATTTGGTGCAGAAAATATCTCCTAGAGACTTAAAAGGAGTCCTATTCTTAGCAGGAGACAACAAAGCGTGTTGTGATGCAGCTGCACCTGCGAGGCTGAACGCTCACCCGCAGCCCGAGTGGAGAACAGGCAGCACAGCAGCAGGTTCACGCTGCAAAAAACATCACGCACGCAGAAGCCTGCTTCGTCGGGAGGGTTGAGCCGGCGTGGGCAAACGTTCCTACCCCAGAGTCTGCGGCTCTGAAGTCCTCTGCCTCCTCTCCCGCTCCGGCTGGGCTCGGTTCCTCAGGCCTTCGGGCGCTGACGGCAGAACGTGTGCACCGACAGATGGCGAGCAGCGGCGCCAACAAGCCCCTTTCCACCCCTGCCAGGACAGCGCTGTCCCTTTCTGCAGAGGCAGGTCCCTTCGTCCAGGGTGAAACACTGAGGGAGGGTTCAGAAGGTCACAGGAATGATCTCGGATGAGGAAGCGGGGAACTGTCCGGGCAGGAGCGGTCCGCTGGGGGGCTTCTTCTCCTCGGTGAAAACGATATGCCAGCAGTCCTCCGGTGGTCGTGTCCCTTGTTTTTGATGATTTCTAAGTGTCCTAAGACGGGCTGGAGGCGTCTGCTGGGAGTCTCAGCGGTCAGAATGCAAACCCGTATGAACCTGAAGCCGACTGGCAAAACAGCCTCTTACAGGTGCTCCGAGGAAGAGCCGAGACGCCCGGTAGGATCGGAGAAAACCGCCCGCCCCGAAATCTGGACAGCAGTCTCTGTACTCGTTCCTCTTTGACCAGATGTGGGAGAGACGCAGGTGTTTTCCTGCCACATGTGTTTTAGCTGGGCTCTGCTTTCACCGAATCATTTTAAGATCTATCAAAACGCGCAGAAAAGAAAAGTGAAGTTCCGAGACAGTCTTTCAGCAGCAGTGTGGGTCAGTGGAAACCACAACTCACCTCATTAAACACTGGAAAAGACTGTCTGTCATTGAAAAAAAACAAGGCTTAAAAAGGTTCAAAGTCACATGACAATAAAGGAAGTAAAACCCTATGTTACATCGCTGTCATTTTCAGTTTAGGTTAGCGAACCAGAGATGCTGCTCGGTGATGCATAATAACGCTAATTTTCTCTCTGTGTGCTGTAGAATCACATTTGGAAAGCGGCCATTCACAGGCCTCAAGGTGTGGGATTGAATCAGAGATAAGGTATAGATCTGATTTCATAGATATGCAAGTTCCACACAGAAGCTACGTTTTCCACGAGTGGAAAGGCTCTTCGCGTCAGACGATGCACAAAAATCCTTTTAGAAGTAAGATAGCTGTTCAGCAAAAACAACAACAACAACAGAAATCCCCAAGGCTGCTCTGACCAAGTCTATTCCTCTCCTGGAAAAAACGGCGACCTAGGAAACGGAGCTTTCCTTTTCTTCTCCAATGATTTTTGCCCCCAATTCAATGCAGTTTCTTTTACTGAGGGATGTGTGCAGGAACTGACCTAAAACAGACATGAAAAATGTTAGTCAGAATGTACAAAACACCTTAAATAAGACTCACAGAGAACAAGTCACTGCAAACCAAAGAAAACTGGGATATTACGGTTTTCCAAAAAGAACGATACTGTTAAAAAAGCACTGCAACAGGAGGCATAGCCGCATTCAAACATGGATAATGATACCAGATGCTTCATCAAGTCTCTCAGATGTCTACATTACACACGATTTATCAACCAAAACGCCACAATTTACAAATAAAGCCGTTTCAACGCGACAGGCGAGGATCCTTTTTTGGAATGTGCAGGAGGGAAACAATCATGACTCAGTTATTACGGCCACTTGGTGTTGGAAGCAAACCCCTCCATAAAATTCAGTAATCTCTGGTGAATTCAATATTCATGCTGGAACTAAAATAACCTGAGCACTTTCTTTCTCAGCACATCTCACCAAACCTCAGTCCATCTAAGACAGCAGTGGGTTTTGCCCCCTGTATTGACAATTGCCAGTAACACACCCTATCCAGCAACTGAAACCGAAAACAACGTATTCGCATATTCCTCCACATCTGCATTCCCACTGAAGTATTACATAACAGTTGGAGATCAATGGGTTTGCCATGGACACCCATCTGCAACAGAGGCAATTCCCCACTGGAAAACTACTTTTAAAAAATAGGATAACGCCAACACCGCGTTAAAACACCCTAAAAGTACCAACTTTGCCATTCCATACAAGTGGGAACCCGCATGTCCGCGAAGCCAGCGGTACTTCAGCACAGTTGTAGCGTACGGGCACGTTTCGTCATGCTAATGGAGCAACAATTATTAACTCGCGTGTGCTAAAATGGACTGGTACACAAAACCGTCGTGGTGATGATTAAAGAGCCAGACTTGGCAACCAACTAAATACGTTAACAAACACAATCGAACCTGGCTGGTAATTATCAAGGCAAGTACGGTTAGCGCTAGCGTAGCAATGGCTAGCTTAAAGCCTACGCTAACCAGCCTGTTCACAGACTCTCGAAAACTCCTAACTTGCTGGAATTGATTCGTATGACTAGTAGGCTACACAAAGTTAAATCACATTAAATAGGCTAACCGAGGCTAAAACTGGCGATGAATGCAACTGTCACAAACATACAATAGAGGTAAACAGACCTGGCTTCGTTGAAACAACACAGTTTCAAAATGGCTACCTTAGCAGCGGCAGCACACATTTATCAGCTTGCTAAGTGCTAGCGAGTTAACTTGCAGTGTAGACGAAGAGGTTACCTTGTCCAGCACGAGTGAGCATCCATTTATAAATCACACACTTATGATCTTTTAATACTAACAATAGTAGTTTCAGAAGCACTATGGTTCTCCAATAACGCAGCTACATGTGTTTGTTTGGGTTTTCGGAGCGCTTACCACTGGCGCTGGCACTGAGCGATTCGAATAGCCTCGGAAATGCTGTATTCAAGATCTGATGGCCTTTTGCAACTCAATGAACTCCACGGTGTTTTTAAATCATGACAGCTTAGCCGCGCAGGTTTTGAAATTACTTCTTATTTCAGAAGAAAATCTTCTTTTCCCTTCTGCATTGTAACGCGGTGACATTTAGCACATTACAAGAGCACAGGCTCAATAGCACGTAAACTGAGAGTTCGCCTTCTTGAACGTAACTCGATGTCTTCCGTAGACTGTGGTCTCGTTCGGCCGAGACAGATAAGGAAGCAGGCATTTAATCGAGTACCGATGCAATGGAGTTAGCTGTAGCAAATGACCTCAAGTCTGGCTACCGTAGTTTTGAGCTTAGAGTCTTACTGTAAAACCAGTAGACGTCAAAGAAACAAAGTGTGCGCGAAGATATGTAAATAGTTATAATTGTTTGGTCTTTAATTGAATAGCTTGTTTTTGCAGGTAGGCGTGTGATTCAAAGCTCGTTTTTGCATGCTAGCTGGTGGGAACTTCGCCCAACTGACTTTTTTAGGTTAAAAATGTTGAGACTTGTATCGACCAGGTCCATCAATTCGGGGGTAAGCCTTATTGGAATGGCATGGTGACACCTGTGGTAGAGTGGTTCTTTATTTCTGTCTTCGCTGTGTCTGCAGGCGCCAGTATGGCGACGTCTCCAGCAGAACGGCAGATCTCCAGACTACACGATCAAAGGTCAGCGGAAGGTTCGGGCCCCTACGTCACCCGGGTTGCTGCCACCTGCTGTAACCTCCACTGGAAGCTTGCTGAACGGCGGGGGTGTGACCCGGCTCGCTTCTCGTCTCTGTCATGGAGGCTCTCCGGGCAGCACAGACAGGGGCGACACCGGAGGGAGCTTCAGTTTGAAAGCCATCAGCCATGCTCCCAAACCAGCCCTGTACCTGGGCTTCTCTGGCCTCATCCCTTTCCTGTCTGCTCCTCTCGTCATGGCTGCAACGCAGACCTTTTACCCCCAAGTTGCATTTGCTCAAATGGTTTACGGGGCCTCCATCGTCTCTTTTCTTGGAGGGGCCCGCTGGGGCTTCGCTCTCCCCGCGGGCAGTCCTGCCCGACCGGACTGGTTCAACCTGGGCAACAGCGTGGTTCCGTCTCTCCTGGCCTGGCTGGCATTGCTCTGCAGGGACAATCTTACAGAAGGGGCTCTTGTCGTGATTATGGGCCTGGGGTTGTCTTTGCATTATGACCTGACCTTGCTGCCTGGTTACCCCGCCTGGTTCAAAGCCATGCGAACCATCCTCACACTAGTTGCCACCTTCTCACTAGTGGCTACGCTTGGAATTAAACAAATTTGCTCCGAGAAGAAAATCAAAGAAATTGAGAACTGACAATAATGACCATGGCTCACCCTGTTGATGATCGACATGTTATCGAGCTCTTTTCGAGAAGCGTTTAAGCAGTTCTGTACCTCATTCTGGACTGTGATGCTACAGAAATGTACCCATTGAAATGTTGGCACGACTGAATTTTATTGAATATAGAAAACCAGCTAAACGAGAATCTAACAATAAAATTCTGTTTGTGGTCAGAATGTGACAAACTGTGCACTGATAGCAGAAATCTAGGAAAAATGCTAACCCTAACTATAAATGACAGATATTTCAGGTCCTACTGCTGTGTGAACCAGTTAAGCCTCTGTCCCAAACTAACAGTAAGTTCTGAGTTACTAAGACGCCCCCGTAACCCTTTTATTAAAAAGTCTCCAGTGGTTGATTCAGCTTTCAAGTAGAAACTCTCTGCCCTCACGCTTTTAGGGAAAAACAGACAGATCCTCTATAAATAACGGTGTTTTTGTAATCTTATCCAAAAATATCTGGTAGGACCCTCCAGAGGCCAGAGATAGAACGCCTCCGTCACAGATAAACCTTCTCCAGAGTGCTCCGTCTTCAATATGCAAAAGAGGTAAACAGGTCTGTTTTCACTTTGATGCACCTTTAAGCAATCGCTGGGCTCAATACCGAGGCCCAAAACGAGCCGACGGGAATGACTTCAGCGGCGCCGATGTGACCCGACGGCGGCGGCGGCGGCGAAGCTCCGGGCTGTCAGAGCACGGCCAGGCCGCCGTCACAGCGGCTGGTGATCATGTTGCCCACTTCAGCCCAGGTGTCCAGGTGGGGGTCATAGATCTCCACGGAGTCCACCGTCACCGGTGCGGAGAAGTCCCTGCTGGCGGCTCTGCCCCCGATGGCGTACAGGAACCCGTTCACCGCCGACACCGACACACCTGCGCGGGCCGTCGACATCGGGGCCACCTCCACCCATTTCTCCTGCAGAGGTGAAGGTGGCGTTGAATTACAGGTCAGAAAACCAGCGTTGAGGGCCAACAACCTTTGGTACCTCCTCTGGACTGTACTTCTCCACCGTCTCCAGAGCGCCCAGGGCCTCATTCCACCCGCCCACGGCGTAAATGCAGTTGTTGAGGCAGGCGACGCCCACGTAGGCGCGGCGCGTGACCATGACGGGCAGGGCGCTCCACCGGCGAGAGATGGGATCGTACACTTCAGCAGAGCGTAGCTCCATCCCTTCATCACTGATTCCTCCGATCACATATATAAACCCTGGGGAGAGGTCAGAGAGTCCAAAGGTCAGGAAAGCAGCTTAGTTCTTGGGAAACGTGAAGATAAAATCACAAAATGCATTGATTAATGTTTAAAAATGGAGGAGGGACACACCTTGTAGCTCACAGCACCCAAAGTAATAACGCGGAACGGCCATGGTGCCGATGACCTCCCACTTGTTCTCTTCTGGATCGTAGCGTTCCATGGTTTTCCCAATCTCGGACCCGATCCAGCCACCTGAGGAAGTGCAACACGATCCCCTTTAACTGAAACTAGCTTTTGATTCCAGGCCATCTGTCGCGGCGGTGGACGTTACCGAGTGCATACAGCGCTCCGTGGCACGGGCACACGCCGACGCCACAGCGAGGGAAGTTCAGGGACGCCACAGAGGCCCACTGCTTGGTCACCGGGTCGTATCGCTCCGTGCAGTCAAAAATCATGGAATCCTTCTCCCCTGGGGAAGAGTACAGCTGGTCAGCCTGAAGACTGGCAGCCCTTCTCAGCAGGGGGCCGAGCTGTCTCACCTCCCACCACGTAGATCATGCCTTCCAGCACGGCAACGCCCAAGCCGCTACGAGCCTGGTGAACGGAGGACACGGTGGTCCAGTACTGGTTAAATGTGTCGAAGCGCTCCACGCAGCTCAGCGCCCGGCTGTCGCTCCAACGGCCGCCCTGCAGCCGGGTGTATCCTCCTGTCGCGTGTCCACGGGAGAGGCCGATAGAGATTTAGTTACGGCCACGTGAGCAAACATCATCAGGTGACTAGAACCCAACCTATGGCATAGAGGTATTTCCTGGCCTTCCTTCTGGGTCTCATCTTGGATGGCTGGAGCTGACTGTACGTCTTATTTTCCTTGGGAGATTTGGTGACTTCAGTGTACTCTTTCAGCAAAGTCTGCAGCGCCACCCGCAGGCTGAAGTCTGTAATGCCTTTACAAAAAAATAAAAATAAAAAACAACAACATAATTACCATCCATCCGCTTACCCCAGTGGAAAGGAACCGGCATAGATGTTCTCCTCACTCTCTATATACTTGAAAAGTCTCTGTGGGGAAAGCAGAGGGAAGCGGACCGGTTCCAACACCTCCACTATGTGTTTTTTCCTCTTTGGCACGTCGTGAAGAGCCCAGTCCATGGCTGCCGTGAAGACCTGGTACTCATCCTCAATTCTCAACTCTTCACTTCTTAGAATCTTCACCAGCTGATCCTTGGACAAACCCATAAAATCATCGGTGATACACACCTATAATGAGACAGGTTTTTGTGTCATTAAACCTCACCACAAACCAAGGTGAAGGAGGCGACTGTGTTTGGTACCTCCAGGAAATGAACGTGGATGTAGTTCTCAGTAAACTCCAGCATGTCCATACAGGCAATCTGCTCCAGGAACTGAAAGATGCCCACGCAGTTGGAAGGCTCCACGTGGCCCTTGAGGAACTCCCCGCAGACAGCCACCACCTCCTGCAGCTGCAGCATGTCCGCCGCCACCATCAGCTCCTGAACGTTGTCCACGGTCACGCTGATCACGCCTGGCAGAAAGAAGGTGATGAGTGAAATCACAATCAAAACGAAGACGCCGACAGGAGCGAAGCCGACCTGTGTAGATGAAGTCCAGCAGCACCTCAAAGACCTCCGTCTCCACTCCGAGGATCTGCACCTCCTCCTGATCCGCCTCGCTCATTCCCCCGGAGAAGAGAGCGGAGAAGTACGGGCTGCTAGCAGCGAGGACCAGACGGTGGACCCTGAAGACCCTGCTCCCGACCTTTAACCGCACGTCGCAAAAGTCCGAGCGGAGCCGCATTTTGTTGATCTGGGCCAGGATGAGCCTGGCATAGCGGTCTGAGGCCAGCAGGGACTGGTCCGACGCCTGGGTGGATGGGGCATCATCACCCCCGCAGTAAGATGGTGACACGGAGACAGAGGACATGGCAGCAGACGTGGCTTGGTCCTAACATGGATGCAGGTGGTCCCAAATCCTCATCAGCAGTCAGTCGCAGCCTGAAAGACACAACAGAGAAAGACTCTAAGACCCAGGCGGCCACCAACTCACACCCCTGTTGTGTAATGACAAAGAACCGAGGCAGTTTTCGCCTAGTAAACAACCAACACAAACACTTAAAGCTTAAAGCAGACGCGGGATATGGCATAGAAGCTGCTATCCGTCTCCCTGTGGTTAATATTAGCCGTAAACAACACTCAACTCCGGTAAATAAGGGCGCTAGCAAACAGACGGGTCACACATTTAAATCGCTAAATGTACAAAAAAAAAAGACTTTAGTGCCCGGCCAAAGCGCAGTTTCTACCGATTCTACAAGAGTAACTCTTTACCTAATACCTAATATCGAAATTCCGCTCGGTTTAGACGCTATTTACCCATAAGTTTATTGATGAGGATGCCGGAAACTTCTCGTTCTGCAGCCTGTCAATCATTTTTTCCTAGTTCGACTACTTTGGCCTGACGGACGACCCTCCAGGCGGAACAAACCAATCCCCGAATCTTTCATCTTTACTGGGACTTTGTTTGATTGCGGTGGCCCGCAATGTGTCTGCGGATATTTTTACCTCTTATTTTCACTTAAGTGTATTTTTTGGTTTCGTAACAGTTACTTTAATGTGGGTCGTTTTTTGCTTTCCCAGGTTTTTTAGCAATTGACGCCAGGTGGCGGTGTTGGCCGCAGACAAAGCCTGGTCCAATAGAAGCCATTCACAGTAGGCCTCAGACGCCTTCTGTGGTCATTTTTTAAAAATATTCTCAACTTGTCAGGCCTCTGCACAGGTGTAATTTTACATTTCATTGGTTTATTTGCTCTCTTTTTCAGTGGAGAGCTAGCAAAGCATGTATAGCCTACAATTATAAAGATTCAGTGCTTGCGCTAATGTATCTGGACATTAAATTGTTTTACACATAAGTTATCCCTCCCAGAAGTCTAACATTGCTCTAAATCATTTAATCAGTGTAAGCCATTACGCTGCCAGGGAAAACTGTATTGTCATCTGCAGGAAAAAGGCCTGTAACTGTCGCTTGAATTGTATTTTCTGCTGTTTTAGTGCGTCTTTCTGATTCCACCTGCTAACAGAGAGTGTGGTTCCTCCAGGATAAGCTAGCCAAAGCCCAAATGCAACGTAGCACCAGCTTTCTATTTATAGCTTTAATTCTTGTAGTACCTGCGTTTTTAATTTAGCCCTGTTTCCACAAATGTCATCCATAATGATCTTTATCTTTTCTGTACAATTAGCTTAGCTTGGATATAGCTTAAATGGACTTTTAGGAAGCTAAGCCAAAGCTCACATTGTGAACTGTCCAAGCTCTGAAACAAAACAAAATCCCCATTTGCTTTAATGCTCTTCCAGGACATCTATCATTCCAAATGTTGGGCTTAGATCCATTTATATACTGAACACTCCAAAATCGGCCCTTTTTGGATTTATTATACAACAACAACAAGAGCAGCATAATAATGGTATTCTTTTATAACAGGAACAACGCCACAGTCACTTTCTACAAAGCCTGAGTCATAACGTGTTTGTATTTTTAGCAGTCATTAATTATAAGAGCTGTTTAGTGATTCAAGAACCTCACTGAATGGCGTTAACACGATGATACACAATGAGGGATGCAAATGTCTGTTTGCCCACCAAAGGTTTGACCTAATAGGAATAGTATACATTTGTTAGAAGTAGAATACAACCGCCCGTAATATTTTAGCCTCAAATACTCCATTGTTGCCTGAGGTCAGGGGTCATGTCCTCACCTGACAGGAGCAGCCTAACACGTCTTCATCTCCACAGGCGTCTGTAGGTCGTGTGTGCAGCGTACAGACAATACAGCTCGTTTCTGCTTTGAACTCCAAAGCTACTCGGCCATCTGCACCGGAGGAGGTGTGTGTCTGGCTTGTGCCACTTTGGCGTGCTGTCCGTGGGTCCTCCTTTCTGGGTTTTTTCCAGTAGCGCTGCTGGCACCTACACAAAGACCTACAGAAAAAAGGAATACTAAAATTTACTGATTTTTGACGATTATTTCCAAGTAAGGAGTGTTACAGTACATTATCATTAGCTGACACACATGAGGTCTCTGCCAACTGTTATCTGGATTAATAAATGATTAAATGAACACAAGAGAGCAAGAGAATAAATTTATTAGCCTGTTTGTTAAAGTAGTCTGCTCTAATTAGATTAGAACTATCACGTATGACCTTAATTAAACCGCTGCTTTCAACTGTATGATGAATAAGTCAATATTGATTGCATGTACATTGGTGCCTGACTCAATGTTTAGGGTGAAAACACGTTTATGTGCTGGTTTACGAGCTTTGAAGTAAAGCAGCTCGGTTTTGGAGGTGAATTGCTAGCCTGCCTGGAGTTTGGCAGGCAACAGTGTCTCATGCCTACAGCCTATAAGCCAGCTATAATATGAGTTAAAAAAACGGCCCAAGGCCCCGCCTCTGATCGATTCTGCCTCCTACATAGCAACTGCTCGCTGATTGGTGGACGCTCCGGGCGCTCCCGCGCTCCCATTGGCTGCGCGGGTAGCGCGGAGACGGCGGACTCGGACGGAGACAGAGGGGAGGAGCGACGTGATTGGCTGAGGCTAAACTGAAAGCGAAAACCTCATTTTTGTGAGAGCCTGCGAGACGGTTGATGGTGTGAGTGTTTTAGGCGTGACTCCAGAGCTAATCCGCCCGTGTAGCCGCCCCCTGTTCTCAAACATGATCCGTTTAAGCAGAGAACGGTCAAAAAAAGCATGGGTCGGCCAAAGGTCATCATTTTCTGAGAAAACAGGAACGTGGATTAAAAATGTTCTGATAAAGAAGAAAGTAAAATCGATTTACTAGAGTTAAAATGACAGTGGAAAGTGGAAATAAGAGTGGTGTGACACAGCTTTGGGGGTTTTAGGTGGAGGCCTGAGGAAACCAGGTCAGAGAGGTGACATATAATTGAGATGTTTCTAGGTAAAGTCAGGTCAGAGTGTATTCCAGGTGAAAAGTACAAAGATAAACCCTTGTTGTCGGGCTAATTATAGATCTCATAGGTACAAAACTGTTCCAGGTCTTTGGATGAATTAAAACTCTGAATCATAAAACTTTACCAATCTGCCTAATTAGATACAATGAAACTAATTAAATCCGTTGGAAAACGGTAATGATAATTGTACCCTGGATTGCTGACCTAAGCTGTACTTTGGGTTTCACCCTGTCTTCCAGATACTGATGCAACAGCTTGAGTGGGATCCACGCTGGTACACGCTGTTCCCTCCATCGACTCTGCATCTACTGCACTAGCCTGCAGCGTCCATGCGCATTCCATGGCAACACAGGTAAGCGGGAGTAATCCGCGTATGCCACCGAGTACATCTTCTCCCCTCCGCTGCTCATTTTAATCCCTACCTGTCGCGGACCTAATGTGATGGTCGAAGCGAGCCACCCTGTTGCATTGCTCACTCCCAGATCATGGTTTTCAACCTACAGCTTGTTTTCTTGGTACATTTTAAAAATAGCATTTAAAAAGGCAGCGAGTTTGCTGTGAAGTGTGTGTGTGTGATATAGTACGCTCTACTCACACAACGAGGGCCAGACTGGAAGGGAAGGGAAAAGGCCTGTGCATATCCTGCTATTGTCTCCGCTGCTTCCTTTCGCTTCCATCTGTCACCGGCATGTCCTCCAGTACCCTCGCCGCCTCATACTTCTGTTGACCCGAGGGTCAGCCTCCACCGGAGGACGCGCTGCACTGCGCAGGAGGTATGGCGCAGAACTCAGGGCCTTAAAATGGTGGAACTGGGCCCTCAGCTCTTTCAATGTGGAGGAGTAGCAGGCAAAGAAACGCAAGCAAACACGCCGTTTGTCAAAAACCCTCATCAAGTTTATTGTCTTTCAGCAAGAAACACGTCAGGATCTCACATTGCTCGGCTTGGAGTGAGGAGCTTCCGCCCCGTGTGTGGTTGGATTTAGTTTCATAACCTTCTGAATATGCGTTGAGGTTCCCTTGTATAACTAATCTATTGTCCTCAAACTTGAAAAATGTGCCAAGTTCAACATGGATTCTTGTCCTCTTAAGCTATGTGAACGGCTTGTCACGAGAAAAAAAAAAACAAAAAAACTCCATTCATAGCTCGAGCAACGCCACAGTTCAAGTAATGGAGGCGGGACACTTCCGGACCTCTGGCAGTTCACACGCACATCGGAGGCCACGTCATTCCAACACCACCAAAGAGAGTGCATTTTTGTGGCAAATGTCAACCTCTCGGAAAAGCATTACCTTCACCACCACCACCATCACCACCACCATCATCATCATCATACATTGCAACAATAGAAATACTGCTGGATTGCACTTTCGTCAAGCTTTCATTTCGTGGCATGTTTATAGAAAAAATATATATAGAATACAAAAAGCTTATAATTCTTTGAATAACAGAATATAACATACAGTACTTCTGATTATGTGTTGATAAGCACGTCAGCAGGTGTACATAAATTGCCCTCGCTCGCCTCCAAAGTAATTACCGGACTTAACAGGATGTAGATTTGCTCACTATTAAGTGCTTTGGTCATGAGTATACTCGTAAGATAGTATTCTACAGGATGGTAATGCTACATCATTGTCCACTGTATATGGATGTCTGTTAAGAAGCTAACTGTCAAATGGACCCACAGTTTTTCACATATTCACATGTGGCATTTGCCCTAAAAAGAAAAGAAAATAAAACAAAACGAAACAGAAGGGGAAAGGGTTTGGTCCACCAAACCGGTGTGACAGATACGGCACGTTTACGACACCGTTTTCCCCTCACGGTAGTAGTGATCAGTTACACGCTGTTCCTCTCCCGCTCATGCAATAGGACATGTTGAGCACATAATAACACAAATGTTTTGTCTAGCAGAGGATGTTAGTTCTAACCAGGAAAGAAGGAGAGGCAAGGCTAGATGCCTGTATTGGTCGTTCGCGTATGCCAGTTGGACGATATTTATTGACTCGATCGATAAACTAGCCTGACCTTCTGAGTTGACCTATCAGCTGAGAGCCCAGGCAGGATTGGGTCCTAAAAGGAAAATTCAAGGCATCTCAATGGAACATTTGTGCTAAAAGTCCTAAGTCGAATTACACCTTTTTAGCGATATCGTAACATTATTAATATTCAGAGCCTGATCTTTGTGATCAGGATAATTGACGAATCATCTTTGGTCCGTTAAATCACTGTTTTTTTTCCTGCGCTCAAAATGCGCCAACATGAGCTCAGATGGGGTCAAACAGGACACCTGCAGCAACATCAGCATCAGCAGGGAGAGACGGACAAAGGTGCAGCAGCCGAGATCAGCGAGCAGCTGTCGCGGTCGCCGGCGTTCCAGCCGGAATTCAGCGGGAAAACGCCCGTCTGGCAGACCATCCACCTCCATCCACTGCTCCCTGCTGGCTCTGGTGCCAAGCGTGAGGTTTCAGGCTGGTTTTTCCACACTTTTCTTAAGATAAATGAGTGTTTTCCTTTAGTTTTGCGATTGCTTTCGGTATTTTAACGATACTAAATAACAGTTCATGCACAGATTATTAACAAGGCCTCTAACGCCAGAGGACTTTAAGAAAAATCTAAACCTTTTCATTATAAACTTTAGAGGATAAAAGAAGATAATACATCGATTTAGTTTAGAATTGACTTAGACAGCTATTTCTAAAAACTCCAGATCCTTATTTTCCCTATCAACATAACAACCTTCCACCCATCCTCAACACTTGGATTAAGACCCAGACTGCTCAATCTGCAGATTACCTGTGAATATAACTGATCCGTCATCGCCGATAAGTGGCAACAAATGAAGTGGAAAAAAAAAACCATTAACGGTCTCTTTACAAAAAAAAAAAAAAAAAGCCGACATTCACGATCCAGTCCCACCACTTCTGTTTGTGAAATCTCGTTCCCAAAAAAAAAAACAAACAAACAAAAAAAAAAACCCCAATGACGTCACTGTAGTGCAAAAATGTACATGTTGCATCTTGATGCAGTCGTCCTCGCGGGATACAGTAAACACATCCTCCTGTCTCTTGCTCAGCGAATTACATCTCCGGAGCGGCCGGCGGGAGTCCCGCCGTGTGTTTGGGAGTCTGTAAATGTTCCTCTGCGTGCCGAGTGGGCGTGGCCGGGGACTTGGCGTGCACCGGATGCGACAGCCGAACGTCTAGGGCGTCGTTGTGTTGAGCTAGCGAGTGCAGGCGATAGTGCAGCACGAGGTCCTTTAAGGAGCAGTGCACGTCGTAGGGTTCGGCGAATCCGTACCCGTGAGGCGTCCTGTAGATCATACAGTGCTTCACTTCCTGGTTCACGCTGCAGGGAACGAGAGAGCGGCGGCATGGTTACGGCGTCACATCCGACGGAAGCTGGACGCGGTCGGGATCGGTCGTACTCACACAACGGAGCAGGCGTAGCTTCCCTGCTTGCTGCTCTCGCGGATCAGGAAGGTCCCGGGATCTTTGCCCTGAAGCATCTCCTCAGCCTGCGTCCGGCTCATTTCACCAACAAACCAGTACGTCTCATCCTGATGCGGCAGGTTCTTCTCATCGCCTTTCAAAACGTATGTACTAAAGAAGAAAAGGCGATTTGTGTTATAACACCAGCACAAGGTCTCTCTTTAATGATGAAACCTGAAGTTCCGGTCTGGGCACTCACTCGTCCAGGCTGTCGTTCTGCGCGCCCAGCCAGTCGTTGATGCGTTTCTGTCGCACGCCTTTGTGATTCAGCCAGCTGCAAGAAAAAGACGTTTCAGTTGGCGTCGGCTCCAGACCGCCGGGCTCATATCTGACAAGGCTCACTTCAGGTACTGGTCTCTGATGTTGCGCAGCTGGATGAGGTCGGGCCGCAGGCTGTTCATCTTCCTGTCCGTCTCTCTGTAGTCCTCCACCTGGGTCCTCAGGTCTTCCTCCAGATGGATTTTACTGTCGTAAATTTCCCCCAGACGGCACTTCAGCTTCTCGTAATTAATCAAAAAGCTGCGAGGGGAAAACCAATCACTGGGGTCAAAGGGGACTGGAGGACACGGGCTGCGGCGCCCCAAAAGAATCCGACTTCATTTCGTATCGACGTTGTGAATTACCTCTCCAGATCCGTGTCGGCTCCCTCGGAACAGTTATTCCTATCGATTTCCTCGCCGTAGCGTTCCTGTTCCCGACACTGCTCCTCGAAGATTAGCATAGTCTCGTTGAAGGCCTCGATGGCCGTCCGCTTCATCTGGATCTCCTGCCACGCGACATGACATCTGGTATTAAAGACCATCGCACGAAGAAGTGAGGAAAAGCGCTAGTTCGTCCTCTAGCCCCGCCCACCTGTGACGTCTTTGTGAACGCTTCGTAGAGACGATCAAACTCTTTTGTCTTCTCCTGATACTGACTGTGAACCTCCTTCAGCTTCCTTCCGGCCACATCCACACTGTCCCCTTTGACCTGGAATTTAAAAAAAAAACACATTTAATTTCCTTAAATCTCCTTAGAGTTCTGACATTTTCCCTCCAATGCGCGCTAACCGTCTGGAAACGGGACACGGGGTAGGTCAGCATCAGGTCCAGCATGGCGTTGTACTCCACCAGCGAATGGTGCTGGTAGTACCAGATGAGCTCCACCACGGAGGTGAAGGTCAGGGGGTCCGAGAAGCCGTACTTCCCCTCACGGTGGTAAATCTTGATCAGCTTGTTGTGCCCATGTCCTTCCTGGAGAGGTAAATATCCAAAGATAACATGAGACCCTGAATGGGACACATAAACGTGTGTGTGTGTGTGTGTGTGTGTGTGTGTCCGTCTGACCTGAGCGTCAGGGTGAAATCTCCCTGCAGCTTTGTGGATGCGTCACGCACCATGAAAGAGCCATCCGGTTTGTCCCGGAGCTTCTCGTTCACTTCATCCCTGAGGAGGAGAGAAAAACGGTGAGCATGGCCCTCAGCTTCTGCATGCAGGGACGGGGACGAGGACGGGGACGGAGACGGCTCACCTGCTGATGTCCCCCCAGTACCACTCGGCGTCCTGGAGCGAATACGCAGGCGGTAAAAGGCAGTTGTTGTTGTTGTTGCTCATGGCAGAGGACCCTTGCTTGTTTGACCGAGGAGGGAGAGCTAGAGAAGAGAGGATGAATTTAGGGTTGGGTGATCAGGATCTCCACCCCCCCCCCAGCCTCAAAAACAGGCGCTGTCACACACATGACGCTCCTGCTCGACAAGGACAAGCCCGGACATGTTTGCAGCAGGCAGAACATCAGATCTTTAGCCTGATCGATGTGGCCCTTGGTCAGAATTTGGGAATTTTGGCAGATGCCTTTTGGATTTGTGTTCATTCACAAATTCCCACACCCAGGCGCTGAAGAGTCCCAGGCAGCTTGAAAGCCTCCAAAAGTTGTGACAGGCCTTAAAATAAAGCCACCTTATGTTTCCAGCCTCCCGGACCTTCCCTTTTAACGACTACAGATCCTCTTAAGTTTTCCGTCAACCTTGAGGGAATAAAATCTGCAAGCCTGGCTCGAAGATTAAGCGTTTAAACGAAAAGGGGGGGGAGGAAAAAGAAAAAAAAACAGGGCAAACCGCATCAAGAGGAGGTGAAGGGCGATATATTTCAGCGCAAGACAAAAGTGCCTTTCACGGGGCAGTTGGGGGAACACAAGAGCACCCTCTGAGGGGAGAAAATGTGGCTTTCTCCCACCGTCTTTTCCTGACCTTAAAATAAACAAAAGGCAGGTGCAGAGGCACAAACGCAAAGCTGCGGCTCCTGAACTCAGCAAAATAAAATCTGGCCGCACCCCCCCACCCCCCCCCCCAACGGTCCGGGTCCTGCCAAGACACTCCACCGGCTTCCAAAACCCACATGCGCATACCAGTGGAGACAAGAGGCGCGGAACAGGAGTGAAATAATATATCGGTTCAGTCACGCTAGAGCTGGGTTTTCGTTGGCTGCGCGTTCTGTCCAAAAAGGCGCACAAAAGGGGAAGTTTGGCCTCCAACTCCCAACAACTGGGACCATTACTAAAAAGGAAAAGGCGTGGAAAAGACTGTTATAACCACGCACTTGAAAATAATAACAAAAGAGGTGACAGTGTCATTTTTTTAACGAATTGGGAGGTTCAGTTTGAACGTGCGTAATTTGGATTTTACGCAGCGACGCTGAAATACTGAAAAGTGGGGAAGGGATGACGAAGGTTGCTGCATATGTGCGCGCACGGCGCTCTGACTTCAGTCATGAGACGAGCTGCCGAGACAGCTCGCCTCCGGCCAGCGCACAAACGAACCACGGCTGGCTGCAGAGAGGAACAAAGCGGCCGTTTCAGGCTGTGCATCAGCCGCAGTCCCTCCGAGCTGCCCTCTTTTTGCCTGTCTTTTGGGTCTCGGCGGATGCAAAAGGGAGATGCGCGTGCGTCCGAGCGCACGGTATGCGCTGCTGGGACAAAAGAAAGGAGGCAAAGCCACTGCGCCAGGTCCACCGAAAGCTATTACGTAATTGGCAAGTGAATTGCGCTACGCATGCCTGGGCAATGGCACCGGGGGAGCGCAGGATCTGTCCCCTGGAACCTTCTGGTCGACACCTGCACCGCCTTTCACAACGTCTACTTTGCAACAGACGTTGGAGGAGACGATGCCAACCGCAGAAAAAAGAGCAAAAGCCGTTTTAGAGACATTTCGACCCCCCACAAATCAGACAATGGCTGCTTTTAACCCTAACTTACCTGGTGGTGCTTGATCCATTTCGATGTAGAATAAACCTTCGGGAGGATAAACCATTCCTGTATCAAAGTAGTAGTCCAGGATGCTGCTGCGGCTCTTGTCTTTGCGCGTAATAAAGAAAAATGACCGCAACCTAATTTAGGTTAACTTCAATGCCTGCACGGAAATCCTAGACGCGGGTGAAGGAAAATGGTATTTCCGTAGACGCCGCCTCCGTAAGAGATTCCAGACGTTAAAATCTGTTTTTAGAGCAGAGAGGGCTCCTTTTTTTGTTCTCTTCTGGGGCTCTCCTGTCAGTCCATGCCTGCTGTCTGCGCAGAGGAGCTTTACTTCATCGAGGAAGTGAAGCGACTTTAAAGAGCTGTTCCAGCACCGTCTTGGCGCGTACCAACTCCCCACAGCGAGGGGGGTGTTTTTCTACCAGCGGATTTATTTCACTTTTAATCACGCTTGCGCTCACGTCTCTTGGAAATTCCGCCTTGATTAAAACACGCCAGAACACGAGTGAAGTTTTGGTTCTCTTTCATTCAGTCACTCGCATGTAGGCCACACGAACGTCGGATGAATTGCGTTGGTACATTCCAGACCGTTTCATTCAGCTCTCCTCAAGCAGCACGGTAACAGCTGAAAAAAACTCTTCCAGGGCATGAATGGAAAAGAACAGCCACGTCTGTGCGCTGCAGCACTTTCATCTACACATATTCTATCCCGGACGTTAAATTCAGCACGAAAATGCATAAACGAAACGTACATCCGTTAATCAGCAAAAAAGGCCCGCGTGTTTAACGCGCTGCAGAAGTATGACATCATGCCATAGGTTTTACAGTAAAACGGAGCCGTGTTGCGTTCAGGGAGCACCAGGTTAACAAGCTCTTTGTTTAAGAGGTATAGGCCTGCGACCTGCCTAGTTGGCAAGTGTGTATTATATTCTCGTTGAGCTTGTCGAACACGTTTGACGACAAAATGGCATCTCGACTGCCGCCGCTCGTACAATTACATTGACATCATTTGTGAAGACATCATCCTGAGAGACGTTGCAGGAAAAAGGTGTGTAGCCACCTGTTTGCGTTGGCCGCTCGACAAACGATCGAAGCGTTTGATGCGTCTGTGGAAGGGTGCAGTTCTGCCCCCCCACCCCACCACCACCACCACCACCACCACCACCCCCCGCGTGTTGGTGTCGGATGAATACGCGTATTGTTGGTCAGTTGTGACACAGAATGACATTGTGCCGTAAATCTTAAACAGTCGGGGCTGTTTCCACCAGCTGACGCTGTGGTCTGCAGAGGCCTGTGTGCTCAGAAAGTCCGTCTCTGCTGGTGTCCAGGCATTTATGGCCTTTCCCCTTTGACCCAGGGATGGTGAGGCGAAGGCCGTTCTTCTTTTTAACAAGACTCTCGCCTGTGTCCAGGCGGCTCTCCTGAAACGTCCCAAACCTTGGTGGAATCTGTAGAGGCGCCCCAGGAAAGCAAACCGGAGCTTAGAAATGCCTTTTTTTCCATATCACCTCCAGGATTGGAGGGGGATGCGTGTGTGCGTGAGCCTTCACTCGTGCGTTTTTCATGTGCTCCTGCTTAAAGAAGCCGTGAAGCCTGTCACGGCATTCCGCTTTGGCTGCTGCCCAAACCTCCCTCCGCTCCTCCCCCTCCTTCTCCTCCTCCCTCCTCCCTCTCCTGGCGACAGAAGACCACAGAGGTTTACCCCTTTCACTCCCGGCTCTGACCCCGGCGACACATTTCACCGCCGCCGTCCCCTCCAGATGCGGCAGCGCCGGGCCTCGGGGCGTCCAATTAGAGGGCAGAAATGCTGACTCTGCGCTCTGGGCGCGTTAATCAAGCGCGTTGAACGTTTCGTGGGTGCTTTGGGGCCGTGCGCGCAGACCCCGCCTGTGGTTTTCTGCGTGCATCGGCCCAGGTGAAGGAGCACCGACGTGCAAGATAAACCTTTTAGGCTTTGTGAGCCAGATCCAGGCAGTCCTGATGGGATCAGCGAAGGCTAATCGTAAGATTACGAGATAGGCTGATACACAAGGCTGCCAGCTGCTGGCTGGCTGATGTGACTCGTCCTGGGATCCGCAGTGTGGACGTGCCACCGGAATGTGGGGAACTTCGCACCGGTTTCAAATGAATCACCAGATGTTCCTCTGCGCTGACTGGAGGTGACGGTTCCACTTGGAATCTGTTAGCTTCCGTGGTTTCGACAGTCGATGCTCATTCCTGCGTGTAAAAAAACCCGCTGTTGTCTTCTGGAGGTTATTAGGTCATCGCGGCTCAGCTTAACTCTGCGGTGAAACTACGGAAAAGCTTTAATCTCCATATTTAAGAGCGTTAAATGTGCACATGAAAGGCCTCCTGCTGTCCGACACTGAGCCCCTCTGAGTGATAACACTCAGTGTTTGTGGAATATTTGGGAAATAATCTCCTGGCTTTTAGAGTAATGCTTGTTTAGACTCACTGGAATGACTGCGTCAAGGAATATTTTCCAGTAAATACGCCGCGCACGGTGCAAAGTAGGACATATTTTATCAGGATTTGTCTTGTTTGTTGTCACCCGGAAAAAGAGGCGCAGACACAACACGGAGAAACGGTGTCGGTGGTGGGTTTGCGGCCTTCTCCGGCATCTGTGTGTCGTGCCCCTGAATGGCGGCCCTGGGTGGACGGCAGACCTCTGCGATCTGTTGTTCTGTAGTGTGCTGCCTTCTCACAGCCGTTGAAGGGAAGCGTAATTCTCTTGGCAAGGTTTTTGCGTATTCACCGCGGGGAGACTGTGGGGTTTCCCTGATTGGTGGCCAGAACCAGCACACAAAGCACGCAGTGGCGCTGCCAGAGGCGACTCAACTGTGGGCAGAATGTAGGACGGCTCTGGTCTGACCCCTGGGACCCCGCCATTGTAGACATGTAAGTTGGGACAGTGTCTGCAGGGCTTGTCTTGGAACAAAACACTCTGGATGACCAAAACTATGAGCTTCAAATAGCTAGGCCCTGGGAACGCTGCTTGATCATTTAAGAAGGTCAAAGACGCACCGAGACGGGGGATGAATCAGCATGCTAACCGATGGTAGCGAAGGGGAAACTGGAGCCTATACCCGTAGAATTAGCATTAGCACCTGATGGACACACCCGCCACCCTTCGTCCGTCACTCCGTTCTGCCAGAGGATAATCTCACCTTGAGAGGCGACGACTGAGGCCAGCGGGAGTGTTGGGACAGCCGCCGAGAGCAGGACGTCCGTTTGCCTTGTGGAGCTCCTCAGGAACTTATTTTCAATTCCAAGAAATCTGCTGGATTTCAGTTTCACGTGTCAACAGTGTGGCTGCCAAAATGCAAAGTGGCACCGTTTCACCTTGTTTAAATGAAAAGCAGATGACTTCCAGCCTTTCTGGCCCATTAAGGGTTGAGCGATTCATTTCAGGACAGGCCCTGTGTTCTTCAGGTCGTTGCTCCTGCGTCTCTGAGTCAGCCATGAGTGTGACCGGAGGGGACTCGTGTGCGGTAGCCGGTGGAAGGTTCATGGCCAAGGGCTCGGGGAAGTGAAGCAAGTCACCGCTTTGTTTCCACCTCCCCGTCACTCACGTGCAACCCACGTTCGGCGCGTGTGGAGTTTCATGCTAACACGTCAAGAAACAAATGGAGAGGCTTCCTCTTTGGAGCTGCTGAGTATCTGGCCTCTCGGTATGAAGCACTGAAGCTCGATTAGGCGAAGCTCCAGGACACACTAAGCAACCCACAGGCCACAATGGCATCATTGTCTGCTGGGCTCGCGGCCATTGTCGCCCGTGGATTTATTCCCTTATTCCCATATCGGGACCTTCACCTCTGAGGTCCCAGGAAGCTAGCGTGTGTGCTGGGCAGCGGTGATTCAGGCCGCTGTCGTCGCCGGGAGAGAGGAGCGAAAGTTTGCAGCTGTGCTCGGGCTGACTGACCCTTGGTGAAAAGGTCAGCTGGAAAAGCCTGAGAGGAGAGGAGCTGCCTAAATGGCTCCTTTCTCTCCCCTTTCTCCGACCGTGGAGAGCCCGCATGGTTATTTATGAGCGTGTGGGATAGCGAGCGGGGCTGCGGCGGAGCCCAGCACCCCCTCTTTGTCCGGAGGGCTGGCTCGGGCTGAGGTGCCCGTCATTGGTCCGGTTCTGTCACGTATACGTGCAAGCGCAGGCTGTCGGGAACCCCTCCCAGAAGTGCAGGGACGAGGGAAAAGACGCTGTTGCGAGGCAGATTTGGAAAAAGAGGTGCGCTTCGCACAATAGCTGCCAGGAGTTTGACAGATGCTTCACAGGCACCGGGGAAGAAACAGCAGGCCGGTGGCTCACACACAGAACCCAGCCTGGTTTCATGCCCACATCATCACGCACATCACCGTCTCCCCGGTCTGTTTGAAAATGGATAGATTTTGTTTTTAGGGCTTCAACGTAACATTAAAGGACGGGCTCACCTTTGCCCTCCCCGTTAGGAGCATAAACCAACCCCGGTCGTCCTAAAACCATTTTATACACAGTTAAAGTGTGGTAAAAAATTATTTCCAGCCATGCACGGATTCTGACAGGGGATACTTTGGATTAGCCTTGACTCTGCGGACTTGTTTCCAGCGAAAGACACATTTTCTTCCCCCTGACAAAGTTAAATTAAGCTTGAATTTCATGCTGAAGTCAAATGGTCATGATGTCATGGTTTGAGGACAGAATGACTCGGTTTGTCTGTTGACTGAGGAGGCCTATTCTTGCATGTTTGGGTGGGAGCGTAGCATATAATTGCAGAGCGGGCTAGCGGGAGGGGGTGGGGGAGGGAGAGAGTTAGCACGCAACATGAGTTTTGGCCCACAGTCGCTGGTGCGGCTGCCAAATGCGTCCAGAGGACTGCTGTGTGTCTCTGTGCACAAGGCTGGTTTCTGCTCCGCCCGGAGCTCCGGACTGTTCCAAGACACATCTTTCATTCGCACACGCTGAATAGCTTAGAGGAGCCCGGGGTCGTTTGGAGGGGGCTTTCTGCTCTTCTTAGGGGGATGTTGGGTGGTTGCCTGGCCCTTCGTATTTACGCTCGGCTCCAGATCTTTTCTGGACGTGCAGAACTCTTCAGAGCGTCTGCTTTCAGTAAGAAACGTCGCATTGTTTCGTTGTCAGGCTGGTTGTTTGGGAGCAACCAAACCGCTGTACACGTGTTGCAGCCATGGGAGGATGACGCCGATCCAAGAGCCTGACGGTAAAAGAGCAGAATGGAAAGCTTCTCCGTATCCTCTCAGTGGGAGGTAGAGAGGCGAGTCCTAGATGGACGGCCCAGCTCCGCGTATTTAGGGAGATCATATGGGATAACCTCGCAAAGACAGATTGACATTTCGCTGACAAAACAAACCACCCACGTCCTGCGCGCAACTGGGCCTCCCCCTCCCCGCTCTGCGCGCGTGCACGCGTGTGCACATACAAGGCAGGCAAATACTTAGAGTGGAGTTTGCTAACACGGGTCTCAGGACGGTGATTCTAGTTTGTGTTTAGCATTAGCGGAGGAGCCACAGCAACGAGAGGACGGAAGAAGAAGAAGAGGCAACCTTGAAGGCGGTTCTGCGTCACGTGCGGTGATTCACAAGCGTGTTTTCCGGACGCCTCCCGCAGGAGGTTGCAGTCAGGAGTCTGACACGGCTCAGAGTCCCCCGACATCGGTTGGGAGCGGAAGAAGGTCTCCTCAACGGTTCCGCCTCTGCGAATCCGGAGACAGATTACAGTGTGCGGCCCTTTTGTTTTCTTTGGCGGTCTAGTCATAATATTTCATTGGGTTTTGGAAAAAACTAATAAAAAACAGCTTGTACTAGAACAAACATTCTCTGACGAGCGAGCAGAGCAAACGTGAGCGTGGTTGTTAGCGTAGCTCCTCTCTGTTCCCTGAAATCACTAATCCTCTGGGCGATAATATGAATATGCCGGCTGATTTATAGCCCATAATATCCCTTACCCCCACGCTCATTTATATCACTAATACAGCTGGCGCTCCTACTTTGTAACAGGAAGATGCAAAGGTTGAAATGTTCTGATTACAAATGCGAATTTCAGAGTTTTGCAGCAGTTTTGAGCCTGATTTTTGCCGTTTTGGTCCCCGATGGGCTGTGGTTCGTCTGGGAGACACCAGACTGATCTGTGACAAGCGTCCGTGTCGAGACTGTGATGCAAACAACATGTTCCCCCTGCGGAGCGAAGCTTTGAACACATGGTAGTTATTACACGAGCACGGCGGCGATGTGGCACGAGCCACGACGCAAGAGGGGAATGAAAACAGAGGTTAATCCCGATGTCCTCTCGCAGCTTCTGGACACATTTAGATTTTTATGCGCCCGTCTGTCCTCAGCGTCCAAGATCAGACGGTTGCGTGAATTCATAAGCGCGTTCCCGCCGCTACTGTGCGCGTGATGGGAAAACTTGAGGCTTATTTGTGCTGGCGCTCGCTGTATTAGCTAAATGTGTTGACGTAAAAAAACATCTGCCGATTCATGAGTTTATTGGCTAAGCTCGTTAGGCCGTTAACCTAAGTGGGTTACTTCGGAATATCATAATTGAATTTTAGGCAGGTCACATAAGGCGGGTCGGTCCGGCCCGCGTCTTCAGGGCGAAGCCCCCTGGAGTCAGGACTCAGATGGGCTTAAGGGGATGCGTTCAATCCTGTTTGGTCACCTAACGAGGATAGAGCTGGCCGCTTAAAGGTCAAAGGCCTCCTAAGCTCCTGGGCCCACCTTTCTTTTGCAATTATGGCTGCCAGGGCGGGTTAGCTTCTCTCAACACTGGAAATGTCAAAGGTAAACAGGTCACGGGCAGAAGCAGCGCTGTGATGGGACATGGGACGCGGGACACACAGAGACAATCAGATAAACAAACACAGGCGGGGAGTCAAACGCACGTTTGCGCCATCGGCACCTCCGCCGTCGCCGTCGGGGAGATAGTCGATGTCGTTTTTCTGACCCTTCTCAGCCCGACGACACGGCTCACGCTCAGATTTCTGTCAGCTGGCAGATTTTTTGCTTGTTTTTTTGCCGTTGTCAGACCTAGGCGGGCCTGAAGGCTGGACACCTCTGGTCCCTCCCCGCTGCCTCAGCCACACTCACTTTTCCATGGCCTCTCATTCCTGAACGCTCGGCCAACCTAAATGGGCAACATAATCCGGAAATAGTGTTCCAGACGGAGATGGTGGGAAGGAAAATCCCTCTGCTAGCCCCAACAGGAAGGAGGGAGGAAGAGAGGGAACTGGTTCTCACTGTTCCCGAGCTGCAGCTTGGCTCCCTCCAGCCAAAACCTGCACATGTGCATTAGCATAACGCTGTTACTGGAGACCTGTTAGCTTAGCGGCATGGCGGCAGGGGTTAACTTATCTTTAGAGCGAGAGGTCAAAGGTCAGCATTAAAAAGGGCCAGATGTCTCTGAGATGGCTGGCGTGCAGGGCTGGAACACAAGGCCCAGGGTAAATCTTGTCCCAGATCTGCCTGGGGTGGGTGGGGGGTTGCACCCGCGGGGTCAGCTCTATAACCAGGATGTTATCTGGATACCAGAGCCAGGGGCCCGGCCTGAGACACGCTCGGGAGGCCTTCCAGCGCTCTGAAACCTTGTGCTGCGGCCTCTCGGTCAGGGCGGCAGAACCTCCCTCCAGCTCCAGAGGATGTGGTTAAACGTCGGCCGAGACGGTCGAGGCTGCGCCGGAGGAGCGACGGCGCAGCCGCCGTTTTAACGGAGCCCGGTCTTATTTTTAAAACACCAAAGTAAATAGTGCATTCGCCTCGACCTGAGCGCGTTTAAAAGCGAGGCTGGAGGCTGTGCTGCAGCGGCGAGCGGCCCCGAGTCCATCTGACGGTCAGTAACACGAGACGGGGAACCACACAACCGCTAAATCAGTAAAATGGGAACTGTAATTTGGGAGAGCGCTGGTTAACCACCAGTCATAATGCACGGTGTTTCTGTTTAGCCCCAGGCGTCGGAGTCCAAGTTATATGCAAACGAGGCAGAATCCAGGCCGGGGCGCGTTCACGGCGCAAAAATAATTCCCTCCATTTATATGATCATCCACATAAAGTCGCCAAGAATTTGCACTTTTATGTAAGGAGTGTGACCTCATAAACTAGGCTCTCTCTGGCTGCACAGGGCCCCTGTGTGCTCCGGCGCCGCGTGTTGCTGCAATTAAAATATTCTTGTAAATTCATGGCAGATAAGGTCGCGCAGTTTTCCTCCATTTTGTAAAATTAATGGGATTCCCTGGAAATGCTAAATCACTCCAAGCATAAAAGTTTTCCAATTATCCTCCGTTAGCTATAAAAGCTCCAAGGGTGACGTTTTTATTTTGATTAATTTTTCAATGAATGGTTGCAGAGTTGTTGGACTCACGTCCCACCATTTTTTTTTTCAAATTGCTGCAGTCATGGTTACGCACCCACGCGAACCAAATCACAATTAAAAGACATCATGAGAGGATTTGGGGCAACTCTGGGGCGGTGTTCTGGTCCATCCCAGGCTCGGCTCCCCGGCAGCAGCAGCCTGGTGTCCATTGTCAGGTCCTCCGATGGTCCCTTTAAAGGATTACATAACTCTCTTCGCTCCTTCCCCCCCTCTCCGGCAATTTAGTCGGCGTTCAGCCTTTTCTGCCCAGAGACAATTGGTTAATTCGCTTCTGTGTCACACCGCCACCTCCCGATCCACAGAGCCGGGCCAGGGTGGGAGTGTGTGTCGGCCTCCGCTGCCATCTTGAGCCGGTCACGAAGTCGCACCTCCCGGTTTAGACGAACTACTTCACTGTCACGACTTCAGCTGTTAAAACCGGACAGTTTTAGGTCCAAACAAAGACGAGGCAAGTGCCTCGCGTGCGTCATCCATCCGCTCGACGCGTCCTGGCCGTGATAACGCGGGTTCTTGTGTGTCGGCGCCACCTAGTGGTCAAACACAAGAACTACCCGTGTTTAATTATAGCGCCCCTAGTGGTCAAACACCAGAACTACTCTTGTTTGTTTGCGGCGTCATCTAGTGGTCAACTAGAAGAACTACTCTTGTTTGTTTGTGGCGCCATCTAGTGGTCAACCAGAAGAATTACTCTTGTTTTGTGTGCCATCTAGTGGTCAAATAGAAGAACTGCTCGTGTCTATTTATGGTGGCATCAAATGTGAAAATTATGGCGTTTATGTTAATTAAATGCAACTCATGTCCGTCTGGTTTTTTTTTAACGCGCACATATGGTGATGGATAAACGCCAGCGCTTCAGTGAGTCTTTGTGTCTCCGGCTCACTCAGCTGACGCGCATGAGGTCTCTGGCTCCGGGGCCTCCGTCATGGCTGCACAGCTCCTGAGAGCAAAATGTCTCTCTGTTATCTGTTCCATGGATAAGCAGCGCTGGAGGCAGAGCATCACAGAGATTGTTGCTCAGCAAACTGTCAGTAAAGGGAAAAGTAAGACGTTCATCCTTCCTTTTTGCATGTTAGAGACACTGCTTCATAATTAGCTAATATTCTTTGTTTGCGTTCTTAATTATTCTCATATACTACAATTACTTTTATAAAGCATACTCACAGTTAAGCATCTTATAATAAAAGACGCTATTAGAATGGTAGATAGTGATTTAATAGTGTTATTAATCCTCTGAACTTCATCGTGTCTGCAGTTTCTCTTTAAATTCCCTCAGAAAAGCCTGAAGAGGTTCGGTTGTACCACATGTCGGACCGGCACTGAGTCATCCGTCAGCATCGGTCGGTTCACGGCTCCACACACTTTCCTCCACCTGCTCTCCCCAGCTAATCCCCAGTTGCCATGACCTCCGACCTCTGCCTGGCTCAGGGAAGCACACGCGAGCAGCCCGGTAAGCCCGTTAGCAGTTACTCCAGGACGTCCGAGCAGCCACAAACAATCACCCAAACGCGGCCCAGATTCCCTCTGAAGGGACCCCTGTCTGTGTGGCTCCAGCCTTCCAGGATGCAGCTGAAAGGTTCTGGCGTCACTGGACCGAGCGTGAACTCTTGCGTAATGGCCTCAGGAATAGTTTGTCCCCGGTTACTGTCCTCCTTCCAGGCCAAAAAGCAGAGTCCCTCCTCCAGCGAGTGTGTTCTGATCGTAGCTGACAGTGGACGCTCTGCACTCATGTACACACTTCTCCTAGTGTGAGGGATTAGGGGAAACGGAAGTAATTCACCCTGCAGTACCACACACACACACACACACGCGCACACACACACACACACACACACACACACACACACACACACTCTATAGGTTCCTCAGTAGACCTCTAACTTGCTAACATTTGTCTGGTTAAAAGAGAGTGTTTCCCTGTCGTTCTCTGGTTCTTCTGTTGGTTTCTGTTGTTGTTCTTTGGACCTGGTTTCCAGAGATTTAGAATCCACCACATTGGAGCTTAGCGTCGAGAATTCGCGGAAGTGCGTGAAAGAAGGGGAGGGAGGGGGGAAGGGG
>CAAE01014367.1:72781-111038 GCA_000180735.1 Tetraodon nigroviridis | reverse complement strand
AAATTATGGCGTTTATGTTATTTAAATGCAACTCATGTCCGTCTGGTTTTTTTTTTAACGCGCAGATATGGTGATGGATAAACGTTTTTGCAGCGCTTCAGTGAGTCTTTGTGTCTCCGGCTCACTCAGCTGACGCGCATGAGGTCTCTGGCTCCGGGGCCTCCGTCATGGCTGCACAGCTCCTGAGAGCAAAATGTCTCTCTGTTATCTGTTCCATGGATAAGCAGCGCTGGAGGCAGAGCATCACAGAGATTGTTGCTCAGCAAACTGTCAGTAAAGGGAAAAGTAAGACGTTCATCCTTCCTTTTTGCATGTTAGAGACACTGCTTCATAATTAGCTAATATTCTTTGTTTGCGTTCTTAATTATTCTCATATACTACAATTACTTTTATAAAGCATACTCACAGTTAAGCATCTTATAATAAAAGAAGCTATTAGAATGGTAGATAGTGTGGTCAGTGACCACATGTCGGACCGGCACTGAGTCATCCGTCAGCATCGGTCGGTTCACGGCTCCACACACTTTCCTCCACCTGCTCTCCCCAGCTAATCCCCAGTTGCCATGACCTCCGACCTCTGCCTGGCTCAGGGAAGCACACGCGAGCAGCCCGGTAAGCCCGTTAGCAGTTACTCCAGGACGTCCGAGCAGCCACAAACAATCACCCAAACGCGGCCCAGATTCCCTCTGAAGGGCCCCTGTCTGTGTGGCTCCAGCCTTCCAGGATGCGGCTGAAAGGTTCTGGCGTCACTGGACCGAGCGTGAACTCTTGCGTAATGGCCTCAGGAATAGTTTGTCCCCGGTTACTGTCCTCCTTCCAGGCCAAAAAGCAGAGTCCCTCCTCCAGCGAGTGTGTTCTGATCGTAGCTGACAGTGGACGCTCTGCACTCATGTACACACTTCTCCTAGTCTGAGGGATTAGGGAAAACGGAAGTAATTCACCCTGCAGTACCACACACACACACACACACACACACACACACACACTCTATAGGTTCCTCAGTAGACCTCTAACTTGCTAACATTTGTCTGGTTAAAAGAGAGTGTTTCCCTGTCGTTCTCTGGTTCTTCTGTTGGTTTCTGTTGTTGTTCTTTGGACCTGGTTTCCAGAGATTTATCCAAAACAAACAGCAGTCACGTGACGTGACATCACCAGTCCGCCCACTCTATTCTTCCTCCTCCTCCGCCGCCTCCTCTCTCCAGTCATCTCCGGCTCCCGGTGCCTCTCCGCCTTTCTTCCTCAGCATCCTCCGCCTGGTCGGAGATGGCGTGCGGGGCCTAGGGCACCACCCTCCCCGCCCCGCGGTCCGCCCTCCTCTCCCGCCCGGATCCGCTGCCTGGTCCTCGGGCGCGCTCCTGTCCTCCACCGCCGCGACCCAGCTCCCCGTGCGGGCGTCCGGGAGTCGGGCCCTCGAGGGGCGGAGGGCTGGAGGGGCCCGGGAGCACGCTCCTCCGGGGGGCGATGCCCTGCCCAGGCGTCCTCTGACCGGCCCGATCCGTTCCCGTCCACCTGCGCACCAGAGGACGACGTAGGATGAAAATCTGCAGCCATGATGCAAGGTAAAGCAGCCCTTCACCCCCCATGTGCCCCCCCACCGTGTCCTCGTCCTACCCTCTTGCCCCCCCCCCCCTCCAGAGGGTATTTAAGCCCGTGACTCCTAATGCTGTCCGATAATTAGAACCTCTCCTTAAGCGCGGTCGCCATTGTGCCCGTGACATTCAACGTGCGTGTCGGAGGCGGATGTGCAAGCAGAGGAGCCCATGTGGGGACGTCCTGCACCGACTGTCCGGGGCTTGGTTGCTTTTCGACGGCCGGGGGGAGCGTCCAGAGCCCGGGTGGTGCAGCGCATCTACGCCGGGGAGGCGGCACCATGCTGGGCCTGCGTGTCCTCTAAACGTGGCCGATGTTCGGCGGTTCTTCTCAGCAGGAAGCCCGCAGTCAGCCTCCGACCTTTGGACCAGCATCTGCAGATGTTGCACAGATGTTGCACAGCTGTAACACGCCGGCGCTAGCCTGGCGAGCTAGGCTAGCTAGGCTAGCAATGGTCCAGTAAGCTCCACGCTGGTCAAGCTGTCCCAGTGAAAAACAGTGAAATAAACGTGTTTTGATAATATTCCGAACCGGTGCCTCATCCAGGAGGTGTTTCTGTAGCTGGTCTGTGTCAGGAGCCATCCAGGTGACAGCAATTACAGTTGGAAAAGGCTTAAAAACAGGCGGTAAAGTCTTGAAATCTACTCCTGATGTTTTCTTTTCATGCTTTAGGAGACACCAGGGGAATTTAGAAGCATTAAAATCACCCAGCCGGCAGTTAGAAGCACAACTTGCCGTCTTAAGGTCTCCGGGGGCTTAACGGGAGCTAAGAGATGAAAAGCTGGTCTTAACAACGTGAAGGACTGTTTACCTGTTTACCTGCAGGCTTTGGACAGCAGCTTTGAACTAAAAAGACCTCTGACACCAGACCGTGTGTGTTGGACGCCCTAAAGACTCACCGCCAGTTTAAAAGAAAGTAAAGCTGATCTTGACGCCTCTCCCTTCCTCCCATCTGCTCCAGGACTGAAAAACCGAACGAGGAAAGTCCTGGGTCTACGGAGGAAGGACAAGGACAGCGAGCCCGCGTGAGTCTCCCCGACGCTAAAGATGCGACCTGGCCAAACCTGTTTTTCATGCTTCTTCCTCACCCTCGCGCAGGAGTTCACCTGCCAGAGAGGGAGGCGGAAGTGGGAAGAAAGCGAGTGTGAGTAGCTGAACCGCCGCGCTTCCTCCCAAATAACGAGCAGCATTTATGGAAGCTCTGATTTCAGAAAAAGGCCAACGGGCGCCCAACGGTTTCTACGGGGAGATCGACTGGGACAGATATGTAAGTCTCTCACTTTCTGGGAGCTGCTGGCGTGGAAGCGGCGCTCATCTTCCCCGGCTGTCTCTGCCAGGCCTCTCCGGACGTGGACGAAGAGGGTTTCAGCCTGCAGCCTGCCGACCAGGCCCAGAATATCCTTTCAGTCTTCGGGGGGAAACGGTCGGGCGGTGGCGCAGAAGCAGACCGCCGCGTCCTTGACGCGCGCTCACCAGCGTCCAGAGGGAAGGAGTTCTTCTCCTCCAGCGACTCCGAGGACGAGGAGGACAGCAGGAAGAAGTTCAAGATCCGGATCAAGCCGCTGGTGTCGGACAGCGCCAGGTGCGCCCCCCCCTCCATGGACGAGCTGAAGGCCTCGGTGGGAGGCCTGGCGCTCTCCCCGTCCCTGGTGAGCGCCGCCCGCCGCTCCTCCCGTCGGCACCGTGTAGGTTTCTGCCTGACATCTGTGTCTTCTCTTCCCTCCACCCCTCCGTCCGCTGGTAGAGGAGAAGTCCGGTAAGTGTGTGTGGCCACCGAGGGTGTGTTTTCGTTGTTTATCCAGCATGCTGCTCGCGTCTCCTCCTCCTCTTCCTCCTCAAGTGCTTTAGCGACAGCGTCTCTGCTAAAGGCTCCACGCCGTGTTTCCCTTCGGACGCTGCCCCACCTCTGAGCCCGGCTGGTGTTGCCCGTGTCCGTCCCACTGATTTGTCACTCGTTCTCTGACCCAGGTCTGTTCTCTCTCCTTTTTTGCTGGTCTCAGAGACGCAGCCCGGTGAGTCCCCTCCACCCTTCCCTCCGTCTTTGACTCCCAACCGTTTCCACGCGTTCCCACACATGCAGATACTTCTGTTAGCTAGCTTTGCTTTGTTTAACTTCACTCCTCCACTTCTGTGTCCTTGTTTGCTTGGATTCCGTCTTCCAGGGGCAGATAAAAAAGAACCTGTCCTGTAAGTGTGTCCCTTTCTCTCCTGCTCCAACTCGTGTTTGCGCTCCCTTCGAAAATCCCGGTTTCTTTTCCTCCTAGGCGAGGAGATCGCCCGGCCCAGACGCTCCACCCCGACGCCGAGCCCGCTTCCCGACACGCCCAGGTGTGTTGCTGCTCCGGATGTCAGGCGGGACTCTTTAAACCCGGATTAAACCTAAACCTGTGCTCCTCAGCGACGTGTTGCAGAACGTTCCGTCCTTCTTCCGCCTGCCCTCGGAGACCAGATACGCCAGATATGACGGTCTGTTGCCCGCCGGCGGTGAGTGGCGGGGGGCAGATGTGACCTTGATCCTTTCTCTGCCCGTCAGTGGTTTGCACCGACGTCTGGGGGGACGCCAGGCCGCGCTCCGAGTCGCAGCTGAGCCGCAGCTTCCCGACAGGAGGTAAGCCCCCGCCGCTCGGCCTCGAGCGTCCGCCGTTTCCCCTCTTTCAGCTGAGCTCGTCTCCTCCGTCCGTGTTGCAGCTCCTCCTCCTCTTCCTCCCAAAAACATCCTGTCCAGGAGTCACTACGGCTACGCTTCCGATCCAGCTGGTCAGTCGAGTCGGCGTCCGGTCGGCCGCAGCCATCCGACCCCCTCTGACCGTTTCTGGTCCGTCTGTTTCCGCAGCTGATCTTCCCAATGGGAGGGCGGCTCGAAGCTCCGCCCCCATCTACCTGAACGTCCTGTCCCCGGCCGCGTACCGGGGCTCGCCGGCCCCCGACCTGGACGACGTCTTCGGCCCCATGGACAGCCCACTCGGCAGGGAGGAGGCGGCCTCCCCCAGATGGGTCACTTTTGCAGAGGACAGGCCTCCGCCGCCGGACGAACCGGCCCCCCCGCCTCCGCCGGACTCCCCCGCCCCGGACACGCCCTCCTCCACACCCTCCTCCCCCTGCCTCTCGCCAGGACCGCCCCCGACCGAGCCGCCGCCGTCCCCTCCCTCCTTTTCTCCCAGCTCCCCCGCTTCTCCTTTCTCCCCCCCAGACTCGCCCACTCCCACCACGCTCGAGCGCCCCCCTCCGGATGAACCGGCCCCGCCTCTGCCTCCCGACTTCTCCCCCTCCATCTCACCCCCTCTGTGCCTCCACGACGACGCCATCGACGAGGAGGTGCTGCATTTTGTGGAGTACTCTTCGTCTCCTGCCCCCTTCAGCCCCGCGCCTCCTCTGCCAGCCGAGCGGCGCTCTCCTCGGGTCGGGGTCACATCCCCCCTGGGTTTTGGGCGGGAAGAGGACTCCGGAGGGGACCTTTTTCCGGGAGGATATCCCCGACTTTGTGGGATCGCCTAGAGAGCTGACGCCAAGCTTCCGAGGAACACCGCCTCCTCTTCCTCCGACCACCTACAGGTCAATCATGTCTTCCCCAGGCCCCCTCTCCGGCAGCAGTGAGTCCTCTTACTTTCGTTTATAAAGTTCATCGACCATAACAAACAACTGTGTGTGGAATTTGTGGTTTCGGACTCTTACTGACTACCTCGCGGCGGACGGCTGGTTGCTAACCGAGCGTCCCCGTCTTTGCTGCAGGCCCCTCGTCCCCGGCTCGGGCCCCGACGCCTCAGTCTCGGGGCAGTCCCGTCCCTCCCCCTCCTCCTCCCCGGCCGTGCTCCAGACCCAAGCTGCCTCCTGGGAAGCCCATCGCAGACCTGGTAGAGTTCTTTGCACAGCCTGTTTTTGTGTTCCTTCCCGACCGTAATGAGACCAGGCGTTGTTGGGTCTGGGTTTCAGTCTCGGTCCTTCAGTCCACCGATTGCGAGCAGCCCGCCTCCGTTCGCCCCTCTGGCCCGGGCGGAGAGTACGTCATCCCTCTCCTCCGTCACCATGCAGAGTGCTGCGTCCACCCCGACTCTGGGGAAAGACCTTCACACACCCACAACAGGTGAGTCCAGCTGCAGCTGCTCGCGCTCGTCTCCATCCTCACGTCTCGCTGTCCTGTCACTCATCATGGTGTCCTTCACGGTTTTCTTCTGGCCTTCGTGTCTGCTCATTTAGAGGCGTCACCGCCTCTGGTTTGGTTTGACCATGGCAGGTTTTATTTAGCTTTTGAAGGTGAGTTGGACCGCTAGTTCCACTAGTCCCTCCGTCGGACGCTCCCCTGTCCTCTCTGCAGAACTCGTAGCTGGAGGTTAGGCTAGAGCAGACGTGGGGGGTTTGATGCCTGTGCCTGTCCAGCAGGATGCTCCAGAGGACCCAGTCCCATCACCATGGGACCCCAGGACACTTTACCAGTGGCAGCGGCCTTCACGGAAACCATCAATGCCTATTTCAAAGGCGCCGATCCCAGCAAGTAAGCTCACATTTCTCTGTTGCCTAACGCCGAACAGCCAAAGTCTTTCCAGACTTCGGTGACTTTTCTTTGCCTTCTCCTCCACCTGGGTGTCCCAGGTGCGTTGTGAAAATCACAGGAGAGATGGTGCTGTCCTTCCCGGCCGGAATAACCAGGCATTTTTCCAACCACCCGGCTCAACCTGTCCTCACATTCAGCATCAGCAACTACAGCCGGCTGGAGCAGGTCCTCCCCAACCCGCAGCTGCTGTGCTGGTGAGCACGCTTCCGGCACGCGCGCGCGCACGCTCGCGAACCCGTGTTCGACCGGAATCATTGAATATTCACAGTGAGCCCACAACGGAGCGCGTGGACACCAAGGAATTCTGGGTGAATATGCCCAACTTGATGAGCCACTTGAAGAAGGTTGCTGAGCAGAAGCCTCAGGCGACGTACTACAACGTGGACATGATCAAATACCAGGTCTGGAGCACCAGCTCCCCCCAGATCTCCCGTCCGTACTCTCTCCCACCGTCTCCCCCCGCGTGTCTCAGGTGTCGGCGGAGGGCATCCAGTCCACCCCTCTGAACCTGGCGGTGAACTGGCGAGGCGACGGCGCCAGCACGGACCTGAGAGTCGATTACAAATACAACACGGAGGCCATGGCGGCTCCTGTTCCGCTACACGACGTCCTCTTCCTGGTTCCTGTCGACGGAGGCCAAGCCAAAGTCCAGGCCATGGTCCCGCCCGCCACCTGGTAACCGCCACGGCGGCGTTTAGACGTCCGAACGCGCGTGGATTTCTCTAAGGCAGAATCTTTCCTGTGGCAGGAACGCAGAGCTGCAGACCATCCAGTGGAGGATCTCCAGCCTCTCTCACAGGTCTGAAAACGGAGGTGAGTCTCCCTTCGCTCCTTCACTCCCTCTCCTGCTCCACGCTAGAGACTCCAGCCTCTGTGTCGGAATCCCACAGGCGTCGGCGCCCTTCTGGGCCGGTTCCAGATGGCAGAAGGCCCCTGGAGACCCTCCCAGCTCTCGGTCCAGTTCACAAGCGAGGGCAGCACGCTCTCGGGCTGCGACGTCCAGCTGGTGGGGAGCGGCTATCGGTGTCGCTGATCAAGAAGAGATTTGCTGCAGGTCAGTCCCCGCCTCGCTGCTTGTGTCCTCGCCCGCGTCTGCGCGCTCTACGTTCCACTTGGCTTCACAGGGAAATATCTGGCGGACAATTAGCGAACCAAAAGAACCGCCGGCTCCTTTCGACTGTGAAGGTGGAGGATCCACGACGAGTTCAGCATCGTATTCAGTAGGTCGGCTGCTGACCAGTTTATGCAAGTAAATAAAAATCATTAGTTTTGTGCACTCAAACAAACCCAAATTCTCTGTTTCTGTAAAGATAAATGTGGATTCATATGGTGATCCAGCCTTACTATTGCTTTACGTTTAATGTAAACGCACTGTAAAAGATGATGTGAATAGACAAAATGATATTTAAAACATCCTTTAAAACAAGGTGGAGCAGAGCGGTGCATAAAAAAGTGTGTTTTGTTTCTGTTGGTCCATCAGTTGTCTGATTTACACTGCCACCTTGAATCGGAATCACTTCATTTTAGAGGATCGTGCATTCGGTTCGAGGCGTCATTTGAACTGTTTCGCCTCCTTCTTGTCGGGCTTGTGTCTTCACTTTTGATCAGGTCACGGGAGAAAACTGGATTTACATCATCAGTTCATATTAAAAAAGCTGTGTTTGCTGGTTCTGGAACTGATAATAAGCAGACCTGAGCGTGTCTTTCAAAAGACGTCGGTCAGCTTTTTTTGTCGTAAGGTTGCTGTTGTGGAGACGTGACTGACGGCTGCTTCCTGCGCTGGGTATGTGGAACGGAAATAAAAACGAGTGTGAAAGGGCCTTAAGCTAACGCCAGAGACGAGTGCCATGTGATGGAGAGCAGGGGATGAAGCTGAAGGGGGTCCTGGGATGAGAGAGTTGCCTTTAATGCTGCTTTGAACCAATCCCTTTGGTGTCAAGAAAACCCAGCGTCCTGTTTCCGCTCCTTCTTTTCCCACCTCATCAAATAGATGTTTTATCATTTTTAAAGCAATATTTAAAAATGGGAGTGTAAAAAGTGTACATAAAAGCCCCGTTTTGGACATTTCTCTGGATGTGTAGGTGTCTGCTGTCCTTATCGATGTCAGCGCTCATGCAGAATTAAGTTGTTGATTACACACCTTATCTGTTACTTTACACGTGGGTTTCTTGTGCAAAAAAAAGGTTCCTGTGATGATTAGTTCCAAATGGTGCTGCGTGACATCTACATTTGTCCATCACCATGTTTTCAGTGCAGTACCAGTTTAGCCATCTCAGTAAGGTCACGTGTTTCTGTATAGTTGTACTTTGAGGAGAATCTTGCCTTCACCCGAACCTTCACTCTGTTTTGCTGTTGTTGCACCTCCAGAAACCTGTCAATAAATTTCACCTGCGTGATTCATGCATTCAGTATTTGACATTCTCCAGTGTTTGACTTCACCCACGCTGAAGGGACAGATCCGGAGAACGGTTCCACTTCCGGTATCAGCGTCTGCGACATCTTTCATTTAGTTCCTAAGTAACAGGGGGAAAACAAATCGAATATCTCATCTTTTTATTTGCCTTATTTTGAGTATAAAATAAATCCTCTGTGAATTTATTTTCCTCGAAACCGTTTCGCTGTTACTTTTAACTCCACAACACACGATATATGCAAACACCTCATGCAAAATTCCCATCCAAAGATTTTCAAAGTAAATATATGAACAGACGAATATAATGTAACCTGTTTTATTTGTCAATAAAGAAGAAAACCCAAACCTATCTCGTTTTATTCATTTAAAGATTTTAGCTAAAAAATAAAAAAGCAGGAGCCGTCGCGCGTAGAAGCCACGCCCACCTGTTCCGCTGCCTCTCGTTGCCACGACGACGCCAAACAAAGTTTACTTCTGCGCTGTCCTAGAAGTCCCGGGATCGGTAATAAAGGTGTTGATTTTAGTCCTGTCATCACGGTTTGACCGCTTTCCGCGTTTGGGTAACATCAAAGTTTTAAAATAAAGTTAGAAAATGTATGTAATGTTTACCGTTAGCTTACCTGTGTCAGCGATTAAGAAACAGCTATGCGAGTAACGTAGCTGGGTGTAAATTGTTAAAAATCATCTCGTTTGAAATAAAAGTTGTAATAAAGTTCCACAGTGCACATTCGCTTAATTTTTCCTCTTGGTCAGGCAAGAAATATCGCCATTTGTAATCATCTTTTGGCTGTACTGTGCCCTCGAGCCTTCGCTTTATGCTAACATTGATGGACCACTTGTCATTATGTCCATTTTGCTACTGTCTGGATTAAAGCAAGAGGAGAGCATCGTCATGTCAGATCCACAGAAAGAAAAAGTCCACGGACGGGAGAAGAAGACAGGCAAGGCCCCCTCAGAGGCCAGTCACAGTCTCCGAGGCAAGGAAACAACTGGAAGGACCAAGGAGTGAGTGGTTCCATCCTGCCAGCCTTGTGTTTTCTGTGTTTGGAGGCCAGCTGGGCATGTTTTGTGCCCTGTCTTTCAGCTCCATCAGTACTGTCTCATACTTGGATGATATAGGACATCATGACGAGTACCCTCGCATGGCTGTAACCATGGAGAATACCTACCAGTTGGGTGAGAGGACCCTAACCTTTACAAACCCCGACACATTTGACGCCTCTCTTTCTGCTACTTTTTCTCTGTTTTCCACCACAGGACCGCACAAGCGTTTCCCTGTTGCCGCTGCCACAGACATCCTAAAGGACGTGCTCACCAGTTACCTCCAAGAGGAGAAGTATGAAGTGGAGTGGTCACAAAAAATGACTAAAACACTGTGTGAGGTGAGTCAGTCTTAGAAGCTCCTTTGTGCGGCACCTTCTGAACACCCTCAAATCTGTCCTCTGGCCACCTTTTGTGCGGTAACTCCCCATCAGGTGATTAGAGCCTGCATGAAGGACCTGCTGATTCCCAGATACAAGATTGTTGTCCTGGTGCACATCGGCCAGCTGAGCGGACAGAGCATGCAGGTCAGCAGCCGCTGTCTGTGGGACGCCTCTAGTGACACGTCTGCTTCCTACTTCTTCAAGAACAGCTCTCTGTTTGGGGCGGCGATTGTCTACGCTGTCTATTACGAGTGAATCACACCAGGTGACCTCTATTAGTACATTTCAGAAGATTTCATCTGTGTTTTAAAGTTGGAAAGAAAGGAAATATTTGCAAGATTAGAAGGTTTTAATTTTCTCACAAAGTAGAAGATCACATGTTTTGTTGTTCCCTCTAGCAGAGCATGAAGAGGTCGCTCATTTGACAGCCTACGTCACAGCACACTGACATCAGCGCTTGTTTTTGGTCTCGCCATCCGCGGTCCAACGCTGCTACAGCTGTTGTCCTCAGCATTGAATATCTGTTACCTGCCAGGAGGTTTTAAACTACGTTACCACAAATGCAGAAAGTTATAGATCCTCTAATGGTGGGTGTAGAACGAAGCTCTTTACTCACTGCTTTGCGTATTCTCCCCATCTGCCGTCGCTCTTCTCCACCTGGAGCCTCCGCAGGTGAACACCACCGCCCTCAGAAATGAGCGGCCGCACAGCTTCACCGTGTTGGCGTTGTGCTGCGTCTCAACACAACACAACAAGCACAGCAGCGTAGTGAGCAGCAGTAGTGATCTCATGTTTACTATTTCCACACATGTGCCACGACCAGCCCCCTTTATTTAGGTCCTCTGCTGATGTCGTGCGCCAACGCCCACAAGAGGTTCCTCTGGAAATGGTGTGTATGATCTTTGGCAATCATCGTGGGCTTTTAATGGCGGATGTCACTTGGGCCATTTGGTCCATGTGTGGGGGAATCTAGGCCAGAATTATGGCATGTTTGACCACATTTTCATAAACCTTAAAGGGTAAAGGATGGCTCTTTTATGTGCAACCTGCAAGGGTTTTATTACTGTGTTTTTAGCAAAGTGTTGCTTAATGGGTTTCCCAAGACAGTTGTCCTGCATCAACCTGTGGTGATGGCTCTCCTCATAGCAACATAGTAGAGCGTGGGCTGGCTTTGGTCAATATAAATCTGTGATTTCCCAGGAGATGATGGCAACAGGAACACTTAGAAAGTCGGCGTTAGGGCCAAAAACAGTATTACCAGTAATGCAGGTCCAAATCAAACTACAGTTTGCATTATAAATAGGATATTGTGACACCATAAAACTGAGTGTGTCTCCATCATCTGTCCTAGAACCTGAACCATGATATAGCACGACGTCTATTTACCATCTACTGTATGTAGTCCAATGTTTTCCTGAACATATTTCATTAAATTCAAACGCATTATTACATTTCAAAAAGTTTTTAAGTGATGTATGATTTCTGTGCTAAGGATTGCAGTTATGACATTCATTATTAACTTCAAAAATACTATTACAACAGTTTTTAAGAAATGTAGGTAGCACAGTGGATATTATATTGTTTTATTTTTGTAGTTTTTGATGTATCTTATTTTTTTTTAGCTTTTTTCCATTCAGAAAACCTGTAAATTTAAGACATTTATTGAAATTATTTTTGTATTTAATCAAACAAAACACGTATACATGAACTACATAACAACGCGATAGCAAGCTTGCCTCGTGCGGTTAGTTGTTGCGGGTGGGCGGGGCTCTAAATCCGGGAACTACGACTGACCCATGACGTCACCCTGCAGAATTGCAAATATGGCGGAGGTAAGAAAGTGAAATAAATACTGAATTTGAGGGGAAAAAAATTATACCGCAATCTATGTAGTTTAGTCGAACATTCGCGATGTTTTTTCTGTTTTTGCTGTAGCTTTAGAGCGCGCAATTACCTACACGGGTTTTATATACAATCCAGTTCTTGACATAAGCATAAATTCTAAACTTCAGATTTAGCTAACATTAGCAGCACTAGCCTGACGGAGCGTAGCTGTAGCGTTAGCGATAATACTTCGGCGCTTCAGCTTCGGTGGACGTAACTATCGAACTTTACATTTTTAATAAGTCAAATTGCAGTAGTATAAAAGTTAAAGATATTCGGGGCTTCGTTGAAACACGACTTACCAGTAATTGCTGCGAAACCTAGTTTGAGCGAATTAGCTGTAAATAAAAAGAATTAGCTTGCAGTGTAAGTTAGCTGAGCGAACGGAATAAACGCTCAGCCGTTGTGGCCAAAGTTGGGTTTAAACGCCAAACACCTCCATATCTGCCGTACTGCTGGTTGAGATATAAAGCTGAAATGAGCAAAGGAAGTTGTGGCAGACTTCTTTGTTTCTGCTCGGTGCTCCGGCCAGCTTCGGGATCGGGCGCGCTTTTACTTGACTCGTTTACCGTCGCTCTCCGCTAAGTTTCCCCCATTAAAACTGCTATTTTCGCCTTCTCATTACCCTAATTGCTGTCTCTCTTTTCCTCTTCCCAGCCCTCCATCGGGAATGCGAGCCCAGGTATACAAACTTTTAGCTTTTTGGTTGCGTGTAAAATGTTGTAAATAAATTGCTACGCTAGTTTTTGAACGTTGGTGCTCCAGTTTGTCTTTCTGCACATTTGTAAAACGTAGAGAATAATTGGAAGAGCAAAGTATTTACAACTGTGATAACTGAATACAATTCAATATATGCACAGTACATCTATAACTATATATTTTTTTTTTTTTACGGTCCATTTCGTAGGAGGTTCAGCAGGTTCCGATGACCATGACTTTGAGCCATCTGCAGACATGCTCGTCCATGACTTTGATGACGAACGCACCCTGGAGGAGGAAGAAATGTTGGAAACAACAGATGAGACCAACGCCAATGAGATTGAAGATCTCGAGAGAGTGAGTTTTGGGCCCCGTGTTGTGGCTCGTTATCATTAATCGCCGGTCACCTGTCTGATCTGAGCCTTTGTTTTACCAGGAAGGAGAGATGCCCATTCACGAACTGCTGAACATGTACGGTTATGGGGGTGCGTCCCCTCCAGATGAGGATGAAGAGGACGAAGAGGAACAACCAGAGGAAGAAGAGGAGGAGGAGGATGAGGAGGAGGATGCTAATGCTGGACCACCATTGAAACCTGGCGTAACACTGGACCACCAGGGGCTCCGAACGCCCCGTTCTGTTGCGCGTACCGGTGAACTGAAGAGAAGTGAAGTATGTAGAGGTTTCTTGGACTTGTGGACTCTGCCGACACAGTATTATTGACCTCTTCTAACTATTTATTTCTTTTGTGCTTTCAGGGTGAAAGTGTAAAGAACTCCTCAGGAACAGGGGACGAAGCCCAGGCCACCTATGGGGGTCGCACCCGGTCGGTCCGATCTTTGGGCACAGCGGAGCTCATCCGTCCGCAGAGACTCAAGTACTTTGAGAGTATGTGCCATTTCCCAAACTTAGTTTCTTACACATTTTGCTTTTGTTGTCTAAGAGCAGACACCAACCTCTAATTGGTTTCCTTAGGTAACGATGCAGAAGAGGAATCTGATGAAGATGAGGACTATGTTCCCTCAGAAGACTGGAAAAAGGTCAACACAGTCCCTGTTTACCCAAACGTGCCACCCCAGTCTTTCAGGGGCCGGTATTTGAGTCCGTCGTGTCCTGACCGCATGTGTTTATTCCCCACAGGAGATCATGGTGGGTTCCATGTATCAGGCAGAAACTCCCACCGGCCTTTGTAAATACAAAGACAACGAAAAAGGTAACCAGGCAACGAGGAGTTTGTCGCCGGTTCCTGATTAATTGGTGACCACAGATTGACATCAAATGGTACCTTTTTCCACAAATTCTCCCTGTAGTTTACGAAAACGACGACCAGTTGCTGTGGAATCCCGAGTGTCTCCCCGAAGGGAAGGTGGTGGAGTTTTTAACCGAGGCATCCCGGCGAACAGGCGAGGAGAAGGGAGTGGATGCCATCCCAGAGGGGTCGCACATCAAAGACAACGAACAGGTGGGAGGAAACGCCTCAGCGGCTGGTGACGGGACGGCAATTAATGTGGTTAAAACTGAAAGTAGCGGGAGCTAAATGTTGATCCTCTGTCCCTGTAGGCCTTGTATGAACTGGTGAAATGTGACTTCAACACAGAGGAGGCTTTGAGGAGACTCAGGTTTAATGTGAAAGCAGCCCGAGGTGAGGCGCAGCTTTGACCTGTTACCCTGCGAAGGCCTTGCTGAGCCTGCGGGACTGAAACACAAACGCTGCTTCTCTCTGACAGAGGAGCTGTCGGTCTGGACTGAGGAGGAGTGTAGAAACTTTGAGCAAGGACTAAAAGCTTATGAGAAAGACTTTCACTTGATACAGGCCAACAAGGTAAGAGCCATCGCAGCTGTCATCTCCTGATGATCGGCCTCTGGCTGAAACATCTCTGTTCTGCTGTATACCTGTCTCCACATCCTGGTAATAATATTTGTTTCATGTCTGCTGAATTAAATCTTTCAGGTGAGAACTAGATCTGTAGGAGAATGTGTGGCCTTTTATTACATGTGGAAGAAGTCTGAGCGTTATGATTTCTTTGCACAGCAAACCAGACTTGGGAAAAGGAAATACACCCTCCACCCTGGTGTCACGTAAGTCCCTTTAGAGGTGGAAAAGCGCGCGTGCACGCGGGGCTGCCCGTGACCGTTTGTCCCCTGCTGTGTTTCAGAGACTACATGGACAGATTACTGGATGAGACGGAGAGCGCAGCGTCCAGCAGGGCGGCCTCGCCTCCACCCACCACCTCCAGCAGCAGCGCCAGCCACTCGGAGAGGGAAGATGGCAGCAGTCAGAACGGTGAGAACCCGCCGTCGGTTCTCTGCCAGGTTCTGGGTCCGGACGTGGCGATCTGTAGGCTCATGGGCTTCTACCCTTCCAGGTGTTGTTAGCCACTCAGCTGACAGCGCTCCAGCCAAACCAGCTGATCCAGTAAAACCCGAGCCGGTTCAGTCCAACGGGCCCTCTCACCCAGCAGAAGAAGCTCCTCCCACTCTGGTGGAGGACAAGAACTCCAACGGGTGCAGCCAGCCAGCCGCACCCAGCCACGACCAGAACGGTTCTGCCGAGCCCCCCACGGACACGAAGGAAACGGAAACGCCTGAGAGGCCGGCCAAGAAGTGCCGGCTGGAGGCGGAAGCGCCGGGCCAGAGTGAGGCCGAACCATCCAGAACACAGGAGAACTGAGAGATTCCAGGCCCGTCCGGGTGGACCGGTGGGAATCACCCCCTCGCTCTCACGGCGGGGTCAAGGGGCAACGAGCAACACGAGCAGAGACTCGCTCCCAAATAAGCTCAAAGGTCACTGGAAAGTCAAGCAAGTCCCAGCTGCTCCTGTAGGAGGCGCTGCCCCGCCTCCCTGCTCCATCCGTCTGCCTGCAGAGCTCATCCCAAAGGGCCCCAGCCCCCAGCCCCGCTTCCTCCACCAACCCCACCGGCGGGATCTCGCCTTTGAGCGTTTCCTTTTACTGTTTGTAACAAATCACCCGTGATATTTTTTTACGCAGATATTTATATTTTTTAACAAAATGAAAACTATCAGATGTTGGCAAATCTATTCCATCGGTTGGCGAAACCGGAAACGTTTGAAATTGCTGGCATCAAAAAGCGACACGTTTGGGCCAAATGGAGCCTCCGGCCGCTTTTCGTTGCTCGTTGTGTGTTCCTCTTCCTTCCGGGCGGAGGAGCGGCCCGAGCAGACGGGCCTCCACTCCTGGGCTTCTGCCGCCGCTGGAGCCTCTGATAAATGAACCGAAGGTGTGGCGCGCTCGTAGGTTTGTTTGTGCGTACAGCTGACATCAGTGATGTCCTTTACTCGGTAGAAGGCGGCTGTGTTCCTGGGTCCCCACCGTCAGTGCTTTGCTCCGCGCTCCCCTTTCAGCACCGGTTCCTTTTTTAAATGTAAAGTTTGTATAGGGTTCTTACTTTGAGCAGGCTGTACGCTTGTGAGTGCGGTTTGTTCTGGTCCGCCTGGTGTGTCGCTGCGAGGTGGATGTGTGTCCATCTCTCTTCCCGGGTTCCTGCTCCGCTAACTCACCCTCTGTGGTCTTTCTCCAGACCAGACTGAACACCGTTTTGTTTGATTTTGTACCCCAGCTCTGAATTCACACTCGTTTGTGTCTTAATCTTGATACATTTTTATCTTTATCGTTATTGGCTGACTTTTTTTTTTTGTCTCTGTAAATGATCACATGAATCAAATGGAGTGTATTCCAAGCCTGGCAGTGATAGAGTAACGTTGGCTCTATTTAATAAATATATTATTGAGTCTGCTTTGTTAAAATTGTCAAACACAGAAGAAAACCAGGCTGAAGTTGATCAACTTTATATCAACCAGTCTGTTTCTGGTGGAGGCTCAAACCGTCGGAGGACGACGACCGCATCCTCCAGGACTTCCAGTCCAGACGTACACGTCCACAGGGACGTGTAGGTCTGGACGTGACTACAGTCTACAGGGACGTCTGGATGTACACGTCCACAGGGACGTGTAGGTCTGGACGTACACGTCTACAGGTAGACTGAGCTTACAGGTATTTAAACGGTGGTTGGAGGGAAAACCTCCCCAGTCCTTGTCCATTCTGGGCTAGGTTTTAATAAATTATTAAAACATTAGCTGGAACACATTAAGATTTAATCCAACTGATTTAATTAAAAAAGTAATAAAATTCCTCATTTGCATCAGCATTACACTGAATGGTTTAAAAAATGGAATGTTAGATTAAAAGCCCGTAACCATGATCAGCATTCGTAAACAATCTGCAGCAGAAATCAGCGTTGGTGATTGTAGTGTCGGGGAGAGGTGGTTGAGGAGCGCAGACACGAGCAGGTTCTGCAGGGTCAGAACCTTCACTTTGTCTCTGTCAAACAGGGAAAAACCAGACGTCAGACGTGTCGGAGCCACATCAGTCGGACGCCGTGAGGCGGCTCTTACTTGTCTGCTCCTGTGTGAAGGTGATGTAGGAGTACACCAGACTCCCGGCGATGCTGCCGACAACAGAACCATTAAAACCGCAGCCCCCACCAGCCCAAGCACACACACGGGAGGTCTTTTACCTGATATTCAGGCCTAGGAAGTTGGTCCAGGTGAATATGTAGTCTCCTCCGAACACCATCCCGATGTAGGTCACCAGGATGTTCTGCACACAGCGGCGCCGGTCTCACACTCGTCCTGGACGCGAAGGATCTGAAGGGCCTACCTTGATACAGCCGATGATGGAGGTGGTCAGCGCCGAGTTGTACTGCGTGCACAGCAGGATGGAGTACATCAGCACGAAGCTGCGGGACAGCGAGAGCGGTCAGGCGGGAGCGCAGGCCCGGCCCAGCAGAGCGCGGGCAGGACTTTACCCCATGATGCAGGAGTGGACAAACTGCAGCGCAAACATCGGATCCCGCCACCCGCTGAACGCCAGGCCCTGCGGCAGACACAGCAGAGCCTCAGCACAGACGCCGCCGGCGCCGCACGGAGCTCGGCGCCGAAGAAGCTCACCGTCTGCAGGTCGCCGGAGTAGTAGGCGTACGCCGCCGTGGGCGGCGCCATGATCAGGGCGTTGTAATAGAGGAGCCCGTACTTGCCCAGCTCCTGCAGGGGGAGGCCTTTAGGACGCCACGGACGGTCGGGCGATGTGTTCGGGCGCTCTGCTCACCTTGGAGTCCAGCTTCTGCTTCACGTAGGCGCCGTTGGCCGCAGTCAGAAGGTTGTTGAGCATGATGAAGGCGTAGCCCTCAGATCGAAGGCCAGGTCGTCGCTGCCGCACGGGAAAGGTTTTAGTGGAAAGCTCCGCTTTTACCGCCCAGGATCAGAGTGGTTCCTGGAGCCATCTGCTACAGCAGCGCGGCGTGCTACCTGGCAGCTACAAAAGCCCCGAAGATCATGGTGAACACGGTGAGTTTGACGGACGTAGAGAAGCTTTTCCTGAGGAGGAGACGTCAAAGTTCAGTCTGGCTGGTCAGCAGAAGAACCCGTCTGCTTTGATTCCATCTTACTTCAGCAGGAGTCCTTCAAACACCATGGTGAGGAAAATACTGAACCTCCTCAGGACCGTGAACATGGGCAGACTAGGACACAAGAGGGACTCTGATATTCAGCCCGTTCACAGTACAGCAGCTAAGATGGAGGATGGTGCACAAACAAGCTCTAACTTGAGTCTCTGCGTCCCAAACAGCCCAGAGATTTGATTCCCCACGTAAAGCAGAGGCAGAGGGAACATCTGAGGAGAAGACACAGGGGGGGGAGTTCAGGAGTCGGGTCCTTATCCACGCGTGACGGTTTTAGCTCACCTTGCCTGGAATACTCTGATCCATATCTGGAAAGGAGATGATTCCCAGCAGCTTCCCGAACCTCAGGACCACAATGGTAGCTAACATCTGCAGAGGCAAAGAGAGTCAACATGTCAGACGCTGGAACGTGGGGGGAAGATCTCGAGCTATGAGAAACTTACTTGGCCGAGTCCGACACATGTTGAAGACGGAAAACTGCAAAACCAAAGAGACTCCAGTTACAATTTTGGGTTCAGGTTATCACAAAAACCAAGTCATAACAAAAGAAAACTGCACCTTTGAAAGAATAATTGCTCTGGGAAATATGCTAATGGTGAGCAAATCATTTATATGCAAGTTTATTGGAGTTGACGAGTAAACCTGCGGGTCAAGTCCCGCCTGCACTGGTCAAACAGCGCCCCCTTCAGTCTACAGGCGAGTATTTAAATATTAAAAATCTAAATAAGTAACTAAACTCTAAATAAGTAAACACGTCGACGTGTGTCTGTCCTCGCAGCGTTTAAATCTAGCAGACATGCACGTTTGTCTTCGGCTGTTACATCTCCTAAAATGTTTTTATGCTAAAATCTAAATAAAAGCTGTAGATGTCCATTTTTACTCACACAATTAACAAGTTAGTTGAGAAGCTACATGCAACTTTTTTGTGCTTGAATGAAACTCGGAGCAGAGTAAATAAAGTAAAGTAAATGGCTTTCCAAATTGGTGAAATGTGACTTTAGGCCGCTGTTTCTCGGCTCGTTACCCCTTGTCCCCGATATTACAACACTTGGCTGTCAAACGTGATTAAAAGGCTGTTCTTTGAACTTTTACCTGTAGTTGGTCAGAACGCTTTTGTTGACCACAACGATGAGGAACGAGCTGACTCCGTAGAACGCCGCCGCCAGCAGCTTGGGAACCAGCGCGGGACTGCGGCCGGCCGGGCCGCTTCGGGACCCAGGAGATGCTCCTTTAGCGGACAACTTCGGGTGGCGTCCTCGTCCGTGGACTCCTGCCATCTTTACGACTGTTGGACACGGAATACGAGACGCCAGTTCCGCACATGCGCACTAGAACCCCGGAAGCGAGGTAAGGTCAAACCTCAAATGAATGAAGTCGCGTTTTGCTTTCCCCCCCCCATGCCATTAAGTGAGTTATTTTGCACTTGTGATTGTTTCTAACGTCACAAATATTGTAAAATAAATAGGCGGCTACCACGCTTTACATCTTAGCGAATTACCTAAAATAAAGTCGTGACTTCCGTTCTCTATAACTGTACCTCCAGGCTATGTAAAACAGCTACACAATAAGGAATGCAACGAACTAAATTCGCCATATAGAAAACAAATATTAAGCAATTTGGGGCCAAGAACTGCAGTACCCACAATCCTAAGAAGTAAAAATAAAGTGTCATAAGCATGAACAGAATAAATACACCATCTACACTAAATTGCAAAGAAATTATAGTATTGAAATCTGAGGGTAGGAAAAAGTGAAACTAATTAATTTGGCGCCTACATAAAATACATTTCATTTTAGGCCCAGAGGTGCAGAAAAGTTAAAGATATCTGAAACCACAAGCCTTCAACATTACAATCTTGACGAAAGGTCGGTTTTATTGCAGCGCTGCATTGAAGCTGACCAACTTTTTCCAAGTATGAGTTTCAGTTAAGAGTCAACAGCAGTTTTTTTTTCCCCCTCCACACCTTTAAAAATCAGTTGATCTGAACAATCGGACAACCACCGGCAGGATACATTTAACACCTCTAGAGCAGTTTATTAGAACAGGGATGTTTGCAGAGAAAGACTCACTGTCATGTGGCTCAAACAGTCCTACAAGGAACTGGCTCCAGCCAGCTGTATCTGCGCTTCACCAGCAACTGTTAGCAGTGCACAGCATGTAAAGCCATAACGTTTACAACCCCCTACCCCCCACCCCCCACCCCCCAGTTAAGAACTGGCTTGCTGGCAATGCGGACACAGGTGGCTAAAAGCTCCATTAGCTTATATTACATTCTGTAGCTCATGATTGCTCCACAATGACTGCTAATTCTTTCAGACAAATTATGCATTGGCGCTGCTGCACTGACATAAAATAATATTAATAATAATAATAATTAAAAAAACAAAAACAAACTGATGGTTCACAAAAAGGAGGTGCCCTGTTTCTCTTCTTTTGGGGGGGGGGGGGCTGGAGCTGATAAACCAAGCGCCTTCAGCTTTCAAAGACATAGTTGCCGAGAGGGCTCAGATATGTCCGTGGATCCCCCGTCCTTCTCAGTCAATTCACTTTTTACAACTTTTTGTTAGGATCAAAAAGCCCCAAGTTCATAGAGGAATACTTAAACTCTAAGTAACTAGCTGTGAGTTTCACACATTCTATCTCAAACTCTGTTGCACACGCTCACGCAAAAATACACCCACACACACTCACACACACTCTTATGGGGAGAAAAAAGGAAAAAGCCTAGTGGTCCTGAAGTTACAAGAAGTACAATTTGTATGGCCTACAAGGACCAGCCAAGAAAGAGGAACACTGGTCCCTGGGACGCCCTGGGACGCCCTGGAAACACAGGTAGCACACATGGATCAGCTGAGACAGAAGCGTTACTAACCACTGGTCCACCAAGAAAGGCAAACTATCAGGAAAAAATGGCGTTTACCTTCACCGCCCAAGCAAAAAAAAAAAAAAAAAAAAAAAAAAGAAGAGCCAGCATCAGGAAGTCACTTGCCTGGTTACCCATCCCGAATTTGTGCCTCGCAAAAGGGATGGATAGTCAGGACACTTTAAATGCAAGTTCAAATATCTAGCATGAGTTTTCTAAGTAGTGTAGTTCTACCACATCAGTGTGTTCAACTGGGAGGAAAAGCTCCAGTACAGTCTTTTCTAAGATAAGCAGAATCTTAGGGGAAAGATACACACACTTGAAACTAATCGCAGAAATGCATAAATTCAAGCAACACAAAAAAGTATGCATAATCTCTGAAAAAAATAATGAAAACATCCCTGCTTTCATATTCCTAAATACAAAACTTCAGTGTAACAAGAGGTCCTTTTTTCTCGCCTTTTTTTGTCTTTGTTCTCCTTTAAAACAGGTAAAATCAGGTAAAATTTTAGTCCTCTGGTGGCGTGACTGGTATGGGATGAGTCTTTTTTTTTGTCGTTTGGAATATTCCCCCCTCTGCCTGTTTTCTTATATACTTGAAAGATGTGGTAAGCATGCAAGCCTCGTAGAGGAGGGGCCCCGGAAGGGCTGATGGATGGACTGGTGGCGGAGGAGAGGTCTTCAGGCCAGCGCTGGGAAGGCCTCGGGATCGTCCACATTGGGGGCCGACACTCCGCCAGCCTGGGGGGGACGCAGAAAGAGGGAAACTTAGGATGAAACCAGAAAAAAGTCGGCTCCCGTTTGCACCAACGGGCTTCATTCACGCCATCTGTGGCGTTCCCTGGGACGAGTCCCACAGCATTGAGAACGAGCGGCACATTAAAGGGGCGGTTGACTGCTGAATGAGAAAATTCGCTCCTTATCAGCTCGCCGCGGAGCTGGTGGAGGGTGTGGCTGCCGCTATCGCAGTAAACTGGATTCCACCCTCCATTCAGAGGTGGCTCCTAATCACGTGACCCTAACTCACGTTCGAAGGCGACGGGCTTCCTCATTCAGGGGAAAAGTGGCGAAAACCGGCCCTCAAGTGTGTGAATTTAGTGGCAGCTTCGACTCCCCGCCGACGCTATTGTTACTTTAGGACAGACGCTGCTGCCGGAGGGTGATTCGGCGTGGACCCCGGGGCTTGGCGTCTTCCCCAGCAGCTTTTTCCGACATGAAACCTTTGCTGTCGGCGGCAACCAACGCTTCATTCGTTACCTTTTCGGAGCGTCCTCCCCCGCGCGCTGTCCTGCTGCCTCCCCCGCCGCGGCCTCCCCGGCCACCACGAGGGCCCCCGCGCCCGCGGCCCGGGCGGCCCAGGTCTCCGAAGTTGATGTCCAGCTGGGATGTGATGTCGTTGGCTGGTTTGCGGAAGTGGTGGTCGGCGGACTCGTCACCGGTCTGGAGGCGAAAGGGGGTGAGCTAGCGCGGAGTTCCACCGCAACAAAGATTTCTCTCTTTACTTTTAGCACATCAAAGCAAACGGAAGCATTTTTAGAACCCAGAAGTGGCCAAACTGATGAACGCGTGGACGGCGTGGGTGGCTGAGGCACCTTGTTGTAGAGAGGTTGTGTCTCTTCGGTCTCTGCAGCGTCAATCAAAGCGCCCACAGGCCTCTAAACCGGAGGACAGCAGAACACGGATGAGTTCCGGAGTGAGGAGACACTCAAATTCCCACATTAGACACAAGAGTAGCAGGACGGCAGCCACCGGGACAACAGTCCAGAGAAAGAGACAGTCGGGATGAACTCGACCAGAGTCACAGCAACACTCACGTCTTCACTCTTGGACTTGTGCAGCACGTATCCTTTCTTCCACTGGCTGTCTGTTCCTTCGTTGGGCTTGCGGATGTTGAACTCCACCTTGGTGCGCTCCTTGTCCTGCATGGCCTTCCACTCGTCCAGGGTCATCTCTTTCGGGCCCTCGTTTTTCACCTCTTCCACCTCGTTCTCCCTGGACACCCAGCACACAGAAGCGTGGAAGCTTCCGGCTTCAACCCAGATCATCCCCTCAGCCATACGCGGAGACGCTCTCTAATCTGGCGGCCAAAAGGTCGACCGCGCTTATCCCATTTACACTGGAGCTCTGGGACCAACTGCCACATCAGACGCGCTATTCCTGGCGTCAAATGATGAGACGTTCCACCCGTCACAGGTGTCTCTGCAGCCACAACAGCCTCCGTTATATATATATAATAAAAAGATCCTCACTTGTTCTCCGATCCAGCCGGTGCGGTTTCCTCTCCCTCCGTGGTCGTCTCAGGGGCGGCGGGCTGTTCAACCTCACTGGGGACACCAAACCACACTCTTAACGTCAAAAAATACGCTTTTTAAGTTAAAGTCAGGGACATGCAAAAACACACGGACCTCACTTCCTCCTTCACGGTGCCCCAGTTGTTGGAGCCGCTCCCGCCGCGCTTCTCCTCGTTCTTCTGATTGCTGGCGTAAACACGAGAGAAAACAAGCATGGTGACGGGCGGCGTCGCCGTGACACCCCATCCTCTCGCCGACGTGTGCGCATCCGCTCACGATTTGTCGCTGCCGCTGTGTCTGTCGAAGTCGCGTTTGCCGCGAGAGTCGAAGCCCTCCCCGCGGCCCATGCCTCGCCCCCGGATGCCGCGCCCACCCCGGCCGCCGCCGCCGCGCCCTCTCGGAGGCCTGTCTCCTGAAGGCCTGAGGGGACACACGGGATGCAGTGACCCATCAGCCGGGAAGCTCCGGCCGTTCCTCCTCCTCGCTGCCGACAGCCACTCACTTGTCCACGGAGAACTCTCCGACTCCCTCCGACTTGTCCTCGGCGGGCTTTTCGAAGCGGCGCTCGCGGGGAGGTCTCCGCTCCGGCCTCTTGTCTGCAGGTCGGCCTTCGCCCTGCCCTCCCTGATGCTGGGACCCCGGCTGGCCCTGCTGGTCCGGTCTTCGGCCCACCCGCCTGATGCCTGAACCCACAGGAGCAGAAACGTTGGAAGGGTTCAACTGCTGCTTTATGTGGCAGGAATAAGGCTGATCTGTGAAAATCATCTTCACAATCATTTCAAAACAGGAAGAAACAGTGTCAGGGTAAATAAACAGTGCCTCCAGGACAAAGTATTTCTGCAAAGTTAAGGAAAGGCATGAGTGCGTGTTTGGGAGTCAAGCGTTTCTGAATGTATTCGGAGGAAACTAGCAACATGCAAATCAGCCATTTCTGCTACAATCCACTAGCGGACCGCTCTAATGTCAATAGTGCTTTATCAAAATGCAAAGGTAAAAAAGAAAAAGAAAAAGTTGACGACCAAGTATCCCCTGGAACCTGTTTTCACGCATCGGCCGTGCGGAGCTGCGTAGACGCCGCACGAAGCAGCCCCCGGCGGCGGCCAGCCCCGCAGCCCCCGGCGGCGGCCAGCCCCGCAGCCCCCGGCGGCGGCCAGCCCGCTGTCGGAGGCTGCCGGCCGCCACATCTCTGCCCCGACCCGCTCCCGACCACCTTTTGTTGTCTGGCTAACCTCGGTGCGTCGGACCACATGATCCCCCGCTCTGACAAGCAGCAGCTAACATTAGCCCCAGAAGCTGCACATGAGAAGGGAAAGGTGAAAATAAACATCCATGGCGCACAGGCGAGGAGGCAGGTTGGGGGTTTTACCTTCTTTCTTCAGGGGAACAGGTGCCTGCGACTCTTCCTTCTTATCCAGCAGAGGGTTCTTTCTGTCCTTCTGTGACTCCTTCTTCGGCTGTTTGGCGGCTTGAGCCGCGGTTTTGGTGGAGCCTGCAGCGGCCCCCTCCTTCTTCTTGGTCTCGGCGGCTTTCAGGATCTCAAACGGGTCAGACTCATCGTCCAATAACTGGTCGAACCGGTTGGTTACGACGCAGCCGAAGCCTTCTTGCAGCTGACCGGGCATGATGGCGCCCCTTCAGCGGGATTCACCTCCGATTCTACGAGGCTTGAAGCGAACAATTCGCTTGATGCTGCCACAAGATGGCTGGGAGAGCTGCCCCTTCTCTTCCGGTGCTAGCAGCATCCGGGACCTTCGGCGGAGCGGACCAATCAGAACAGGCGAAGGCTGAGCTGTGTTTATTTACATTACGTAAGCGCGTCTTTTCATTAAATTCAAGATTTCTTTGCACAACGCACACGTAAATAATGTCTCTTACCCGTGTAAGGTTTAGCCTTCTACTGAAAAGTCAGCAGACGTTAAATGCAGCTACGCTGGCACACCGGACACAAGTATCATGAGATTAAGTGGGATTTGTGGGTTTATAAAAAGCAGTGATGGTGTGTTCAGGGCCAGTGGGGCCTCGCTGAGGAACAGCTGGTGGTAACATATCCTCCCTCTTCAGGGTCCACCTGAGAGCACTCAGGACCACTTCCCTGCACCAGCTGATTAGTTCAAGCGGCTCTTGATCGAACCTCACCTTTAGGACGTCACTTCACATGGACCTCAGGAAAGTGATACTGTGGGTGCGTTTGTACTGATGTGTGTTAATATGTTGGGTTTTTTTTAATACTCACAAGTTCAAAAAAAGGTGCTCAAATACAGTAATAAAAACTACAAAAAAACAGATTAAAGGCTTTATTTTATAGAATTTCTTGTAGTATCAAGTAATAAAATATAATAAAATGACACACAGAGTCATCCAAACGATCACCACGGTGCGTTAAGGTGTAATTAAAGTCAGCTGCGTGACATCTGCCGAGGCTGTAGTTCATGTTTTAAATCACCTTTCGTGGCTAAGTGTAGTTTTTTCCAAATCCCGAGGTTAAACTGTGATATTTCACTTTAGGATCCAGAGATTCTGCGTTTTGAAGAAACAGCTGCAGAGATGCAAAACAGGTGATCTCAGAAATGTACCAGTGCTTCTGCTCCGTTATACGGCGAGATTGTAAACGTGTTGGTGAAGACTCTGATCTGTAAAAAAAACACACGTGTGGGTCACAACAACCTAGATATTCTACAAGCAGCCATCTTGCCACAACTCACCAGATACATAACGAGCATAAAGAGAGACCAGAAAAAGGAGGGAAGGATGCCGTAAGTTGTGTTAGTCATCACCAGTCCTGGACAGATGACAGGAAAACAAACCCTGTGACAGAGAGGACAACAAATGGCATTGTTATGTTATTAATCCTCCTGATGTCCGTCCACATGCTCTCCCCTGATGTCCATATCAAACAGAAGAAAAGAAACTGTGTGATTCTGGACACAGATGATGTTTGTTAGCATCATCAGTCTAGGTGAAAGTCAGAATGTCCAACTGTCTGAGGAGGGACCGAATGTCACAAATCTGTAAACGGATCTGGATTGTTGTTTCTTGCGTCAAGTCCCTCCTTTGTGGAATGTGTGACAGACAAACCTGGTTGTTCTTGTGCCTGTTGAGCGCCAGACTCAGCATGTCTCACGCATATTTGGACGAGCTGTACGCTCCATTCCATTTCTGTGCTGAAGGCCCTCCATGCTCAAGGCAGAACGGCGCGCGTTACTTGAGGATGTCCAGACGATCCTGGACAGGTGACCCGTCTTGCACAGCAGAGGTTCCAGCTCCTGGATCTACAGCAAAGACAAAGACAAAATCAGACTGACATTTAAAAACAGTATGCCTGTGTCTGTCACATTCCAAACAGGTTGGCGGCAAAAACCTCCTGCAGACCAGCTGGGTTGGGGACGTCCTGCTGCGTTAAGAGACCCTCCGCTGTTGCAAACATGTGGATCACATTGCTGCAGAACAATGTGTGACTTTTAGACCAGCAAATTTCTGACAATCATTTATTTAACTTTCCCACGACTGATAATGTAGTAAATTACCATAGGACAACGTGCTGGATCGATTAAACATTTCCGTGTGTTGGAGAAATATTTTAGTTTACTAATAAGTTATTCTAAATAATGTTTTACCAGGAGAAGAGGCCTTTAAATAAAGCTTTCACATTCAGTTGCGGATTGGGCATAATTCCTGCATTGACTCACTCCTGGTGAGTTTGGCATACTTTTTTATTGCGATAGATTAGACCTGGTAAATTAGAAAGGTATTCTAAACTGATGTCGAGACAAAAAGCTGGCGTTTAAATAATATCAACACTAAAGTTCGGTAGCTAGCATCCGTGCCCAAATCTGTTTTAGGGTTAATAACAGAGTCTCACCTGCTCGCTCCAGTTACAACAACGACTTTCTCCATGTATGACGGTCTCACGGCAGCCAGGAGCCCGGCCAGAACTGGCGAAACGTCGGTTTTAACACCTTTAAACCATAAATAAATGTAATCTATTCAGTCCATCGTACGATGCCGGTAAACAGCTCCAGCCAATGAGCGAGCAGAGCCTCGGCGTGATTGGCCTTCCGGAAACAGCGGACCAATCAGGTTGCCCGACGAGAACCCAGAAGGTCCAAAATAAAGAAAAGCGCTATTGAAAACAAACCCCAGGACTGTTCGTGCTCAAAAACTAAATAAAAATTGTGTTGTTTATTTACAATGAACGTTCCCTTCACGGAAAAGCAGGAAAGCTAACATTTAAAAATACCCATTTAAAAAAATCTGAAGAACTGTAGCACAGAAAAGGATATTTAGATATTCATTATACAGATTCAACATTTTTACATTTATAAAACACATTTTTGGTTTGGCTTTATCTCATAAATGCGCATAATGTCTACATTTGGATGCCAAAAACGTAAAAAAAAAACAAAAGCAAAACTAAACCGGTTCTAATAAATATACATGATATTGTGAATAACAAAATGAATGAATACAGTCAGCGCTACTCAATGAAATCTAGAAAATAAAGCTCTGTTCAAGTGTCACATCAGATGGTTTAGAGCATTGCTGTATCAATAAACCCAGCTGACATTTTAAAGTTGGTTCATTGTTGAATTAACGTCAGGTGACAGTGTTGAATAACTGCTGATTTTGACTTTAATTTCTCTATACAGCGATTTTGCCAACGTTTATTCAACGTATGAAACAAACTATGATAGATTTCAAAGCATTGTTTCAATGTTGGTACATTAGTTATTCAACTTACATATTTGAACTGAAAATTGGTTTACAAATAATATAAATATCGGGAACATGTTAATGTTGAATTTGTGGTGAGCTAACAAGTTTCATTAAACCTTTAATTTCAGTCAAATGCCAGCTGGGAAGCTTAAAACTGCCAACCGTTTGAAGGTTTTTTATAAGAACTCAGAATATCAGTCTGCTAGGCCAGACTCTCCATCAGCTGAGCATGAATCTCCTGAAAGCTCGGTCTCTGTTTGGCGTTCCTCCTCCAGCAGCTCAACATGAGATCATTGTAGAGCCGATCGGGACATCTGGGAGGCTTCGGCAGGTACACCTGGGACCATCAGGGAGGAAAATGAATAAACATGACAATCTGGGAATGAGCCACATAACCCAGGGAAGTGGAACTGTAATGTAAACGCCTGTGATCAGCTCACCTGTTTCCCCTGGTCCCTGAAGAACTCGCCTGTGTTTTCAATCACCTGCTCATCAGACAGGTGGGAGTAGGGCTGCTCCTCACACAGAGTCAGAATCTCCCACATTGTCACCCCAAACGCCCACACGTCACTTGCCATTGTGAACTTTCCCTGAGAAAACATATAATCTAATATTAGATGATAGCTCATGAAGTCAGCGATGCATTATCTCTTGCATTATGTACTTGGACCCTTTTTAAAAGCACAGTTGAACGAAGGCTCACCAGGAGGATGCTCTCCCAGGACATCCATCTGATGGGCAGCACGGCCCGGCCCTGGATCCTGTAGTAGTCCCCTCTGTACAGATTTCGACTCATGCCAAAGTCAGCGATCTTTATGGTGCAGTTCCTGCCCACCAGGCAGTTGCGGGTTGCCAGATCACGATGCACAAAGTTCAGAGAGGAGAGGTACTTCATCCCAGATGCAATCTGCACAGCCATGCTGATGAGGGTGGAGAAGCTACAGCAGAGACAAGAGTTGGACCCACAGAAACATCCCAAATAATCACCCAGTCTGACGTAAAGGAGCCCACCTGGTGAAGACCTTCTCTTCTTTTTCATCTGGGTCCCTCTTCTCTTTTTCGGCAGCCTCTTTGAATCTAAGACTGCACAGGAACTGGTTCAGGTCTCCGTTTTCCATGTACTCGGTGATCATGCAAAGAGGGTCCGTGTCCACACACACCGCCAGCAGACGCACAATGTTGGGGTCCCTCAAGCGAGACATGATTCTGATCTCCTTCAGGAAGTCATTTCTGCAGGACGTCACAGGAACCGCTTCAAATCACCGCTGGACAGAAAATCCGCTTCCGGGCGGAGACGGAGCCAACCTACTGGCCTTACCTGGCGTTCTTGTTGGCATCTTCCCGCAGCGTCTTCACAGCGACCAGCAGAGGAGACTTCCCTTTTGGTTCTACAGACAAATCTTCCTCCAGAAAGTCCAGCAGGCCCTCGGCCTCGCAGAGGTGCACCTGACGTAAAAACAGCTTTTATACCCTTCCCTCGGAACTATTCCACCCCACATCTGTCAATCAAGCTTCAGTTCAAGTTATAAAAATAAACAACACAGTAACCAAAGACGAGCCAAATAAAGAAAGTACTTCTCCGAACTGGCCCTCTCCCAGTTTTTCCTTGAAGCTGAGTCTGTCTCTGGGGAATTCTCTCGGGGAGGAATCGGCTCCTTCAAACAGGTTCATGCTGGCTGGTGTGATGGAGGTGCCGCCGTGTGAAGACTCCTGCAGACTGATGATGTCCGCCGCCGCGTAGTGGGGGGCGCTCTCTGAGGCACTGGAGGCAAGGCTTTGGCTCGCTCCTGACGTGGAAGCACGCACGTTAACGGCGTTTTAGGACCTGGCCAACGTCGCAGCAGCTGTGACGTGGCGCCTTTGTCCTACCGGTGAGTTGGGCGAGCTCGGGCAGCTTCCTGATGAGGCGAGACGGCTCCTGGTAGTCGGCACAGAGGGGGAAGATTTGCTCGTAGGTGGAGTTGGAGGAGGAATCGGTGTCGCTGGACAGAGAGGAGTGGGGAGAGGAGAAGGCCCGGGTCTGGACGGCCAGCCGGGCGGTGAGTTCATCATCCAGCAGACGACGGGACGCCTGTAAGATAAGACGTTACCTTAGATGTTGAAGTACTCATTTGATAAGTGAAATGTAGTGTGAGACAATAAATCCCCCTCTCACCTTCTCAAGCATCTTTTGCCAGACCTGTCTCCACAGGATGATGACTATGATGGTCAGCAGGATGGCAATGATGGCCACCAAGCAGCCAATCAGGATCCTTGTATTACTGTCATCCACTTTATGAGTAGGATCGTCCCCTGGGCATTCAGATCCATTAAAATAATGAATTTTCATATTAGTTATTGCAATAACTCCTTAAGGATTGAGCGCAAAAACACTGCCAGCAGAGGGCGCTGTTGCACCAGGGAAAGCTTCGGTCGAAAATGGGCGCTTTTAATTCATGTTTTTAAGTTTTTGTTTTTATAAAATCATGGAGGGTTCAGCTGACCTGGTGGTGTGTTTCTGGGGGGTCCATGAATGTGAGGACTGAGAGATGTGTTATAGACTGTTGACCCTGAAGAAAAGCACAGGTTTTAATGGTTTCCCTCCAGTAAAACCCGTCGTCAAGCCTTGATTCTAGCCTTACCAGACTGGAAAGCCACCTCGCTGAACAGCATCCAAAGGTCACCGAAATGGAAACGACACTTGATCACACTGGCGGTGCGGTCCCCGAGGGGCACGGTCACGAAGCGTGCGGCTTGGCTCTCACGGTCAACGTCAGGCCTGAAGGTCACCGGGTCGGTCTCCCAGTCTGAGCCTGAGCGGAAGTAACAGCTGGCCTGTTTGAACATCCTCACCCCCCTACTGAACATGTTGTTACAGTGAACCTGTGGAAGTCGTCAAGCACATGCACGCAGGTCCGTTTATGTCCACTTGAACTGGTCAAACTGGGGGAGAAAACTGGACCTCTCTCTTTACCTTCATGGATGTGAAGTTTCTGACGTGATCAAACTCAAAGATCATCTCCACGTAGCCTTTGGGGAAGCTCTTGTTGCTCCAGCCCACGTAGTCATACCCGGGCCAGGCGCTGTACACGTGACTGTGAAGGAAATCATCCAGGCCTGCGGCTCCATCCGTCAGCTGGCCGAGGCCTTTCGTCAGTCTAGTGGTGGGAGGAGAGAAGAATGACTGTCCTTGAAGGAGATGACAGCCATGCGTGAAGGCACCCAGAACCGCGGTTTATGTTTTTATTATTAGAAGCGGCAGGTAATTCAGACCTTTCAGCCGTTGCTCCGTCATAAACGGAGTCATTGAAGTAAACATCCAGGCCTCTGTAAATCATCTGGTGTCCGTCTGGGAGGCTGTAGGCCATCAGGCCATCTGGACGGCGGTCAGACAGGAGGAAATAACCACTCTGGAGACGGGAACCTTTGACGTGACGCCCAACGACGGGGCGACTCACCCAGCCATTCGCACCCGTAGAGCTCCACTCTCATGCACACCGTCATGGAGTGATCCGTCACGGGCATGAAGCGGACGAAACGAGCGATGATGGGGGGCTCCAGGTCCTTCAGCACCACATCATACGCGTTCTTGTTGCCTTCGATGACCTGGAGGCGGAAACACAGGCAGCGGATACTTTTTTATTGACAATAGCTGCCGTCATCGGACATGGAGGTGAAATGTCAGCAGACGTCAGCACATTCCGCCAGGCTCACCTGCCCTCCGCTCCTGTCATGCCAGCCCACCCAGCTGCTGCCGTCCCGGCTGTACTTGATCCTGTACCGCTGGGCAAACTCATTACCCATGCCGTCGGCGTGGCGACCTTGGGTGCCCACCAGCGTGATGAAGTGCAGCGAGCGCAGGTCCACCTGGAGGTATTCCTTCAGGGCGTCCGGCCCTGACAAGATGTCAGGGCACCAGGCCCCGTCGCCGTCTCCGTTGTCTAAGTCGAGCCTGAGGAGGAGGAGGAGACGAAAGGAGATCATTAGTGAGAAGAACAGAAAAAAAGGCTCGTTTATGTATGAAATTCAGATTAACAGTGGCCTGTGAAGATTAGCATAATGTCCCCCTGGAGAACTCCCAGACCAGTTTCATCCCTTTGATAGCACGTTTTGTCTGAACGCCTTATCAAACTGCATTCGTACACAGCATCCAGCGAGGTTGCCATGGAAACTATTCAGATTTATAGACGGACACTTCAACAATTTAGCCAACGATGCCGCTGCTACGTCAATTTCTCACTTTCCCCTTTTATCCTACGTGCACTGCTGGAAAAACAAAAAAAAAGGCTGGATAAATGACAGGAAGCGCTCCGTGCCTGCCAAATCTCGCAGCGGTGGACTCGGACCACTGGCTGGAGGCGGAGATGTCCTCGTCCTGGATCTGCCCGCCGCTCATGCCCAGAGGGTAGCGACACGTTTCTGCAAACACACGCAGGCATGTTCAGTTCAGGTTGTGTGGGGCTGTGTGGGCCCAATGTGTGGTTCGGCTTATTCCCTATGACATCCCCCCCACCCCCGCCACACACACACACATACACATACACACCTTTTCCTGCAGCTCTGAAAACCTCTAAAACCAAACAGAGGCGTCACTGTTTCCGCCCGAGCTAGAATGTAGGGACTGTGGGTTTTTACACGTGAGGGGCATTTTTCTGAGCTTGGCAGCAGCTGCTGGGACCCGGCGCACACGCCTCGGCTCAGCGCGCGTAAAGACGCAGCGCCGCGGCGCGTCTGTGCGCGTCCGTCCACCCTCAGCAGCCACCTCCGGGACAACAGGACAAATCAAGCTGGAAAGTCAAACACGTGTGTGTGTCTCTGTGTGTGTGTGTCTGTGTGTGACGATATACGCGCGTGCGCGCCTCGAGGACTACACCTACAAACCTCTGTTGTTTTTTTTCTTTTCCACGAATGCCCCCTGCCCGTGAAAGGTCTGCCTGTTCTGAGGATATTTGCAGTGTGACTATTAGGAAAACCGCACACGCACGCACACACACACACACAAACGCACACGCACACACTTACACACACACACACAAACACACACACACACACACACACACACACACACATTCATGTTTGCGGGTCTTTGTGGGGCCTCTAAGGTGACCGTAATTTATGTAAATTTCAAACTTTATCCCTAGTTCGGGGAAAAATTATTAAAGTTAATTTTTTGGCATCACTATTACTGTTGGAGCCCATAACATGAATGAAATATCCAAGTATGGAGTCCACCACACACACACACACACACACACACATGCGCTTGTATTCTAAGCCCACCCATCTAAAGTGTGTCTAGCTCCATTCTGTCAACATACCTGTCCTCCAGGGATACAAAAGGATTATTTTAAGATCATATTTGCTCACTCCAGGATGACGGTGAACCTTCAACCGATAATCTGATGATATCAGCTTATATCGTACATTTGCACGCTGACCTGGCACCAACAGCCTACCTGGGTTGACTTGAGCTCGCACGGTAACAACCAGCAACAGGAAGACGACGCGGTGGGAGATGGGATGAACCTTTGTGGCCTCCATCTCATCTCTGCTGAAAGCTTCCAAAGAGCCAATAAGCATTTAAATTGCACAGGGGAGGTTTAACTGAAATCACATGCAAACAGACAGAAGATTATGGTTCGTTACAAGAGTGCAAAACCACGGAGAGGAATGAAAATAAGGCCAAAAAAGGAAGGATGAAACCGGTGGATATGTTAATGTGGTGAGATTATCACCAGTGTGCTGCATTCGTGGCCTCTGGACTTGTAAATATTCACATTAAAAGGAAAAGAGGAGCATTCTGTTTATTTCAAATCATGTTTAATGCGCTTGTGGAGATCTGCTCACCACCAGAGCGCCTGCAGCGTTCCTGACAGTCCTGCTGCGTTTTTAGATCTATTTGACAGAAACCAAAGCAAGTTTCCTCCAAAACATCATATTTGTGTTTGAGCTCGTACTGGTAAACGTGTGTGAAAGCTCACATCAACAGGAATTATTGAATATAAATGTACAGATTCTACTTACTTTTACTCAGGGAATATTCCACATCTATGGCTGCATTCAACGCAGGAAATCACTGACCTCTCTCTCTGAAGGACTTTCTGGAAGTGGAAAAGTGTGTGAGAGAAACTCTGTGTCTGTGTGTGTGTGTGTGAGAGAGAGAGAGAGCAAGAGAGAGAGAGAAAATGGAGGCTGATGTAACTGCTTTTCTGGCTGGGGAAAGCAGACAGAAATAACACGCTTTGCTGTCTTTTTGCGGCCCGAAAATCCCAGAATTCCGCTTCATCCACAGATGGTTTTCGGTTGGGAGTCTCGGATCCTGCGAAGGGCAGCAGAACCTGGCAGCTGAACAACTGACCAGAAAAGATTTTCCTTCAGAGGAGAACCTGCTAATTACCGAACGCTGATACAGACGAGGCGATGCGCTCAGATTAACCCTGTCGGTGTCAAGTCTGGCTGCTCCTAGGAGCCTGGAGCTCAAACCAGCAATTTGACGGAGAATAAAACTGTAAATTAGTCTGACTCACATATGCCGAGGCTTGTTTTCAGCACTGCGGGGAATCTTTTTATAGTTATTACCACTTTCTGATAGCAAAACCCCCGTGTCTTTGACGAGGGACGGTTGGCAGGCACGCTGACTGGATCCCAGGGACATTCCCAGCACTGCTGATGCACTTTCTGACGTTATTTAACAGGAAACGGGAGCTCATTCTGGTGTTTTTTTTGTGAATAAGTAGCATTACAACAACGGTTAACAGCCTGTTAAATACCCAGTATCACCAGACAAACCCAACACTGGTGGGGCAGGATGTTGGTGGAACGTTATCAAGAAAGATCCAGAGATCCAAAGAGCGGGATCAGACTCAGAGGTAGAACCAGAAGAAGACAGAATCAGGAGAAATCAGGAGCCCAGGGCGGGAGCAGTCTGAAGGCCTGCTGTGAAACGTTTTTAACGATACGAAACCAGACAAAGACCAAAGAGATTTGTGCGGTCTGATCAATAAACTATGCAAGATTTAATTATTAGAGAAATAAAAGCATACAGAGAAACATGCTCGTTTTTACATCAATAACTATTTACAGTCTGTTAACACATAAACATGTTAGCACACACAAACATATCAAAAGACTATTTAAAAAATGTTTTTATTGTGAGTGGATCAAATGTTCAACATGGATAATAACACCCACATCCTGGCCGTATGTGTTGAATTTAGCTATTCCTGCTTTGTTGGTACATTTGTCTTTTTAATTTAGCTTTTATGTTTTTTTTCTCTTTCTGTTGCATTTATGTCATTTTAAAGTTACTTTAGTCCTTTTTGTCAACCTGAAAACACAAAGAAGGAAACAAAAAAGAAGAATACACGCAGGTCTGAAGGGTGACGAGTGCTCACAAACATCAGCAGACAGGACGTGCACGTTATCGGTGGGATCAGGAGTTTCACAGGCGTTCCAGGTTCTAAACAGCCATCTCCTCCCCCAGGCAGTCTGGCAGAGTCTCGGGGTTCAGCACGTTGAGGAGTCGGGCCGAGCTGTCCGCCGCCTCCGCCTGCCCCCAGCTGTCCCGGTCGTCGCTCTCGTCCGTGTTGGATTCGTACTCGGACCCGATCCCAGATTCCCTGAACCGCAGCAGCTCCAGGGCTCCCAAGACCTGCTCCCCCAGCGGCGAGCTGTCGTCAGGGGCTCCGTCGCTGGGGGTCTCCCCTGCGTCCTGACCCGGCTCCTCCCTGGTGGAGAATCGGAAACACTCCAGCCGGACGCCGCTCCTGCCGAGGACCGCCGCGCCCGCCGGGGCCGAAGCGGAGCTCTGCAGGAGGGTGGGCTCCCAGGGACCATCGCTGACGGGGTTCAGGGACTGAATGGTCAGGGACCTGGTGCAGGAGGAAGAGGGCAGGGGTTCGCAGGGCGCGCTGGGGGGCCGGGCACGGAAGGTGATCTCCAGGAGGCTGTCCTGGGAGCCCACTAGAAACACACATCAGCAGAAGACGAGGAAAATGAAGCAAAGCGCTTTTGTTGGCGCTCACATGGTGCCACACGACATGCTAACTAGCCTCCAGGTCACCATAGCGATGTAACCAAATCGGTGGACTACTTTTACACAGCCAGAGTACTTATTTACATTCCCAATCTTCCATGATCCGCCCGGAACGCTGAACATTTACCACCCGTCTGTCTGCTTGCAGATGTGGTCAACAACATGGCACGCAGAGAGGAGAGCAAAGATTGGAGCGGCGCAGATGAGATTACGCGGTGTGGGGGGGGTTTGATCGCTCGTGCAGCTGAAGCCTGTGCGACGGTTGCCATGAGATACACTCCGCTGCCTCCTGCAGCATCTGTACGGCAGCGGAGGAGCAGCGGAGAGCGAGGGAACTCACTGGAGGTGAAGCTTCCGTTGGCTTTGATCTCCAGTTCCTGGATCTGTTTGACCAGCAGGGAGATGTGCTGCAGGAGGTCCGTGTTCTGCTGCAGCAGCCGCTGAACTCTGACCTGGGCGTCATTCCGGGCTTTTGCCTCCACCGACAGCTGCTCCTGGAGGACGTGGACCTGCGCAAACCAGCGGCCGCGTCATCAAAGAAACACAAGAAAACCGGAAGCCAAAGGTCTCTTTGATCCCATCTTACACCACACACAACTTTTTACATGGTCAACTGTCCCAAACCAGAACTGCATGAATAATGAAACAAGAGATGAGTTTAAATCTGGGAAATCTTTTCCAGGCATAAAAGAACTGCTTTTATTTTGATATCGGTCTGCGTCAGAACGCCACTGTTAGCGCGTTAGCGTGACGATGTTCAGAGCAACATTCTGGATTCTGTGCACAAGTACTCTCAGTATTTGTCATCTTCCAGCCTTCTCCACCCGGCGGAGGCTCTGATAAATCTCTCTGCTGCTGCCGTCACAGTACGCGTTGACTCAACTTGGCTCGCTCTGTAACTATGGCAACCACAGAAACTACACGGAGGGAAACAAAAGGGGCTGATTTTTCTGCTTTTTCTGCACCAGAGGTCAGGCCAGCGTCGCCTTTCCATCCCGTGAAATCACAACGCACCTGCGCCGAGGCTGCGAGCGCCTGCTGCTCCTGCTGCTGCAGCTGTTTCCTCAGCAGCTGGATCTGGTGCTCCTCTGAGCTGGAGGCCTCCGCCGGGGCTCCAAAGATGGGCGAGTTCAGCAGGAGAGGTGGGCTTTCAGCCCTCTGCAGAGAGACACAGGGCACAGAGGACTTTATCCAACCTGAAAATGGAAAGCTCAGGCCTCAGAACGGCTGGGAGACCAGTGGAGGACCAGTGGAGGTCCAGTGGAGGTCCAGTGGAGGACCAGTGGAGGTCCAGTGGAGGACCAGTGGAGGTCCAGTGGAGGCCCAGTGGAGGACCAGTGGAGGAACTATGACCAACAAGCCAGAGTGCTGCAGGTGGGGGTTGGGTGAGCTGGGAAGCAGGTTCTCTGTCACATCTGAGACGGGGAATCGATAGCACGCCTGCTCTGTGAAGGACACTTGACCTTTAAAGGACACATACAGGAGAGGAAGAAACGCCTCTCTGATGGGATCCGAAGCCAGTCGGGTCCCTGCAGGCGTCGGCGCTCTCAGCATCGGCAGCGCTGGACTGGGAAGTGTTGTAGACTTCATAAATAAATGAAACTGGTGAAGATTTCCTCCCAAAGGAGCCTTAAAGGCGCTTTCATCAGGACTCTGCAGAGACTCCAGATCCACTAATGAACCATCCCTTCACCAGTTAGATGATAACGTCTATTAGGCGCTGGAACATAATGCTTTAGCACACGCTTTAGCTCTGTAATAACTTGGAGGCTCTTTTTTCACTGGATCGTACTTCCTGCGTCTCCACGTTGCAGCCGCTAGCAGCACCGAGGTGGAGGAGAGCAGATTCCTCCGCATGTTTGCCAGCGGCGCTTCTGCGTTGACTCACCTCCAGGCTCTTCCTGAAGACCTCGTCCCGCCTGTTCTTCTCCGGCTCTGATGAAGGGACGCCGTCGAGGCTTCCCTCGGTGGTGGCGTCAAGGTCGCTCTCCGTCAGCGCCGGCCTCTTCTCTGCTGACGAGAGAGCAGGTCAGCGGGCTCAGAGAGAGCCGCTCTGGTCCAGTCGTTCTGCTCAGGGTCCTTTAGAAGGACAGGTGTGTGTGTGTGTGTGGATGAGCAACCTGGCACTTCCTCTGATTTCTCCACTTTCTCCTCTTCGTCCTCCTCCTCCTCCTCCTCCTTGTCGTCACTTTGCTGCTGCAGGGTCAGCTGGTGACACACGTCGAACGCCTGACCCACCGTCCGCACGATCCTCATGGCCTGAGACTACGAGGACACACACAAAAACACACATGCGGCCGTGGAGGACAGAGTCTGTGCGCGTGTGTGTGCGCGTGCGTG
>CAAE01014367.1:70000-72604 GCA_000180735.1 Tetraodon nigroviridis | reverse complement strand
CACCTTACAGACTGTTTATCTGAGGGAAGAACACCTCCTCACACACACACACACACACACACCTGAGCAACTACAGGACCTGAGGAGTACCTTCCGCTTGGACTTGAAGACGTTGCAGCGGAAAACGCTGCTCTGGCCCTCTCTGGCGATGTAGCTGAAGATCTTCAGGTCCTGGGCGTCGTGCGACACGTAGAAGATCCTGGGGAAGAAAAAGAGCCGCCGGTGAGGAGGAGAGGCTGCGCTCGGGCGTCGCCTTCCGGAGGGTCTACCTGGAGATGGGGTCCTGCGTCACCACGACGGCGTCCTCGTCCCACGACCAACCCTTTCTCTGTCACAGGGAACAGAACGGGCTTTAGGCAGTTGTGGGGCGGTGAAAGGATGGAGGGTCTGGGAGGAGCTGACCTTCCTCTTTTTGCGCAGGATGACCCTGATGGAGTCTGTCGACACGACGATGTTGACTTTCTTCTTCTTGATGTTCTTCAGCTTGAACTCGTACTGGAAGGACAGAGCAACACGCTTTAATCCTGCCAAATGTGCCTTTCATCTGCCCAAAGTTCCTCTCCAGGGTTTTCTTCTTCATCTTCTGCTCAGTTTAAGCAAACGGAAAAAACCCGTCCGTTTTGGTTCCTGGGAGCTGTTTCAGCTTCAAAGCCGAGCTTGGGTGAAGGAGGCCGGTGTGTGTGTGTGTGTGTGTGGGACACTTTCATCCCTCTGTGTGATGAATGTCGGAGCCTGCAGCTTCTGGCTCCTCTGCAGGCTCAGAATCCTCATTTCAGACTCCAGAGCGGAAGCAGGTCCAGGGAGTTCCGAGAGGCGTCCCTCCCTCTCTCCTCTAGCTTCCGCTCTTCTTCTCCTCATCCCATACTTCTGCTCATGGGAAACAGCTCAAACACCCTCGATCCCCTTCATCTTCGTCCTGCGCATCAGCGGCTTACGGTGTGTGTGCAGACGGTTCACACACACGCGCGCGTGCCTTGCTGCCCCGCTGCGTTGCTGCCCTGCTGCGAGGCCTGTTGATGCGCTGAAGTCTGTCTCCTGTTTAATTATTCATGCAGCTAATCTGTGTGTTTGCTCCTCCTCGGCAGCTCTTCCTCTGTGTTCCAGCTACCAGCAGAACCCCAACAATGGACGGTAATTGCCGTCCCTTTGTCTGAAACACTCTTCTGTTCTTCTTCTGCAGCGTCTGACAGATCTTGGGGGGTGTGTGGATCAGGCTGTGCTGCACACACACACACACACACACAGGAAACTTTGAAAACCCTGAGGAAACCCAGAGTTTGCAGAGTTTCCGAGGGGTCAGAAGGGCCTTTTCCTGATGAGGGATGTGGATTAAAGCTCCCTGGAGTCTCCGACGTGTCTGACCTTCCGGGCGACACAGCGGCTTGGTTGTTAGATTAAATCGAACAGCTGACAAACAGCTAAATCCTCCCCTCCTGCTCTCTGCGGCGAAGCGTGACGACAGGGAATCTCAGCAGGTTCTGGTCGGAGCGCCGCTGACAGCCCGGTGAATCCACCTGACCGCACCGCTTTTCGTCAACAAGCGGAAAGCGGAGGATTGGAGCCGCACCGACCGAAACCGTCATGTCATCAGATCCGGTCTAGAACAGCCTGACTGGACGGAGCCTTCATCTTACCCTGATCCTCCTCATCGCAGCCACTATTTCCATGCGGCTGCTGGGCCGGCCCACCTCCAGGCTGCCGACGTACTGCAGAAAGGTTGAGTGAGTGACACATTTGACACGTTTCCAAGTGTGTTGGAGCTTTTATGACATCAGCTGATTCATTCATTACTACACAAATAAAGAACAAAGATGTTCAACCTCATCGTGAAAATTAAAGTCTGGAACACAACAGTCGCACTAAAGAAAGACAAATAAAAGAAAATGAAGGGAGAATATGAAATACTAATAAAAGCCAGGACAGGTCCGTTCTGAACTGGTCATTTTTGTTAATAACTAAAAGCAGCTGTTGGTCAATTAAAACGGTCAATTAATTTTTTAATATTTAATTTATTACAATAATTTAATTCTCAGCATTGACCTTTACAGTCACAAACGATTACGGAGACATTAAAAGTAGCCCAAGAAAAGAAGGTCGAGAAAAACGCGTTAAATAAGTGTAACCCTCGGAATCTGAGACCTTACCTTTGCCTCGAAGCACACCCCATGCTTGAACACCTCGTCGTTGTGCATGGGGATCCTCAAATCGTGCGCGTCATCCACTAGATTGTACTTGGTCACTCCTGGCATCTCCCCACCGATGGCTGACTCCTCTTCCTCCCTAAGCGCGCACACACGCGAGTCTCCTGCACGCTCTCCGCGGGAATCCGCAGGTCACCTGGGCTGAGGCGACGGGTTGGCTGGCTCTGGGTGGCTGGGTGGGTGGCTGGGTGGGGGCTCAATTACCGAGGACTCGCCGGAGCCCCTCGCGTCGGTGCGAGGCGGCGCGCACCGCGGCCGCCGCCGCCGGCCTCTCGGTGACGCGCGGATCTCAGCGCATCGTTCTCCGCCCTCGGAGCTCCGCAGCCTCAGCACCACATCAGGCTGCTCCACATCCGAGAGATGCGCGGGCTCGGGGGGCTGTTGGGCCGGGTGCCGACGCGGA
>CAAE01014367.1:0-67500 GCA_000180735.1 Tetraodon nigroviridis | reverse complement strand
GAACAACAACCCCTGAGGCTTCCAGCCAGACGGTAAGGCTTTACGATCTGAAATGTGAAGAAATCAGGCAGCCAGAATGAAAGATGATGGGCCTGTTTGGGCCTTTTGTGCAAACACATTAGGGTTATTTGCGGCTGGACGAGCTCTTAAAGGTGGGGACGGCGCTCGAGTGTGGCTACGCAAACAACTGGGAATGAAAAGAAAAGAGCAGCACAAAGATGGCAAAGCACCGATTTCTGCTGCGCTCCAATTTAATTTCTTCTCTTTGAGTTTGAAAGGAAATGTAGCCAACAACCACGCTAAAACGCAGCATCTGGAGAACTGAAACGTGACAGGGAAAAATGTCCAGATTAACTGGGTTTTTCCAGGCAGAATTAAGTTTTAGTCATGTTTGTTTTTGTTTTTTTCTTGGTTGCATCATTTACCGCTTTTTGCTAACGTTTGCCAGTTTTGTCAGAGTTTGATGGTCACATGTTCATGCCCTTATGGGAGAACAGCAGAAGTTAAAAATAACACACACACACACACGCAGAGGGAAAATAAATCCAACTAATTTTCCTGACATCCTAAACTTGCTGCACCTAAATTGCAAAATAAATATTCCGTTGTTTAATTTCAACAAATAAATGAAGGCGTAACCACCCTGATGGAAGATTTTACCCCCACAACAACAAAATCTGCTACTGTTGACTTGCTTTTCTTTGTTTTTCCAATCTCTCTTGAATCTCTTTCGAAATCATCTGAAACGTGACCACAGTTTAAATAAATAAAGCAACTCTGCAGCAAATAGTTGAGGAAGATGCCAACGGTTGGAGCATGTTAGCGTCTGAAGGGGCAGGCGTGGAAGGGCGGCAAGGGCAGGGCCCGCTGTGTCTGAGGAGTGAGGGGGCCGTGTTGACTCAACGGCGAGGCTGGTAAACAACGCTGCCTGTGGAGGTGCTCGCTAGGAGGCTGACGTTTCCATGGTGACCTCCATCACACTCACTCCTTCTCCTGCCTTGTTTTGACGCATTTGCTCACGTCGCTGGCGGTCAGGAAAGTGGCAGCGACCGTCTTCATTTAGTTGGCTAAGAATAGCCCGAAGAGTTGGAAAACACAGTTACGCTAAGATAAGCTAATTAGGCTCCTGCTGGGAAGCTAATTATTTACAACCTCTGCTCATTAGCACCCCCAAAGGTCTGTTTTTCAGTGCACGCTTCACTGTTCTTTCCAAATAAACTTATTTATCCCTGATTTCAGATAGTTCTATTGTTGAAAAAGTATCTTTAGGATACACACACACACACACACACACACACACACACACACACACTGGCTACATTATTTTCACAAGCAGTACTGATCACCTTGTGAGGTAGAACCACTGAGGCAACAACGCACAGGAGTCTGCTCCTTCTTCATCTTCTTCTTTTTCTCCTTCTGTTACTTTTCTGGCATCAGTCACCATCGTTTCCACGCCAACAGTCTCTGAAAACTGTTTTTTTATTCAATGCACTCCTCTTTCTTTACAAACAAAAGTATTACACAGGCGTTTCGCTTCTTCACAGCGAAATCAAACATTTATTAATAAATAATAAATAAATATCTCTGGTGTGTTAAAGTGTCTTTGTGTAGCAACAGCTAGCCGTTGTCGTCCACCAGCTTAGTTCGGTTCTTCTCACATCTTCAAGTGTCTGTGTCTGAGTTAATCCGCCGCTGCCGCCGTCCTCCGATGGGGACGTTTGTTCTGGAACCCGGCCGGTCTCGGCTGTGCGTCCGTCAGCTTCTGTCCCCTTTGAGGTCAAAGCAAAGTGCCCGAGCCCGCTAGCCCGATTTGACCTTTCTGGTGACCTCCAGGTAGGTGGAGGACTTCAGGAAGCGGGGGTAGCAGTCTTTCTCCATCAGCGCGTAGATCTTGGCCTGAGCCAGGTCGAAGCAGGCCTCTGTGGGCTCCCCCAGGTTCTCCTTGGTGATGGTTTTGGTGGCGTGGTCCAGGTTGACCTGCGGGAGAAGAGAAGCCGCCTGACGTCCACCTGCCAGGTGTGGATCCTGGAGTCCGTCTGAATGTCTCATAGTCACCTCTCGCGGCGCGTCGGCGCAGATGAACTCGTCGTAGATCTTGCTGGCCTTGGCCGCCTGTTTGGAGGGTTTGGTCTCCTTGTAGTCCTCGCAGGCCAGGTAGAAGGCGATGTTCTCCTCGCTGAACTCTGAGACCAGGAAGGCTCTGAAGAGGCAGAGTCCATCTGAGAAGTCGAGCACAGCTCAGGTGAGACCTTCCTCAGGGGCGAGACAAACCCAGGGAGACGTTGGGGAGGACTTACTTTGACTGGACAGCAGCTTGTCGAAGGACTCTTTCCAGGTCGAAGGTTCTTCAGAGATCAACCTGTCAGAAGCAGGAAAATCAGGAACCCGTCCAAAGCTCCACATGCAGACCTGAGACCGGACGAGGTCCTACCTGAGCTTCTCGTGCTTCTTCGCCTGGCCGTTCAGGCTGTGGTCTGTCTTTTGCAGCAAACTTCCAAACAGAGCTTTCAGCTCTTTCGCCCTGCAGACAAACGGAACAAGCGTCAAGCCTCAGAACGGCGGCGGCGGCGGGATAGAGTGTCGGAAGCGTTCCCGTCTCACCTCTCCAGGCAGCTGCTGGGCAGCGAGTCCAGTCCTCGGCACATGGTGCTTCTCCCCCGTCAGAGTGGTCTTCCTCCGCTCAGCGCGCCCTCGGCCGGTCTGTCCCCCCTGTGGGAGGACGGCTCCTTATACGCGCTCTGCTCGGTGACATCACGGCTCCCGGCCAATGGCGAGTGAGGAGCCGGGAGAGCACCAGGACGCTTCTTGACACAGATTTTCCTGTTTAATTTGAGCGCACAACAACACTCGCCACCACCGAAGGGACACAAAAGAACACTTTTCTGGTTTTAGGGTCACCATCTGCAGTCAGAACTGCGTCTCTCTGGGAGTAGAAAAGTACAGAATTTGGTGCAGATGTGCAGAGTTTCCAGTTTTTTGTTAATCAGCTAAACCACTTTTTGTGTTTCCTTCTCTGAACACACACTGGGAATGTCTGTGTAGGTTCTCAGTCACACTGGGAATGTTTGTCACGCTGCTCAGGGACCGTTTGCATCCGTCCTGCTGATCCATCAGCCCCAGCCAGGGAACTACCAAGTAAATTTGCCCTCAGGCTCCAGAAACGCATCATCCTCTGAGACAAAGAGTGTCTATATTTAACCCCACCGGACCGTAAAGACTCCGACAGGAGAAGGAAAATCACAGAGCGGATGGAGAGGCGGCGAGCCTACGATTCAACTTCCTTTGCCCGAACAAAGGCTCCATCGGCCTGTGTGTGTGTGTGTGACACACGGCCCAAAGTGAGTCAGATCGTCTGCTCGTTCTTCTGAGTCAACAGGTCTGACAAGGAAAAAGGAAATTCCTGCAGAGAAACCAGCCGATGGGAAAAGTTCCCAGCAGACGACACGGTGATTGATTAACGGACCCTGGCGGGGGGGGTCAGCAGTCTGTCCATGGACGCACACACACACATCATTTGTGCTTGTTTGCTGTTGACACACTTCTCTCTGAAAGGCTAACAGATGATTAGCTAAGAGCCCACCTGAGTTACCTAAGAGCAGACGAGGACCTGATGAGGCTCATTTATCCTGACACGGATCTGAGCTGATCCTCAAAGGGAGGAAATAAAGACGCGGGGCCAAACGCCGATGATTGCGAAGGCCGACGTCACTGAAACTGGGTCGTGCGGACAATGCGAGGCCAACGCTTATTCTGTCTGTCTTAGTGTCGCTCGGCTGCGCCTCTCGGAGACATTAGTCACGGCCCAGAAAAGTTTAGTGATTGAAAATATGGTTTTGAATGGATTTCTGTAACAGTGGATTCAAACCAGATCACTCCTGCTCTGAGCTAACTGTCCCCTAAAAGAGAAATATAGTTCAGGCATTTTTGAGGTAAAAACAAAAGAGCAGTACGGAACTGTCTTTGCTGCTTAAAAGCTTTTTAAAACAGTTCGGTCTCCCTGCAGCGACTGGGTTTTTACCCCAGCACTCATTAAACACATCACGCCATCTTCTGTTGAAGGCTGTCTGGAAGGCAAAACATGCCTCCTTTTCTCCACAGAAATTCAAAGTAATGCCTGCTTTAAATGTTAATGCGTTTTAAATCTGCCTCTCGCTGAGGACACAAAAGCCTGAAACCGTGTCGTGATGACTCAGCTCGAGCACTTAAAAGTTCACTGCTTTGTCTTTTCTGTGTTTTTCAGCCCGGATTCGTAACCTTTTACGGAGTTTTTCTGCATTTGCGACTGAGCGCTAACCAGGCGATGGAGGCCACCGTTCCGCTTCCGGAAGGCAGCTCCTTCCTCGGGCTCCCTCTGAGGACCGGCTCCCCTGGCTTTCGTCCTACCTGTCACACCTGCGGTTTCTCCTCCCAGCGCTCTTCAGCGCTGCCCAGAAACGGCTGTTTTCGCCTCGGCTCTGACTGTGTACACTAGACACGAGCGGAAGGCTTTCCATCATCATTAGGAGCTTTCCCAAACCTCTCTCCAGCCAGCTTGCTGAAAATGAAGCTTTTAAGCGGAATCTTTTGAGCTGATTTTGACATTTCGGAGCAATGCTTCACCGTAGGTTACCGGCTGCTTTCTGGAAGGCCGCTCAGATGTGGGAAATATAGCGCAGCGTGGAATTCCCAGAGAGCTTTTGGATTTTTCTTCTGACACCACCTCGATCCTTATCTGGAAAAACAAGCGCTTCCCCTCCTTCCCCGAAGGCTGCTTCCACTCTGCTGCAGCAGGCTAAGCTAAAAGGAGCTCATTTATTTTTTTGTATTCGAGCCGCTGAAGTGGCACCATCTGGGCGATGCTCTGCATATTCACTCTGTAACCATGGTGACAGCTGCGGCTACAGGATTAGCTCATGGATGCTGTTGTTAATGAGTTAATAACAAGGTTTTTGCATCTGTGTTGTTAAAACTCTTTGGCTGCTTCCCCAAACTAAATATACTTTTATACAATCACATCTGTGTGTAAAAACCTGCGAGGGTATAGAAATGTACACTCGTGGTGGCGCCAGGCGATGCACGGACAGTTATCGCCGCGGTAACAGGCGCTTCAGGCGGCTGCTGTCTGGCAAGCGCCTCCGTTCATCTATGGCCAGAACAGAAAGACTGAGGAGGAGTTTCTTCCTCGACCAGAAGGACTTTGAACTCTGCACCCTCCTACACACACACACACACACACACACACACACACACTCACACAGTGGGCAGCAGCCTTTATGGGACATTCAGAGATTTTGAAAGAATTTTTTTTAATTGAAGAACACACAACCAAGCTGTAATGTTTCCAAAGAATACGCCATGGGCGGCTAACATGTTTGCACCCGTTAGCACCAAAACAGCGCGCCTGCAGCTCGGCTGGTGGATCCCCGGCTAACTGGGTACATTACCGATAAATTGGTGACAGGCCCCGGAGGACGGCGTTTTACAGGAACTGATCAGGATTTCACAGGCTAATTTGTTACTCTGACAGGCGGGAGGCCAAGAGTTGCTGCTCAGTAACAGAGATGTTAGAAGAACCTCGGTGGCCACGTGGGGCCATCGTTAGGTCTAATGACCAGAGCTTTTACAGTCAGTCAGAGGACAAGTGGAACGCTCTGGGTAAAAAGAGTAAAAAAAAGAACCCTATAAAGTAAAAACCCCGCAGTGTTTAGGGAGAGCAGCCGTCAGGAGTGTGGGCCTGGTGCCATCTGCACGCTGGCTGATTCCTTCTCCACTTCAACTCTGCTTCAGAGCTCCGGCGCTCTTTTGTGGGTGCCGGTGGAAAATATTCTGGGACAGGTCTGTTGAAGGTAACTGGGCAGGCACATGCTTTCAGGTTGCTGTCTCCACGGCGACGCTGGAGAGGGGGGGAAGAGCGTCCAGCATTTCTCAGAAAGCACCGTTGATGCGGGTCATTAGAGACGGCGAGGCTGCCGCTGCCCTCCCGGCTTCTGACAGGCTCTACAGGCTGATAGTGGGGAGATTAGAGATTGTATAATCTCATTTCTGGTGGGGTTTAGCTGTAATCCCTTCCCTGAAAATGCTTCCTTTCCGACGGAGAATAAACAGAGGCGGGATGGGCCGTCTGGCCCCGGCTGAGCCTTTGGAACTCATCTCGGGGCCTTTAGGGAGTCCAGGAGAAGTTCAGGAAGAATTAATATGCAGGATAATTGTTTCCCCAGCTTCTCTGCAGCAGCTCAGCAGCGTCAGTGCAGTGCGGCACACCGGCACCTCATCGGCACCGAAGCTAGAGCACGAGCAGAGGAGACGGAAGAAAGATGGTTCAGAAAAAGAAAAACAGTCGTTCGACTTGTCCCGTCTTTCCAGAGGCCTCAGATGTGATGGAAGAACCGGCGTTGGTTCTGGCCCCGTTGAATTGTCTGAGAAATGCCGCCACTAGTGTCAGAGGAAGCGATGACTCCCAGAATTCTATTCCCAGATAGAAGCGTAGGAATCGTCTACAGCCCATCAAAGCTTCAACAACAACATTAAAAACCGCTCGAGGCTCCAAAACGCCAAGCGGAACCGTGCGCCCACATCAGAGGCAGACGTTCCTTCCACTGTCAGAGCCGCAGGTAAATCTGAGGCTTTTTAAATCAATAATCTGATAAATCCGAAGTGAAAGACATCAGAAATGGACCCCAGGGGGGGAGCTGGAGGCCTTATGTGGCTCTGAGTTTGACCTTGAGCTTCCCAGACTGGCTCAAATTGGAGAGAGAAATATATCCGCCTTTTAATGATTTTTTAATAAATTGCATTTTTGCGGTTGCTGTAAATTTCGGACTCTGTGTACTGAGGCTTTTAGGGAATGACAGCCTTCCTCTTTGCCACTATAAATCCCAAGAAATGTGACGCGACGAGCAAACTTTCCAAGATGACCACATTCCAGGCCTCCCCTTGACGTCCCGCTGCAGGCTCACATGTGGGAACGTGACGGCGGGCTGCGTCTTGCATGTGTGAGCTATCTGGAAGAGAGACAGGCAACCACATCCGGCTTTTCCCAAAAAGATCATTCCTGACCTCTAAGTTGACCTCTGGGGCCGAAGCGTTCTTGGCAGCAGTCACAGTTGCGCCAAAACAAATATGGTTCCTGATGTTTCATGGACATGGATGGAGTACACAAAGTGATGCAACCACTTCAAGTGAAGACTGCAGATTGAAATAAACACAGATCTGAGGGATCCCAGATCCGGCCTGGCTGACGCTTCCGTGTCCCACCAGCAGGTGGCGGCAGAGAGCCGTCCATTCCTGCAGCCGCTCTCATTAGGATGCACTCCCAGGCCTCTAGTTACTGTACATAACAGCAATCTGCCGGCTTCATTAAGTCTTTAAATGCTCGCAAACTAACCAAAACAGACCGCCGAAGACCCTCCAATCTTCCTCGGAGCCCATGGTTGATGGAAGCGGACGTGAGCTGCAAATTTGCTGTCGGGCCTAACAGACTTTTTAAACAAGACACAGTTGAGATACACAACGCTGAGCACTGTGCACAGCCGAGCTATTAAATTGAGGACCCAGGATGCACTCGGCGTGCTGTGTGTCATATATAAAAGGATTTCGGAGCGCGCACGCCTACGAGCACATTTCCGCCTTATTCCAGAGCACAAACAATTTTCTGCAGATATGAAAGATGAATAGAAAGAAGCACGAGAGTGCTGTTTTTTTCCCTGATCAATTTTCCTGCCCTGCAGGAACCTCCACATACTTTGTATTGTCTTTGACTTGCATCTGCCCCCAAAGGGCCACATTATCTTGTGCGTTTCCATCGGAGACAATGGGGAGAAGAGGTTTATGGAGCTTTCATATCTTATCCGCTGGGTGCAGATGTACGCGTAAAAGCATATTTTATCATGTACGCTCATGTTTAGCTTTAAATAAATACAATCATTTTGCATCTCTGCTGTTCCGGAGTGGAATCGCAGCAAAGCAGAGCCTCGTTTGTTTGGCGCGGATAGATTTCTGCTGGAGCGTTGATACGTCCAGCCGCCTTCCAGACCTATTTAGTGAAGTGAGATCAACGGGTGACGGTGTGATTTAACCCTAATGTGGATGGATGACGGCTATAAGAGCAGCTGTCTGAAGATGAGAGCTTAAATCAGTATTCTCTCTCACAATGGAAGTGGAAATGGAGGCCGGCGTTAAGGCAGTAGTGACGTCTTTCCCTGGTCGGTGAAATGGCTCAATCTCCCCGGCCGCCACGACTCTTTGATTGTTATAAATCTTTCAGAATCGTATTATCTTGGCACCTTCATTATCGATGATTGTGATTCTGAGGCAGCGAGAGCCGAGTGTATAACCCCCGAGTGTCGCCTCCACAGTTGATACTGTAAAAAAGCCATTTTTCCAGGCCCCTTAAGCACCTGAAGACCTCCGAGCTGGAGTTTGATGGAGCTGGAGGGATGTATTCAGTATAAAAACAACAAATAATATACAACTACGCTTGTGATCACCTTCAGATATCACTTGCACACAAACTTTGGTGCTCGTCACTTTTGGTTCCGCCGCCTTAGCAGTTTTAAACTCGGCTGTAAATCCCTCCTGAGCTGGAAACTGTTTACGGGCGAGCAGGAAAAGTCAGACGTAGACGAGCCAGGCGTCCCGGTGTTGTTACGATCGTGAGCCGTCATCAAATCCTCCTGCGACTGCTGGACTCACCGGAGGATGAAAACTTGCTCGTGTTGTTAGCACAAGTTAGCCGGTCCCCATGGTAACAGTTCCGTCTCCGGGCATGCCTCCTGAATGCGACACGCCAATTTTTGCACCTTTATCTTGAACCGCGCTTTGTCTGAATCTTCTCCTGGGACCAATTTATCCTGGGAGACGTCAGCAGCACCAGTACGAGGGTCATGAAAGCGCTTACAAAATACTCACTTTATGCTGGAGAATAACCAATGAATAATACACCATTTCCCCACAGCTGAGGCAGAAATAAAGAGGTTCTTAGAGCGACAACGGAAAAAGAAAGAAAGAAAAGGGTTAAGTGCTCCATCACAGCACTAAAAGGCTATTCTCATCATGGGCACACTAGTCAAAGACGTTCTGATTGAACGGCTGAAATATTCTCATCAAGCTATTTCAGTTTGTTAATAAATCCAGAATGAACGAAGCCCTCTTGTTTCCTTCATTTGTGAAGTAAATGTGGTCCAGCAACAGCAGGTCGGGGGAAATATTTAAATTCACACTTTTGTTCTGGGACGGCTCCATGTCTGCTGCATGTGTAATGGACTGTTTTAATTAGAAAGAGTGAATTTATATTGAGAGCACAGTAGCAGTTTTTAATATTAAACCCGCTCGCTGGGTCTCGTGGGGTCAGTCTGGAGATCCAGCAGTAATTTTAGATCCCGGTAAGACGCGCAGCAGTTGTGGAGCTTGACTTTATGATGTATTTCAAAATCTTTGGGAGGTCTGTACAGACGGAGGGCTGCTAAATTATTTGTCTCCATCCACCCCTGACTGGAGCGCTCGGAATTCTGATCATTATAAAACGTTTTATCATCGTTCGGGGTCATTAAGCATCTGCCGCCGCCGCCGCTGTAATAAAACACAGATATGGTTCACCCCCTCAAGTAATTCAGCAAAACTTTGCTCTCTAGTTCAGCACGTGGTGGAGAGCTTTTTGAAACACACCTCCGGCCCCTAACGGACGGGACGAGCGAGGTCTAAGGTGATGGAAACACAGGCTCCGCCCGCAGTTCACTTCACAGTGAAGAGGGGGAAAATAGCTCCTAAAGGAAGATCTAAGGTGATGCTGCACAGCATGCAGACGAGTTAGAGGGCTGGTGCTTCCCGCCGGGAGGAGCTCTTCTCTGGGCAGGTGCGGAGGGTTAAAGCTGTCCAGCCTGCAGGCAGGATTTCAGCCAGTTTAGCGCCTTTAATAATCCATTCCCACCATTAGAAAAGCATTTGTTTCTAAGGGGCTGGAGTTTCATGTCACTTTTATTTGGCATTTCATTTCAACGCTGAGCTTTTCTTTGGCTTCTAAAGAAAATCCATCCTCTCCAGATATATTATTTAGCCTGAACGGCTGCCGAAGGTTCCATTACCAACACTTCATTCAAGGCTAATTCAGAGTTTTAGATTAAAAGGAGCTTTGAGTCCGGCTCAGATCTTGCCTCAGATGCTGGCTGGCACACAGAAGCCTCTCCTCTGCTGAAAGAAAGCAAGCACACCAGGTCAAACACACCTGACTATCGACTCCGGATCCCAATCAGGAGGATGCTCAGAATCTTCCCTGTAATTTACCGCCTCTGCTCCTCCTGTTGCCACGGTGGCAACAGGGATCGTCGCAATATTCTCCTCTATTTCACCTCCAGATCCGGAACTCTGCTGGAAGTCAAACAGGTCTGACCTTCCCTCTGAGCTCTGAAGCCAACGAGGGTGAAATCTGTTAATTCCCCTCCGAGTCCAGATCGAGGTTTCGCACAAGCAAACCAGTTAGAGGCGGGCGGCGCCGCACAACCACCTCGGTGAAATCCAGACGATTTGTCTCTATTTGGCCATCAAAGTCCTCTGAGTGTCGTTGTGATCCCATTAGAGCGCGTCTCTGGCTGAAGATGACTCCGCCGGGCCACGGACAATTGGCGCCTGACAGCGGCGCCAGGGCCTGAATAGAGATGGGCGAGGACGGGGGAGGCGGGAGGGGGGGCGAGTCGGAGGAGCGCAGGGGCGGAAAAGACACCTGAATTGAGAGAAATGGATCCGGCGAGGAACACAGACGTGTCTTTCATCTTCAAGCAGGCTTGAGCCGCTCTTTCATCATCCGCTGGAGAACGTAGGCGCTCCTTACCTGCAGCAAGGAGAGACGCGTCTCACTTTCAAAGAAGGCGCCAGGGTTTGGGAGCTAAGTGAGGAGGTAATAAATTCTTGATGCGCACCTACAACGAGGAGCAGGTGACAATTATTTACTCTGAAATTACCCGTCTTATTGTGCCTGATGAATTTGAGTGTAAATGGAGAGCGAAAGCTGCGACCGGCCGCGCCGCAATCGAGCGTAATCAGGACGCGGGTGTGTTTGAAGAGGCGCTCGTCTGAGAGACGAGGAGCGGCGGAGATAATCTGGGGGAAAGGAAGATTTATTCATGTTTTGGTTTTGGTCTGTCAGCGCAGTTAAAACCGGGTCGCATCCAGCCGGGAAGACTTTTATTGTTTTACGGCCTCGGTTCTCAAAGGAGCGCGGCTGCTCTTCATGTTGCAATGAAGATGAAAATCAGCCAGGAAATGCTTAAAAAGAGAGAAACAGAGAGGAACAAACTCATCAACAAAACAACAAGCCTCTGTTTTCCCTCTGATTGCTGAAACAAAATCCCGAGATCAATGGAAGGAGATGGTCGTTTCTGACTGGCCCCCAGGTGTCGGGTTCGGTTCCCATTCCCATGGAAATGGTCCGCAGCCAGACCACAGCGGCTGCTGCCTGAGCTGTTTCTGTGCATCCAGTCGGTAAATCCAGGCAGCGAGCGCTCCCTAAGCTGCTTTGCCTCTTCCCGCTCCCTCTCCTCTCCCAGCTGCTTCTGAAAGCAGCGGCTGATAATGGCCACGCTGCCAGGGCGCGCGCCTCCACCTACCCTGTTGCTCTGCAAATTGATCGTGATAAGGAGGATTCGGCGGAACGCATCCGGCACGGTTGAGGCCCAAAGAAGAGCTGGTTTGTCCTGATCAGCTCCACCTGCTGTCCCCTTCCCCTGCTCGCTGCTAACCCCGTTAGCGTAAATCCATTTTTAAATACTTCCTTTTGGATAAATCTGATCAAGCATCCGTGCTGCTCGCGGTTGGGGCCCCATCGGCTCCCGTAGCTGCAGTTTGTGCTTGGTCAACATCTTCCGGCCAACATGACCAACTCCTGTGATGCATTCTCAGGGCCACCAGTGGCGACGTGCTCATTAGAGATACCTGCCGTGCACGATCGGTCAGCGCGGGGCCACCGGCCCCGCTGGGGGGGACGCTGCACGACCTTAGTCACTGTGTTCAAGCCTGATTTAGTTGAGGCAGATTAAGGTAACCCGTCCTGTCATCTGTTCATCCCCAGGAGAACCTCGTTTGGCAAGTGGACACTGAGTGAGAAAATGTGTGTGTGTGTGTTTTTATTTGTTATGAGGACCTAAGTACAATTGTTTGGGACGCGCCGGGTTCTGATTTTGTAACTTTTGGATATTTGGGGAAATGAAAAACTCCAGATCCATGGGTGGTCACTGCTCTTCATTAATGAGGTTTATTATTACTGTTTTTATAATAATTGTAGTCTTTTCTCTAAAATCAGTGTTTGACATGCTGGTAAAATGGCACTTCTGATAAGTGGCTGCTTCAGCCAGGTGGCAGAACGCAGAGGTTTCGGCTTTTTCCTGTATTACTGTTGTTGGACAAGCTCGTGGTGATGATTTAGCTCTTTTATTTCCATTTGCGCTCAGTGAACACTGCGGTTTAAGCCTTTTCTGGCTCTAAACGTGACTCCTTGCTTGATAAATGGTAACCCATCCATCACAAAAAGCTCCTTTGTCATGCTGACGTCACTGGTGCTTCTCGGGCGGGTTGTCGCGTCCTCGTCTGGCCGGGGGTGGTTTCAGAAGCCGGCGGAGCTGCGTCTCCCTGTCGTTCGCACATCCTGCGGCGAAGATGATTTACAGTCGTTCATAAAACCAGAAGGACCAGCTTCAGCTGTTCTCCAGGACGTCCGGTTACCCAGGTGAGTGTTGGAAGGGAACGAGGGAATGCCACAGGTTGCTGGGATGGGGTCATCTCTGTGCACCGGACCGCCGTTCCACATCAGATCAAAGCCGCCCACCCTTTTCTCCTTACCCGTTAGCCTGCGTGGGAATTGTGGAAGGACATAAATTCAAATGTGAACCTTTTGTTCCACCACCTCAGTGCGGACGTCAGGCCTGACCAACGACAGAAAGGGCGGAAGCGCCTTACCTTCGCTCCATATCCACCACGTTCAAGGTGTCTTCCAGCAGCCGGAACTTCATCTCGTAATCATCTCGGCAACTGGCCAAGTAGGACGGGGAGGCGTTCACCTCGAGAAGCCACCTGCACGAGGGGGCGATGACGCCAGGCGTTCGTGCTTCGGTTTGAACGTGCTGGGGGTCTGACAGGACTTACGGCTTGAGGTCCTCGTCCACGAGAATGTCGTATCCGTAGAGCTCAAAGCAGTGCTTGTCGTTTATAATCACCTTCTGGACACTCTGGAGGCTGTACACAAATATGTTATCGATGTCTTCGAACAGTTTTCCGACCCTCTCTCTGCCGTGCTTCGCTGTGAGGTACCGGCGAACCTGCTGGATGGTCCACTTGCGTACCTGTGCGGATCACAGCGGGTCACATGTTCAGACACGGCGAGGCCGGACGGCGTGCGCTGGTGCCGTTCCTGACTTACGCACCGATTCAGGGTCATAATCTGGAGCCGTTTTCTGAATACTGACGTTGGTGAGATGCATGTCTGGAAAGAAATACTAAGTAGAATTTGGACGACACAATAAGGACAATAGATCAACGCCTTCCAACGGAGGTCAGAGTCTGGCGAGGAAGGAGGAGGCAAAGACCGCAAATATGAGCCGCTGAATCATATTTATGGTCATTTCAACAAAAGGATACATTTGTCGTCGATGGTGCTCAGGGAATAAGGTGTGTTTGAGAAGCGGGCAAAGCCCTCCCGATACAGCCAGGCCTTCAGTGGAATGAACTGGAAGATAAAGAGCATGTTAGCAGATATAATAGCGTACTGTTACTCTTCCTGGAAGACCGTGGGTCAGGGGATTTACTACATACCGATGTGACCAGCACGTAGACCCTCAGGTCGAATTTTCTGCCTGTTGGGACAGAAGGTCTGAAAAAGTGATTGGAATAAAGGAAACCTGCAGAAATCCTCTGTTCTGTTGATCACCGTTGATCAGGTAGGGGTTCTCTATGTAATACTGAGCCACAAAGTTTTCCACCTGAACTGTATCCTTCTCTTCTTCCAAACGAGCCAGGTGCTTTGGGAGACAAACATTTTAGGATATGTGAGGGAAAAACAACATAAAACAGCAGAATGCAGAAGTGATCAGTGAAAAAACCCTGAAACTGCTTCACCTTCTTAAATTCCATGACCTCCTTCAGTTTCCTGAAGAGAAAAATGCCTTTGCCTTGAGATTTCCCTGCCTTAACACACACACACACACACACACAGCGGCGGTTAAGCTGTTGGCTTTCAGCGGTCACCGGTTTGGGCCGGACTGACCGGCTTCATGATCCACGTGCTGCCGAGGGTTCTTTTGAATTCTTCCCGGAAGAGATGATATTCGCTGGGCAGCACGAAGGTGCAGGGGAAGAAGTCACATTTGGACGCCTCCATGCGGCCGATGTGCTTTTCCAGACTTTTCTGATGTCTTTTGAGGTTTTTCACCATGAGGTTTTTGCGACAGAGCTGAAGTAGCAAACACAAAAGCGGAAACTTCCATTTCATTACCAAAGTCTCCTTTTCCAGGTCCCGATCCCTGCCGCAGCCTCACCTCGTATTGGTTCTGAAAATGGTTGATTCGGATGTGGTCCTCCATGCACACGTAATCCAAGTTGTCCTTCATCCACCCCAGATCACACCAGTTGAGGTCCCACTCTTCATGTCTGACAAACGCAGACCGAGGTGCTTTCAAGCTGCAAACGTTAACGTAAACGCTAGCGTGTCCATTTGACTCACTCTTTGGCTTCTACCCAACCAGGCCTTTGTTGCAAAACATCCAGCGCAATGTTCAAGGTGTTACACATGTATCGCAGGCATTTTCTTCCATCCCTGAGGAGGCACAGTAGCTGCACTTAAACTGGAAGGACGACACCTCAAATCTGTGGATTCATCATTTCAAATCTGTGGACCTGACCCCACCTGTCCTCGGGTTTTGATCGGTCCAGTGTCGCCTTGTTCTCAGACGCCTGCAAGTACAAAGGACAGCACACCAAACCGAACCGCTGTCACTCAAACCGACGCAGAAACGCACAAAGCCGACAGTCATAACTGATAATCAGGCGTAATTACAGCCGCCTCCTGCGCCAGAGAACGCTTCAGACTCTCAGGAACTTCGCTGCACTTCTTCTCTTTGTCTGCCCCATCAGCATCCTGTGTCTGAGAGAACAAAGCGGGCAGTTGGCGAAGGTCCATCCATCCCCACGCCGTTTGCTCTTCCTTTAGGTGTTACACTCGCAGCACAGAGGCACAGAGAATACTCACACTATCAGCTCACCTTGTTGCATTTGGTGTTTTTTTCCATAGTTGTTGACTGTGGTGAAAGTTACTATAACACAGTTGTTACCAGGTAAGAGTTGTAGTATGTTGCTTTGATCTTTCACTGAAAGATCAAAGCAACAAAGCGCCCTTGTGACCCTGTCGAAGCCTTTGCCATCCATTCCTATGGGCTGAAAATATGCAGTAATTCCAGGTTGGAATCCCACCCTCTCTGTTCCTCGCGTGTGTGTGTGTCCAGCAGATGTGATGCGCCTGGACCAGCTGACCCAGTTCCTGCGACTCCTGCTGCTGCTGCGACCCACCGGCTTCGCTTTGCTAAATTTGTCCCTAATTAAAGAGACAGTTTAGCGAGGGGAGACGCAGCAGCTCCCAAAGGGCACCGAGGTAGGAAGTGGGCTTCCACCTCAGGTGGCTCCAGTCACCGCTTTAGTCACCGCTAACGCCGCATCGATGGTTTCCGCCTGCCTTGCGTGAGCTGCATCTGGGGTTGAGCGGGACCGGGATGGTCCCTGAGACAGATGTGAGAGTGTGTGATGTGCGGGTCTCAGATCTGTTTACGTATTCTGCCGTTGAATCCCGCTCAGTGAGATTAATGACTTGTGATTTTGGGACATAATTACCACAGTCAACATCCCTGGGAGTTTTTCTTTGCATAATTGGGCGGATAATTCCCAGATGTGAGATTACAGTTTGTCCAGTTTCGGCAGCTTCTGCTTCTCTGCTCCCAGCAGATCTCAACTTGCTGATTCAGAGTCGGATTGTTTTCTTTTCCCCAAAAATACTTCGTCGCAATTGTTCCAGACGCATTTTTTCGAGTTGGAACGAGACCAACGGCTTGATTAATGTGATCGGGGAACGCTCCGGCTCAGAGGCGTCGCCCAAAATTACGGAAAACACGAACACAACAAACTACTTGTTTAGGAAGTATTTTAATGTACAGATCTGTCGTTTGGGAAAAATATACGTGGATGCCTATCGTGTGATCATTAGCGGGCCGCTGTGGCATTAGCATGAGCTAATTTCACAACCACCGAGGCAACATTAGCTGGGCTTTGATGTAATTATATTATTCCCTTAAGAAGGAAAGTGTGTAATTAAAGTAGCTTACACAATGTTTCGGGAAAGTTTTGGGGGGTAAACATTTATAAGGGGGCCGGCTGGAGATGGCAGCTGCGATAGCAGCTCCGCTAATGAGACAAGGAAATATTCCCCAACACGTGGCTTTGCTCCACAGAGGGAATCGCAGCTGAGCGCTGTCACAGCTCTGGCGACGCAGCCGCAGGGACCTTTGGGTGCAGCGACCTTGACACTCACTTCAAACGTCTTCCTCACCTCTCTGGAACGTTCTACTCCAGATCTGATCTGCACAGATCTCATCTGCATGGAAATCTGGCCCCCAGGCTCCTGTTGCATCGTTGCAGATCGGCGCTCCGTCGCGCCTCTTCAGGATTTTCTTCTCTCTGCGTCCGTTTAAAGAAGACGCCGCCGAATCTGGAGACTAAATCCCGTCTCCCCGGCAGCGTTAACCCCAGGCAAAGTTTTGTTTACACCGCTTCTTATCGGGGATCTCGGAAGAATAGTAAATCGCTGGCATCTCCGCTTTCATCTCGCCGCGGCACCTTGCTCCTCGCTGCCTCATTAGCGCGACGGCAGTAATGAGAGCGCGGGGTGAGAAATGGCAGCCCCTCTTCTTTGGTGTTCATGTGCTGCATTTGTGATGCAAAACTCATTATATGTAAATATAAAAAAAAGAGTCCCGTTGTGGTGGAAGGAAACAATCTCACTTAAATGTGGCCATAATGAGAGGATGATGATGGTGTTTATGGCTGATTGTGGGGGGTAAACATCCAAGTTTGATTTACTCCAAACTATCTAATCAGTGACTTCATTTTGGTTTATTATATAATCGACACAACTCTGGAGTCAGAAAACAGGCCTTGTAGAGCAAAGCTATTTCATGCTGGTTGTTGTTGTGATTACTTTGATTTCATTGGTTCTAAGCTGGGCTGCGTCCTCTCTGAGCTTTACCATTTATTTCAGTCAGCAGGTATTTGAAACCCTTGTTCCTCTTTAAAATCCCTTCAGAAGAAGCTCAGGTATCATCAGCAGCTCAACAACATTCACTCCATCACCACATTTACTTCCTGCATCGGCATGTAATTATTCCCTGTCTATCATTATTCCGGGCTGCATATGATCCCTTATTACTGCTGGCAGAACATTCCCTGCTGTTAATTTTCTGAATTAAAATGCATTTATGCTAATTGAATGGGGCTTTAATGGCTCTCAGAAGAAACATTAAGAGGGGAGAAGAAAAACGGCCGCATGAACGGCCTCTGGCCGCCTACCTCTCCTCCCAGGTGCCTGATCCGGACCTGTGACGAGGCTACAGCTCCCCTGACTGTTGACGCCTGTGCAGAAAGGCAAAGACAAACACATCACCGATTTTTCCATCCCTCCTTTGATGTTTGTCATAGAAAAGCCACTTGGAATCCGAAGGAGGTCTCCCACGTGGTGTTTAAAGCAAGCGGGTTGTGCTGTTTCGACACATTTTCGGCTATGATTCTGGATGGCTCCCGCGGGGTCGTCTTCTCCATAAACGCTTCCTCTTCACCAAACCATTGCCTGCTGTCACTGGCACGCTTGTTAAACAATGCAGAGATTAGAAAAACATTATGGCTAGGGTTAGGGCTAGGGCTAGGGCTAGGGCTAGGGCTAGGGCTAGGGCTAGGGTTAGGGTTAGTGTGTGTGTGTGTGTGTGTGTGTGTGTATGTGTGTGTGTGTGTGTGTGTGCGTGTGTGTGTCTGTGTCTTGTTCTCACAAAGCTCTGGCCACCTTTACCTTTTCCCTGTAGCCTTTTATGTGCCTGGTGAATTTGGGGTGAACTTTAAAAAGGTCTGACCCAGAATCCATTAGCAGGACCCCAGAGAGAAGTTGGAAAAATAGACTAAAAAACAACCTCTCAGATGTTCTGTTGAACATTTTATCTGCATCTATATTCAGAATTAGTGCCAGGGTGGATTTTTGTCCATGATGCTTAAATCTCTGCAAGTCGATGCAAATTCAAGTGCAGTTTTCTCAGATTACCAGCGAACCTGTTTGTTACCCGACAGGCCCGAGTGTGGAGCAAAGGCATCGTGTTTTCTGAATGTATTACACATTAATACACCCATGCAGCATCATAACGCTGCCGTTACTGGTTGTCTTTATAGAAAACCCATCAGGCAACTAGTACAGAAACTTGCTGCCGTGACCGAAACAGGGAAAACACATAAAGAAGGAGTCCACTAAAGTATCCCAGTTCTGAGGTGGCCTTTGCTGCTGGTTTTGTCGGGGACCGGTGGACCCAGCTCCCTACTGCCGGGGTTGTGGGTATCCCTGTCATTGGAGTTGTGAGTTTTTTTTCCCCTCAGCAGGAGGCAACTGGAGTCAGCTGGTGACACACACCTGCGCCGAGTTTCCTCATCAGCAAGCTGATTTAAGGTGCGCTCACCTGGTCACTGGCGTCAGAGTGTTTCTCAGCCGGAATGGTTTTGACTCCCTGCCTGTCTGCTCGATTATCTAGTCCCATTGCTTCGTGGATTAACCTGTCTCCTTTTTCCCGAGGCCGCCTCGCCCTACTGTGAGTGATTTTGGTTTGGACATTCGCGTGAACTCGACGCTCGGCCCTACACGTCGTGGGTTGTTTGTTTTGGAATCCTCCGTTGGAGCGCTTTGAGTTGGCCTTTGGTTGTTTGTGGACGATTTGGTTGTTTATATCAAAAGAGTGATTCTAGGCTCAGCGAGCTCTTGGTGTGTGTGTTCTCTGTAAAACCAGTTACTGACGCAAACAGAAATTCGTCTCCAATCCTCCCTGATGCAGACAGGAACACCACTGACCTATTTTCTACCATCATCTTATCATTATTAGGTAAGTTTTTGTTCTTCTTTATTCTTCTTTCCGGAAAATTGATTTAAAACACGTAATTATATTATTCAGTAAATGTCTGCCGTTTGTTACCTTTAATTTCAAATCCTGTGTTTCTGTGATCTATACGATCACCTGTCAGAGCTAGTAAAATAAAAATCTAAATGGTCCAAAACGGGGGAATTACAGCTTCGGTGGCGCACGAGAGCAGATGGTGCTGCCAGATTGGCCCAATTAGGCTGTTCAGGGTTGAATTGTGTGAGCCTGACTTGAGCCAGTTATTAAAAGTTTATTTTTATTTGCAGCCTAATTTGAGTGACCACCCACCCGTAGAAATCACTCTTTATTAGAGCAGGATCGCGTGCAACCAGGGAGACCGAAGCCCCAGCAGGGACGAGCTGCCTGTGATGCAGATCCGAATCCCGATGAGACCCGAATCCCATAACACCCTCAGAACGGATCAGGAACTCTGATGACTCTGGTCCGGTGAATGACCGCGCCGTCTCTCCTGTACCATGCCGGTCGCCCCCCCCCCCCCCATCCCCCGGCGGTGGATTAAAGCCCACTTCCCTTCCGGTCAGAACCACTTGTCTGAGAAGTCCACTGGCCGGCTGAGAGGACTGTCTTTGTCCCCGATAAGCAGCTCACTGTTGTTTGATGCCGGGTCTGCCTCGGCGGCGCCCAAGCTCATCTATCACCGTAACTGTGAATGGCGGACGGGGACGGCAGCGGTGCAGAGGAAGGCTGCTCTCAACCCCCCTCCTCTCACTTTATAGTTGCTAATCTGTGCCAAGGCTGCTCCCTCTGTGGAGAAAGGAGACCTTGTGCGCTGGAGCTCCAGATGGGCAAAAACAACACAGCCCACATCATTATAACCCTCCTCCAGCAGATACAGAAGAGAGCTCGCAGGACGTCTGCAGCAGCGCTGCAGAGATTTGGTAAAAACACCTTTTATTAAAACTTCTCAGGCTGCTCTCATCTGGCGAAGGACTGGAATGGAGGCCACAGTTCCCAGTTCCTGAATAGAAATCGACCTTCAAGTCTGTTTGTAGAGAGAAGGAGATGGTTGCTGTTGTGGTTGGGAGCTGGAGTCCTACGGGTGGAGCATAACTCTGGATTCTGTGGCAGCTGTGTGATGTAACCAATGTCTAGCTTCTGAGACTGGAGTGTGAAGGTTTGTGTTGTCAGTCAGTTATGAAGGCCGACAGTTCAACTTTTTCCATTTTTATTCCATAAAACACCAAAAGGCTAAAACCATCCAGGTTAACTGGTCACGCAAATGTACAAAGAAGCTTGAAGAATGAACGACACACTCAACACAATAAATCCAGCTGACAAAGAATACAGGCTGTTTCTGCAGGGAAAGAATAGAAAAAGGTGGTCGGGCCCTTAGCTGCACAGTTTGTTGGCTTCGTACTCCGTGTAGTTCGGTTGTCTGGCGCTGAAAGCGTGCAGGGCTGCGAGTATTCTGCTCACGTCTGCAGCGGACAGTTTGAGTCTGTGGCGGAGCAGACAGGCGAACAGATCCACGTGCGCGGCTCCCGGGGGAGAGAGGCGGTTCACCCGGTAGCGGAGCTCCACCAGCTGCAGCAGCGCCGAGTCCTGCGATCCCTGAGTGTACGGGTAGTCTATCTGCAGGATCAGGTCCTGGATCGCCTCCGGGTCGAAGTGCACGCTGTATCCGAACAGCTGCATGCTGTTCACCTTCATGTAGCCGATGTTGGGCTGCTCCGCCCCTTCCACGGAGTCGAAGAGTGTCGTCTTGTTCCCTCCGGCTACCCCGAAGTCTCTGGTGCGACTCCTCAGGTAGAAATGAACCGTCTCGAAAAAGCTTTTCCACCTGTTTCCCAGAGCCAACGTCCAGTTGTAGCAGTCCAGCGGGAGGTCCAGCTTGGTCCGCTCCCAGTCCGGGTACCCGTGCTGACCGATGGGCATGGTCCAGCTCTCCGAGTGGCTGCCCCCGAAAGGGTTCACAAAAACAGACATGGCCGGCTCCAGAGTGCTGTTCCGGGTCAGGCAGACCTGGAGGGCGATCCCGAGGAGCACGTGAACCCGGTTGGACTTCACCCGGTTGCTCTTGAGGGTGAGCAGCATTCTCTTCCTCCAGGACGGGTCGAACCAGGTGTTTATGCGCACATCGTTGCTCACGAACACAGCGTGCAGACCAATGCGCGGGTCGCGCCGCTGGGAGCAAGTAGCGCAGCTCCAGGTCCTGCAGGTCTCGGTCACTCTCCAGACCCAGGTAGGGGTCAGTGGGATCTGGCACAGCCGGCCGGCAGGCTCCCTGGGTCAGGGTGAAGCCCGGGTTGCAGCTGGAGCACCGCGTTCGGTTCTCCACAGAACAGGAGGCACAGCGCTGACCGTTGCCGACAGAGCAGGGCACGAGGGCCTGACAGGAGGGGTGCACGTAGGGGCAGGAGCAGCTGCGGTTCTCCTCGCTGTACACGCCCACCTGGTTGTTCTCGCTGCAGTACAGAATGGAGAGCGCGTAGTTCAGCCAGAACCTCAAAGCCCTGGAAGAGAGGAGAGGCTTCAGTCAAGACGTGCCCAACTTCTGCGTGTGAGCTTCTCACAGTCGGAGTTTTGACCTCCACAATCTGCACTTCTGTGCAGGAACAGCTTATTGAACAAATGGACCATGTCGTCTCCAAGGGACGTGTTTCACTGCTTTCCGGCGAGGCTCGTGGTTTCCAACAAAGAGAAATGCATTGAATACCGACTTTAAAGCCTCAAATATTTGACGGGATAATTCCATCTTCCTGAAATATTGACAGATGCATTTTTGTCCTCGATTATTCTGCCATATAGGTTTTTAACATAATATTGAATTCCTATCTTACGCATGCAGAGGAGCCTCTCTGTTTTTATGTGAACGTGCAACGGGGCAAATGTTTAGCATAAGAAAACTAATCCAGCTTTTCAGAGAAGTATGCTTTAAATAGTGAATCGTGAAGCTGAGCGCTGACGGCACACAGACTGACACCGCCATACAAATGGATGATTACGTCTCACTTAGAATGTCTAAATCTTTTTATTCTGCCTCTCTCTCTCACCATAATAACCGCGGCACGGCCGAGGACCGAGAAAAGCTCGACTCGCTCTGTGACACTAGGGCTGAATTTCATCTTTACAAGCAGACAGGCAGTGATAAAGAAGCGTAATTGAAGAAGCGAAGCTGCATTTGACTGGGGAGCTGATTGGTGGCGCCACGTCGGTTAATTTTCCATCTGAAAACAGAGTCCTTGCTCGAACAGTAAAACCAAGCCAGTGGACGCGTCCAGGTGGGACTTCTGCTTTGGCGGCAACAACATCGACACAGCAGGGCCCGGGGGGTACCCAGTTGGAGCCGGGACCGAACGGCAGTTCGGGATCCCGCCTCTCACACCTTGATAACCTTTCCGCCGGTGTCTTCTAATAACGTCTGTCTCGCTCGGCTGCGTTCCCTTAGCGGATGGCGCCGGAGTCACCCTCACAGTTATAGGTTTTTGTGCAGAAACTGGAGTTAACAGACCGCGGCCTAGCTACCCCCCTTCCCCACCCTCAGGTCCCCCATTGCTGCTCACCTCGGCCTCTGCAGGACTATTCTGGGCTGTTTCTGGCACCTCTTGCTGAGGCTGAAGAGCTTGTTAGCGGTGCGGCGAGCCTTGGCCAGGAGCTGCTGGCTGCTGGTCTCCAGGTGCCTGTAGCGCTGCGGCAGGTTGGCATCGGCCTTCCACAACAGCTCCACGTCAGATGTGTTTACGGCGTAACTCGCTGGCAGGTTCCCAACAAAGTTTTGGAACTCCTCTAGAAGGGAAAAGAGCATGAATAAGTCAACTGCGTTTGGCTACGAGTTGTGAGAGAAGAATATTAAAAAAGTATCAACTTTCCTTTATTTGCCCCAGAAAAATAAACACTGCACCAGCAGCAGCCAAGAAAGAGTTTACCTCTCTGGATTCTCTCTGGAGGAGCTAAATCAACCCGCCTGAGTTAGAGGTGTTGAAAGATTTAATGAAAACAAGACACGGCGTCTTCTGACCTCCTTAACCTCAAGAAAAATGGCTCGCTTGCTCACTTGTAAACGCTAAAATTACACCCTCTCCCGAAAGATCCAGATGTTTTTTGGAGACAAGGGCGGCGGTGGTGGCGCTGGGGGTGTTTGAACTGCGACACGTTTGTAATGTCAGCAATCCCGGAATAGACTCAAAGCCGAAGCATTCATCTTACCGGTGACAGGTCGCTGTGTCAAAGTCGCGCCTCCTCTTCAGCGCCAGGATGCCAGAGCGTAAAAACGTCGCAATAAAACGACGCGGCGTTACCTCTGTTTACCCAAACAGGTTTTTCATTTGTGCCAGAAAATGGGTTTCCTGCCCATATCTGCATAATTACTGCGTAAATGTCGTGGCTACTAATCCTCCTCATAATGTTACTTTTTTCTCTTTTTGGTTTAATTATAACACTTTTACTAAATGAATGCGGTATCACATTATTACACCCTTGGGAGCGAGCCAGCATGCAACAGTAGAGGGGAACTAAAGCCCCTTCTAAAAACCGTGAAGCTCTGAAGCTACCTGTTTTACCCTACCGCTGCCAGCTAGTCGGCTTCAAATGAGGCAAATATAGTAAAGGAGAAAGAAAAGAGCTGGCCAGAAACGCCTGACCCACCAGATTCCTCAAACTCCCGGTTGAGCGTCCTCCAGGCGTCCCTGATGCGCAGCAGGTTCTGTTCCAGGGTGTCCAGATCGGAGCGAGGGCAGTTGCACTGGGGAAACTCCGGTCTGCACTCGCACCAGCAGTCGCCCCCCTGACACACAAAGTGGCCCTCGGACTTGCAGCCGATGTAGTTCAGAGCCGCCTGGATGAAGAGGCTCTGCAGGTATCTGGGCAGGACGACCTGCAGCCCTGTCAGGAGCACAAACAGGTCACGGAGCACTAAAAGTGTGCTTATTCCACGAATTACCGGCCCCAACGACTGTAGCTAGGTCTCGTTTATACCTGCTAATTACTGGTTTGTACCCATCGGTACATCACAGCAGCCCTGAACATGAACGCTCCCAGTCCTGAGTGTTACCTTGAAGCTGGACTTTGTTTTCCGGGCTGTGCACCAGCACAGAGCTCACCGTGTCCAGGTTGTCGTAGTTGCTGCATCCGAGGGGTCCGGTCCTGGTTTCCGTCACCTGCGTTGACACGGCCAAGACAGTTACCGCCTGGTGAATGTTTTGTTTTTTTTAATGTTACCTTCCGATTAAAAAGCTCTAGCTCCAAATTTAGCTAATCTGGATCAAACCCGCCTCTCCTCAAGTGTTGCCAAACTCTAAATCCCACATTAATTCAGGAATGCTGAAAAACGGCTGCGTATTAGCGCGGCGCCATGTTCTGATTCCTCTATATTTCACTCTGAATCATCACTTGTGTCTGCGATTCAAACAGATGACCACTTCTGCAGGTGCCGCCTTCCACCCCTGCTAAAATCTGCTATTTATCTCCCTCCTCTTGCCTCTTCTTCTCCGCCTTGGATCCTTAATCTGCCTCAACTCCACACAGAAGCCAGCCCACATGGAAATTAATGGAATAATATATTTAATCTGTCAAACTGATGCATAACCAGAGCAACACGCTCTCAGTTTTTTGGAGGGAGGGGCACTTGTCTTCATCAGTGGAGGTTCACTTTAGCATCTACATTTGCTCCTGGCTGATTAATGTATGCGCTCTAATAGCCACTTCAGATGATAAAATGGATGATTGGTGTTTTATAGCAGGAAAGCTGCAACTGCTGAGCTGCTCAGGTCCCTCTGAAGGGTGCAAGCAGGAAGAGGAACCCAGGGATCCATCCATCAGTCAGTTACAGCAATTCCGGTCCAGAATCCCGCGATTATTGCAGGAATTATATGTATTTGTGTTGAAATGAATTTCCATTTTTAGTTGTTCAGTGTTGGAAATTCTCAGCCTCCCTTTATGGTCATGCAACAGCTCAGGGGGGGCTTTTGTGGACCAGTACGGAGAGTTCAACCTCCAAAAAGTTGGTATCAAGGGAAAAAAAATACACAAATAAAAGAAACTTTCAAAGTTTCTGTTCTACTCAGATAAAAGGTCTGCGAGCGAAGTCGACGGGTGGGTCTGGTTTCTTGCAGCCCCTCGCCTAAATCGTTAAACAAGCATTTGTTCCTAATCCCACCTGATTATGCAGGTTATTGGAACAAAGTCCTTGAGCTGAGATTTAAGGGATTTGCGTGCCTGATCTGCAGGTTTCCGAAGTGCAAACCTGCACGTTAGAGCCAGCAAACACGAATCTGTCACGAACCTGGAAGTTTTACCTTCTGGCCTTCAGGTTGAAACACTTCGACTATCGAAAAGTTTGTAAAAGAGAAACTTGGTTGCTGCACATAACATGGAGATGGAAGAGCTGATTACCATCACGTTACTGCTGCGTTTAACGTCTGTCTTTACTAAATGTGCGATAAAAACAATACGTTTAAGCCTAGTGAAACTAACTTAAATTTAACTAGACAAACTTAGCTAGTACCTCCTGATATCTGCCTGTTTTATATTATGCAAAAAAAAAAAAAAAAGACAAAGAAAAATAAACCTTGGCAGTGATTTTTTTTCATAAATATTTTGTGAATCTGACCCAAAACCGAGAAACTCCACCTTGATGTTTTATACAGTGTGCTGTCTTTCTGGGGTGCTGACAGGCCCAGAGGCGGAGGAGCAACAGCCAGAGACGCCGCCGCTGCGGCTTCGCCTGGACCTCCACGTACCCGTATGGCGGAGGACGCAATCTGGAGGTGGTGCAGCCGGCGCAGGGTGCTCTCTCTGTCGGTGAAGTAAGAGGCGGCTAGCTGATGGAGCGCCTCCAGGGTCACGGTCCCGGAAGTGTTGGCGCTCCTGCTGCCGCTACGGCTTCCGTCGGCCCCGGAGAGCGGCGGCGGCGGCTCCTGACTGAGCTTCCGCTTGTCCACAAATATGGTTAGAGACTCTTCTCCTGATGACAGTCAGACGAGAGAACAAGAGCGTCATTAGCTCCAACTGAGCAGCGCTAATCACCTTTCATTAGCATCTTTTCAGGGCGGAAAGCGTCGCTCTGATTAAGTGCTGTAACGGCTGAACGTCTTAAAGGAAAGGCCAAAAGTGCAATCCACAGAAAGCTGATTAGAGAATTCGCCGCAATTATTCGAATAGTCTTTATTATCTTGACCTAAACTAATTACCAAACAGATCTCGGCCGGGAGCCGGCGACGCGTCTGTGCATACACCATTAATAAGACGATGTGTAAAACATCGAGCTGTGTAGCATAAATTTGCAGAGAAGCTAATCATCGTTAATTTTGTCTGCAGAAACAAGTGCTACTCAGGAAAGTGAAGCATCTTTTAATGAAGCAGCTAACGTCTCAGGTTCTGTGAGTGCAGCTTCTTTTTCATGGTTTACTGTGAAATCCAGCGGTAGCATCAGTAACACGTCGGCTCTTTTTATCATCTCTGCTCCCACTTTTCCCCAGAACGTCAGGAGCTTCGTGGTGCGTGTGGTGACATTTAGCTCGGATGAAGCCTGTCTGTCGCGCCGAGGAGAAGGATTTACAGTAAATACTTGAGTAAACAGTGATTTTCATCTGCAGACGGGTCCAACAAGGAATAATGCCACAAATCTTCTTTTCAAATAAGCTGCCAGTCACCTAGAGAGTTGAGGGGGGAGGCTTCACATGCATTTTTCCTGTCTCACCCAATCTGACCAGAAAAATGAAAATATGAGAACTCAAGACATTTAATTACTGCTTATTTATAGCTGCTAATCAGTGCTAGCCAGATGGTGCACCATTACAAAACAACTTCTCCAAACTAAATGATGAAAATCGCCTTCCAAAGTGACACGAGCGCCTCCTGATCTAGTGCCTCTGTTGACGAGAGCAGGCTTTTTTTTTACTGCGAAGCATTAATTAATGTGAAACCATTCATCCGCCCGCGGCTGCAAAGATTAGATATGAAACCCACGTGGACAAGGTCAGAGAGAAAAGCGCCTTTAAAACCCCTGCTCAATTATTTTAAAAAGGACCAAAATGTTTAATTTTATGAAACAATTGACTGTTTGCTGGTTTGCAGTTAGTTTATTTCAGGCAGCGCTAACGACAGGTTTCTTTCATAACTCCAATCCAGAATATTACCCACCAGCATCAGAAAACCAGCGAACTACAGGATCTCTAAAAAGTCTTGATAGGCCGGTCACCTGACCTCCGACGAGCACATGACCCATGAGCCTTCCTTCCGCTTTATGGGTTCTGCCGCTGATTTCCAGCCCCATTAAGGCTGTGTTAGCATGCTATTCCAAACCCAGACTGCTGTGACTTACACCAGGTGGTGCCTTGTTTTTTTCTTTTCTATCTATATTAAAAGAGGGGAGAAAGAAAAGAGAACTTTTAAAATTGGTTAAAAACTGCTGAGAGTCTTTTGTTGTTGACCCAATCAGACAAGGGAGGAACGTTACCCACCAAACACTCCGAGACAAGAGCCACTTTAATAAAAACGGGGCTACCAGCCGTGCGGCGGCCTGGGCAGCCGTTGAAACTGCCGTTAGAAAGGACACGCCATGCCCGCTCTCAGATTTATAGTTTTCATCTCAGAGTCCACTGAAGCATCGCCACATAATTTATCACCACACCAAAAAAATTTCAAATTAGACTCTAAGCACTCCGTTTCCTCCTGTTCTTTCTCCTCTGGTTGGCTGCTCCCTGTGGGGGGACTGGAAACCTTAAAAAACAGGCTTCAAACCTCAGCTTGCAAAAACACTGCTGATGTTTTCTTTCTTATTTGACATTTAGCAGTTGGACCTTCACCCGTCCTCTTTAGAGGACGTCAGTGGCTGCTGTACATGATCAATACGGCCTCTCCGATGTCAGACGGAGCCTCTGTCATAAAAACACCACCCAAAAGCACAAAGAGCCTCACTCGGCGGCTTCAGGCCTGATTTTTCTTTTTCACTTCAGCGATTTAATGGAATTTCACTTGTCAGTTGAATATATCAAAGTCAACAAAAAGTGATTTGACGCAGCAAAATGAAACTGCAGCTCCTCCGTCCGAGTCCAGATGAGCACCGTCGGCCTAAACTCTCCAAATTTCATTTACATCGACTTTACCAAGCTCTAAATTACTGTTAACGTGCTCCGTTCTTGTTCTGAGGCCCACCCCTGCCGGTAGTGTGACCCCTGACCTCTCTGACCCCGAAAAAGATCAGAGAAAGCTTCCGTCTGACCATCTTTTAGCCCCAAACATTGCCGTCCAGGGCCCACAAGAGCCTTTAAAATACACCAGAGGGAGCGTGAGACCGGCTGGCTTTGATAGCCGGCGCGCTGGGGCGTACCTCCCAGGGTGGCGGAGAGGAGGAGGTGGGTCCCGTATTTCCTGATCAGGCTCTCTGTGATGGTCTGCAGGGTCGGCCGCCTCCCCAGCTGGCGGACGGTGTGCTGGAACTCGGGATCGAGGAGCAGGGACAGGCCTCCGCTGCCTCCGGCGCCATCCTGCCTCTCCGCTGCCAACCTGTTGACCTTCCATCGACCAAACTCCCTGGAAACAGATCATGTGCAGATGCGTTTGTGTTGCGTTTAGGTGGCGAGTGGAGCCTCAGGTGGCTGTTAGCCAAGCTGTGTGTGTGTGTCTGGCTCACACGCATCACTTTGCCACATTAACCTGACAGAAAAGCACATTTTTTCTTTTAATTCTTTACTGGGAGGTGAATCGCGTCCACGAGCCTCTCTGCACGTTAAAAATAGTGTCTTTTTGTAGTGCCTCATTCAAGCATAAATCTTTCCTCGCCAAAGAAATGATGCTAGTTCAGGCTGTAGTGACATCATGGTGTTTGACCAATCCGGAGCCAGTTTTCCAAACAGCATCAAAAAAAAAAATGCATTTAAACTGACATTTATGAAGCTATTAAAATAACAGCAGCCAACATTCTGACATTCTGACTCATTTGCATCGCAGAAAATATTTTAGGATTTAATTTATTTGAGTTTTTTTTTTTAAGAGAGGCCTGTAATTGTCAGTTTGAACTGAGGTCACTGTTGTTATTTGCATTTTTACCCCCTCTTTTTATTTTTCTCCTTTTTTTGGATGCAGGCAGTGAGGGAGGATTTGAAACGCTTTAAACCTTCCTGCTGCCAAACAGGCTAAAAAGCTGAATCGAAGCCACAAAAAGGAGAGGAAAAGATGCTCATTTGTTATCAGCTTCCCCCTGGAGAGAAAACGGAGGCTCAGATTTGAAGAACAGCTCAGATGGTGAACTTTGATCCTTCAAAGACTGAAGAACACTTATTTTGTCCTCGTTTAATCAAACGCTCATTAAAGTGTTTTTATGGACCAGCTGACTCTGTGAAGGTTTTTATTAGCACTTGTCCATGAGGTTCTTGTCTTTCTTTCTCCTCCTGACCCTGATGACCTCCATGCGTCTCACCTGTGTCCAATCACCCCCTCCCCTCCAACCCACCTCTCCCCCCCTCCTGGGCCAGACTACAGCCTGGAAGTCTGGCCTGCTGCTGCCTCATCTCTGTTGGGTTTTTTGTTGCCTTCTAGTTCTGGTTCTCTTTTCTTTGCTTGAACCTTCTGATCCGCCTCTTCTGAGGTGGTGAACCAGGTCCTGACGTCGGGCTTTTGCCCCTTTCTGGCCTCCCGGCCTGCAGAGGGCAGCACCTTCTTGTCGGTTAGCTTGGCGTTTTGCAGCGCAGCGGCGAGCGGGCCGAGCTGTCAGACGTGTTTATTTGTGGGCCGGGCTGTTTTGTGCAGAAGGTTTTCCGTCTGGTGCAGCCTGATCAGCGGTGACAGACTTGCGCCATGAATTTTTCATCGCGACACAGTCGCTGCGTCTCACTCCTGTTGATGCCGTTCAGACGGAACGGCTCCTTTAGGCTGGATGTGCAATCAGGACTTCCTGGAGATCCCAACGCTGACACTGCACCCCCTTCACCCCCCCCACCCCCCCCATCTCCTCCCCCACGGCGCCACCTGCTGCCTCTCTTTCTCTGAGGTGATGAAAAGGATCAGCGGAGGACTAACTGGGGAAGCGGGAAGAGTCTCATTACAGCCGATCACCAGGGCGAAGGGGGGCGGGTTCAGTCTGGAGCGGCTCGGGGGGGCGTCTGCATGCGCGCCGTGAGATTAAAACAGGGAAAAAGGCTGATTATTAGCATGAGTGAGGGATGCATAACAAGCAGGGTGGCGTTGGGGCTGTTGCGGGGGTCCGTCAGGCTAGCGCCTTCTACCCTGTCGGAACCCGTGGAGATTATCTCGCCGTCCTTCCGTCCTCTGCTTTATTTGAATAAATGCGTTTTAACGGCTGTTTCGAAGCCACGGGAGGTCTCAGCTGAAGTCATCGCCCCAAGTCCTCCTCCATCCCTCAAACCGCCGCTGGGGAAGAAACATCAGGAGGTATTTTTCAGGTTTCTGCATTGACGCAAGAAATAAGGGCCCTTAAGTGTTCAGATGTCTTCTGAGAGTCTAATCTGTCTTCTCTTTTGTCATCATTGGTGTTTTTTCTGATGCATCTATGAAAAGAGGGCACTTTCAGACGTTTCAGATTGTTTAGCCAGAGCAGGAATCACAGGTATCTCTGGGCGATAATGGCACTCAAGAATTAAAGATGGTGGAGATAATGGCCTCTGAAATGTTGCCGCTGCTATGAAGAGCATAAATGTCCTTCTTTTAAACTGTCCAGCACCACAGAGATATCCCAAAGGAAGAGCAGCTGAAAATAACAGTTATAACAAAATTACACATCTCTGAAGTTCAGGCTGTTCAAAACGGCCCTGGCAAATTGGCCCTGGCTTCTGCCACAGCGGCGGGGCGACGAGGAGCTGCCGCAGACCCCAGCACCCCAACACACCATCACACACTCCAGTTGGATCCCGGGCTGCTCATCCAAAATCACGTTGTTCTAAAATGAGACGCTCTCCACTCGGGAGCAAAGCCATAAAGTTGTTTTAGCGGTGCTAAAACCTGTATTGTGCCTTCAGAAGCAGACATTTTCTGTGTGGCCTGTTCTGATAGCAGAGCCCCAACGGGCTCCTGTCAGTTTCAAGTGCTGACAAAAGCCTGTTTCTGTTCAGATGTTCCTGAGCTGAACACGCCAGCGGCCAGGTAGGGACGAGTCTGTCGGCGGTTCGGAGCCGCCGGAGCCCCAAACAGGAGCAGCCAAGTGCAGCCTGGTAGACCAGCTGCAGCTGCCAGGTCGTTAAAAAAAAGCACGGAATTATGACCAAACAGCAAAACAAACCCCAGAGGAGAACGTTTGAGGCTGTTTGGCCGCCTCATCCGGAAGACTGGGCAGCAGGAGCGAAGCGGCGCTCGTGCGTCATCAGCCTGCAGCTAAAGCTCTGCAGGTGACACACCTGTGAGGACCACCACGCAGCGCGCATCTGACCGCGGATCTGGCTGGTTTTTCTGGCTCGGAGAGGCCGTCGGCGGGCTTCCAGCCCCGTGTCTGCCGTCAGTCGACCCCGGCTCACCTGTAGATCTTGTATCTGGTGCCGAAGCCCTGCTGGTACCTCTCCGCAGCCTCCGTGAACTCCAGGGACTGGTGGAAGGGTCCTTTATCCGACAGCAGCCATCCCAGGGAGCCCGAGGCGTCGCCCCGCTGCCCGGCGGCGGGTGAGGCTCCGCCGGCGGCGCCGGAGGTCCAGCAGCTGCAGCAGCAGAGCCAGAAGCCGAGAGCCGCCCTCTCCCACAGCAGAGACGGCCGCTTATGCCTGACGCCCTGACAGCTCATGCTTCACCCAGCGACTCCTCATTCTCTCCGGACCGGGAGGAGGACGCACCGGAGCAGCGTGAGAGTTTGCGCGCGGATGCGGAGCGCGGCGGCGCCACGAGTAAATGTCAGAAACACGCACCGACTCAGGCAGATGAAACAGGCAGCAACTCCAGCCGCGGACTGAGAACCAATCACCAGTTCCCAGCGGGTCCCCAGGAACGAGCCTCTCCTCCAACTTCAGTGAACTTTATTCGGGCGAGACGAGCCTGCGCGCGGTCCCCGGCGGGATGCTGCACCGGCGGAGGAGCGCGCACGAAGGCGTCCATCCTGAAAGCCTCTCCACATTCCTCCGCGCACACGCGTCCGGCGATTCTTGTGTATTTGTGTGGAAAAATGCTGCGTAAGAGCGGCCGCTGCCCGCCCTCCGTCCGTGCGTCCGTGCGTCCGCGCCGAGCGCTGCTGGATGAATGAGCGCGCTGCTCCTGCTCGCAGCACCTCCTCTTTCCCTGCTTTTTCCTTCCTCCTTCCAGTGAGAGAGCAGCAGGGCGAGCGAGTGCATCACGCTGAGGCTGATCCAGTCTTGAGGCGGCGCGGACGGGAGGGCCTCGGTCCTCCCCCCGTCTCCCCGCGCGTCCTCCGGCCTCATTATTTGCCATCACGGCGCGTTCTGTCCTCTCAGCAGCGCGCATTAACAGCAGCCCGGTAATTGACTAATTATCTCACCGGGTTCTGCTCTTTTGTTGTCCTGACATGGAGCTGCAGACGTGCGCGAACTCTTCGGTCAAGACTCGCACGTCTCTGGATTCGGCAGAGAGAATAATCAGGTAATAACGAGGGTAATTACAGGTGATTATGATAATGAAACAGGTTCCTGTGTGTGGTTTGGGTGTAGGAGTGCACTCATTCCTGCCATATTTCCATGTGAAAGGATGCTGAAATCCCCAGCAGAGATATCTGCAAACCTGACGGTTGTGGGGTTAATAACAGACCCTCAGACTTGGGTCTCACTGGTCCTGCTGATCTGGGTGCTGCCACACCCCCCTGGAGCTAATTAGCAGTTAACAGAAATGAGATGGATTTCATTTGGGTTTTGGAGGAATTGGAAAGCGTGACATCAGCCTGATTTACAGGGAAGAACCCGTTCGAGCCTTTCACTCGTCCTTCGGAAGCTTTTACACGTTTTTACTCGTTTTGGGTCCACGTATGTCTTTGCTTCGTACCTATTTATGTAGAAATCTTTCATTTTAAATAAATGTGAGAACGACACGTACAGTCACGTTCATTTTTGGGATGTTTGAAGTACACAAAGTTTTTGCGATAAACGACCTCTGACCCCAACAGCTGCCGCCGTCTTCACTCGTGTAGCACGTAGCTGTATTTACACTGCAGCCAGACGTTAAATGTGGACTCAGGAAACACACAAACATAAATATTTGGCATTGCAAAGCCTGCCAGATGGACCCATTCACTGGGAGGGATTCCCACAGGCGCTGATAAAGATGTCGCAGTGCTAAGCTAACGCTAGGTGCTGTGCAGAACCCAGAGGAGGTCCAGAGGAGGTCCAGGAGGAACAGCTAAACCAGATCCCCGCTCCGGGCTGCAGAGTGTTCCACTCGGTTCTGAATCTGGGTCTATGTTTTCTGCCTGCACAGATGAATAGTTCCTTCACCCCCGCCGCCCCGCCACCTCCACACATATTTCTGTATCTGGTGGGCTAGCGCGACGTAAACCAGGCCAAGGCCGGGGCCATTGTCCTTTTAAAAGCCTCCCTCTCCTGAACGGGAACGAGGCGTTCTTGGCATGTGGCTAATGTAGACCGCCGGCAGCCCAGAATGGATGAGGACGGCAGCGGCGCCGCCGGTTTAACCTCCAATCTGAATGAATCTCAGCCCTTGTTTTTACGACTCTGTCCTCATCAGGCTCATTTGTTCTTTGATATCAGCATCTGGACCTTCTCCATCGCCTGGGCGACGCCCGACTGGCGTGCCCTTGCTGCCCCCTGCTGTGGACCCCCTCCCTAACTGTTGCTTGAGGCTGATTTGCTGTTTTAACTCCTAAATGTTCCCTCGTCAATCTGACCGTAAAATGAAAGCTCCGGCTGCCACGTCTGCGTCTCCTCCAACACAATTTACTGCTGTTCTGGCACAAACGAGTGAAAACAGCGGACGTGTTATCTGAAATTAGAGCCCGTGACACTTTTCCATAAGAGACCACAAATCACGACGAGCAGGAGCTAAACACAACGTTAGCCGACTCAGGATAAATTCATTCAATTAATTAAAACATCAACAGAAATGATAGAGTGATAATCATCAACATCATATAAAACTGCTTTTCCAACCTTGAGTCAGTCACGGGATTGTCCTCATCTTCATTAGAAGACTCCTAGTGTTAGCTAGCTAAATTAACATCATCAGGACCTTTTCCAGGTTTGTCGTGACGACCTAAACGCTGCGCTGCTTCCTTCATCGCGCCGTTGTTAGCCAAATGATGTTTTAATGCTAATTTGATGTGTGAATCAACATTTTTCAGTGCAGCCGTGTTGAACCTGTGAGCATCTGGGCTTAGAAGACCATCAAAGTCATCAGGTGTATGTTTTTGCTCTTTTTTTCTGGCTAAATTGACCCCTCTCTTGGAAATATGACTGTTTGCTTCCCACTACAGCCAGAAAATAACAATACTTGTCACGGCTGTCAGTCGATGCGGCTTCCAGCCCCTCCCCTACCCGTTGCTCCCAGGACCTGGCACAGCTGGGGGGCATTGAGGTGGAGCTCACCTGTGCCCCATGAGCAATCACACGGCAGCTTTATGAGAGGCTCTGGTGTGAGATCGTCAGATTGTTCATTGACTGCTTGCTGACTGTTGGCAGATCGTCTTCGTTGATTGGTTGCTGTTCTCACCAGCGGGTCCTTGTGTTTGGAATTTTGTGGACTAAGAACGTTGCCAGTTTGGACCCTGAGTTGCCTGACCCGTGGAAGTGTGAGTTTTTCCCAAATAAGCCTCTGTGTGCACCTGTGTCGCATTTGGGTCCTGATCCCCCCGTTACAAATAACACTGGAAAACTAGAATGTGAAGAGTTTTGGTTAATGCAGTTTATTAACAACGCAGTTCTAAACGCGTCTTTTGTCTTCGCCAGCGCACAAGGTCAACGAGTTGCAATGGCGAGGGAGGATTAACCTTCTCACTAAAACTCTCCAGCTTTCGTCTTCCTTTCTTTTTTTTCTTCTCTGTTTACATTACTGAGCCATCTAAGCTAGCAGCCTGCTAATGGAGGAGTGGGCTCCACCATTCCCAGGTCCACTCAATGTCTCGCCCATGCCCGACTGGTCTCCCACCTGGTTCCTGCCTGGTTTTTCCAGTTGGGATCTTACCGGGGAGACCAAAGGAGGAGATGACTCCCCAGAGGGAACCAGTAAGAGGGATGGGCCCTTTTGGGACTTCCTGGGTTCTCCTTCTCCACCTCCGTGATGCTTTTGGGTGCAGTTTCAGGGACTTCATCCTACAGCTCCAGAAACGTCCTGAAAGCTGTTTTTCCCACTTTATTAATCTTGTGTCACCCATGTGTGTTGGTTTTTCTTTCTCATCAAAGCTGTATTAATTATTTATGCGCGTAGCCCTATAGCGCCCTACTACTGTTCCTCTGCACTAAATATATATATTAATGACATCAGAAGAGGAGTTTCAGTGGAAAAATGAATCAAAAAGAAGACGAGCGGTTTCCTTTGACATGCAAATGAAGGCATCTCGCTGGAGTTCAGGACATCCGCTCTGATTCGCCGGCTGCTCCGCCTCCTCCATCAGCACATCCGTGCGGTTCCGCCTCCGTAGTCTCACATCAGCCGCGTTTAACGTCACGATTAGACAGGAATGATTCCAGGTCACTGTGGGAGCCAAGCTGGGATGGTGAAGGTCAGAGCGCCGTGAAGGGTCCCCAGCTCTGGACTGGGTCCTGCTCAGGGTTTCTGCCTGTTAAAGGAAGACCCTTTTCCACCCCAGGTGGCTGAACCAGCTGAACCAGATGCTTTAGGAATAAATAAAAAGGTTAAAGCTATTCAGTCTTTTAGACCATTAAAAGCGTTTGTTGGTAGGGAAACGGCTGGTCTTGCCATCGTCTCACCGTCGCCGTAGCGACCGGCCTGTGGCATCCACCAGTCGTCCCTCGCCCCGGACCTCACTTGGGCCCGTTTGTTTCTCACCTCAGCAGCTCATTAGACTTGTTTTCATTGCAAATCCACCTTTTCCCCCCAAATGTCTCCAGCAGAGGAAGAGCTTACAGTAATGATGTGTTCTAAAGGTCAGGCCGCCGCCTGTACTTTTGTTGCAAAGAGACACTTTAATTTTTCTTTTTCCAACATCCTGGTGAAGTGGAATAATCATATTTAGCAAGGACAGACTGTTCTGTGCACCGCATGTAGCTCATAGCATTTCAGTCGGATGCGGTTTAAGAACAGCTGCAGCCCGACGAGAAGTCGCGTCCCACCGCAGCGACGACGCTTTCAGGGGAAGCTTTCGCCTTCCGGACCCGGGAGCGCTGAGATGAGGGCGGAAGCCGCTGAAAGTTCCGGGCATCGGGGCGAAGCTGCTGCCGGGCCAGCTTCAAAGCGGCCCTCATCTTGTAGCTCTGCTTTCCCACCACTTTCTGTCAGCCCTGAAGGTGCAGGTGTGCTGTTATAAGCGTGTTATAACGCCTTTGTTATAACACGGTTACTGACCAGGCATCCGGCATCGTTCTCCAGGACCGTCGCTCTGACCTTCTGCCTCCTGGGATAATCTGGGTGTCCGTGCACGGTTCCCTCCGAGCTGCGGACCGTCATCAACCAGCCATTGTTGGTCTGTCACATTTGCTGCGCGCAACACTTGTGCTTTAACGCTGCTGTGTGTGTGTGTGTGTGTGTGTGTGTGTGTGTGTGTGTCTGTGTGTGCGTAGGGATTATGCTGTCCACCGGATGAAGTGTGTCCAATCCCCTGCCTAGAAAGGAGATCAGGAAAAGGGGAGAAACGGGGCATGTGAGGTTGTGACGGTCGGTCCCGGCTGCTCCCGCTCGGTTTGCTGCTGGAGGATTAGGATTTGGGGTTTGAGGATTAATTTGATAAATTAGGTTTTGGCTGGGAGTGTGGGTCGGAGGCAGGAATAAACCGAATCACCCAGAATAAAGGGCCCGGAATGTGAACTGATGAAATTACAGAAGGCAGCAGATTGTCTGCAACATGTCGGAATTATTCCGGATCCTGTGAATTCGTGCCGGCCTCTCGGTGATCCGGCGTGAAAAAAAATTTCACGCAGAAATCGCGCTGACATCGTGGGTGAGTCACGCCGACTTTGGTTCGGCTTGTTTACTTAATCCCGGCAGTGTTGTCAGCACAGGCTCCGGAAGTCCCGCTTCCATCCGAAGGAGTTTTATATTTTAGAACGGAGCTCAAACACCAGTCGGGCCAGATTTAAGCGCCTCTCAAACGGGCCGCAGCGGCGCCCGCCGGGCACAGGTGCGGCAGGAAGGGCGCTCATGGAAGTTTAATGGGGACAAGCGTTGCGGCCAAGAGGGTCTCATTCCGAATCACTGGATCTTCCCTTCAAAGCTGGCAGGGAACACGGGTCCACTCGCACCTGCGCTCACCCGCTTTTCCCGCTCAGCTGGAATCCGAAGATTTTTACTCCTGACACTTAGGAGAGAGATCCAGACGTAAATGTTGAGGTTTTGTTGGAACTTTTACTGCCCTTACTACCTTATTCCCAAGAGGCTGTTGGAAATCAGCCCAAAGCGACCAGGCGCGAGTGTAAACACCAACTAAACCAGTTAGCACGGCCGGAGACGCGGCCGTAGCGGAGAAGCCGACTGAGGTGAATCTGCTCTCCGCTGCCATCTGTTGTTTACCATCACGTCTGCTGCCGAGTGTGTTTAGGCAACCTGTGGTGCCGAACGCACAAAGCTGCAGACACCTTTCAGACAGACAACCTTATTTCCAGCAAGTTTGCTGTGTGTGTGCGTGTGTGTGTGTGTCTGTGTGTGTTTGCCTTCTGGCTGTTGGGAGTGCTGGAACAGAGCTGACAGAGACTTGGATTACGGGTCAGGAGGCGCAGACACCACCATCCATCGTCTTCAACAGCGCTGGGAGCTTAGGAGCCTGAGAATACATCTCCAGGGACTGCGTGTGTGTGCGTGTGTGTGTGTGTGTGTGTGTGATGGGGGATGTAACATGAGGTGGAAGCGGGCCTTCCCTCGTTTGACTCAAAGTGAAATTAAAATCCGTCGCCGGTTTTAGAACAAATATTCATTCCGAACGCGGCGTCTCGGCAGCTCAGGACCAATTTCTGTACACAAACACTCGGAGGCGGCGGTTTAACGCCGGAGCAACACTGCCCCGAAGCAAACACCGGCCTGCTTATCGGAGGATTTTACCTTATCTCACCTAATGATGTGAATTTATCTGTGTATCACAGTCATGAGCGTCTCCAGTCGGAGCTCATTAGGAGAATATTCCTAATCTGTGTCAACATATTTTATCTCCCCACTAAATAATTTTGCTTCAGCCTCATTAAGACGGATGGAAAACAAGGGAGGAATTCATTTGAATTCCAGAAGGAGATCTAAATGGAGACCGCTGCTGGACGTTAGGTCCCACGACCTTGCTAAATCTAAACAAAGATGTGTCCCTGCGGCACGGGCTAAAGACTTGACCTTTTTTGTCTGTAAAACTGTCACCAAGCTGCAAAAATCATGTCAGACTTTAGCTTCTGCAGGCTTCTGCTAAAGGGCTCGTTTCTCATATACCGCCCCATTACAGTGTCTGGTTGATGCTTATTTTGCAACATTTCTTATAGATGTAAAACTCACACATGTAAAGTAGCATTGATTAAACGTCAGAATTTCCTTTTACACATGCTAACCCAGTAAATCCTGTCAAACACCTTCTTTCATCAGAAAAAAAGCTCAGTGTTGTTTATTCTGATTTCAAATAGACACCAACAGAAGAGTTTATTTGCAACATGCAGCTGCAGCTTTATTAAATAGTTACTGAGAATCGAGATCTAATCTGATGCTAAACCAGCTATTAAGTGGACTCGGGTTCTCGCAGACTGAAGGCTGACACCATGTTTGTGTTGTGGGTTTTTTTTATTCTAAAGGGATCTAATGAGCCAAAGCCCCTTGTTGTTGAGTAGAAAAGCAAACCCTGGTGTGAAATCATTAGCAGCCGCGGGCGGGGGTCTGGAGAGCTGCGTAGCTGCTGCTCTTCAGTGGTCGGCGCTAAACGCTACGCTCACACCTCAGGCACACATTAGCCCGCTTTCATATTCTCCAGCGTCATCTACATTTTTATTGATTGCTCTCAGCTAAAATGGACTTTCTGGCTCTGGAAATACAGGTGATAACCTGAAAGATCTGTGCTTAAAAGATAACGACCCGTTTCCCGTAATGCAGCTAACGTTGCTACATTAAAGGCGGCGCTGATTTGATTTCTGTCTGAAAGGTAAAATCTCCCCGCGCTCTTGGCTGGTGGAGTGACAGCAGTTTTCCTTCCCTGTTTGATACAACACAGCCTCAGACGATTCTGAAGTAGTAAAACATCAAAGCGGTACCAATAAAAATAACATGATGACATCAAAGCAGGACAATAACATCAAAAGATCAAAGCCAACGTGGAAACATGTGGGGTAAAAATGCACCTTTCCTGTCAGCACCTGATGCCTTATGAATACCTCCGCAGAAGATAATTCCCTCGTCACCCCGCGAACACCACCTGAACACCTGCGTCCCGGCTCTCTGATTGGCTGCTGGTGGAGACGGAACGCCGCATGAATACCAATGGAACATTTGTGCTTCACACTTCAAACCCGGAGCAGATCGGTTCAGAGAGGGTCTGAACGGCTGTTTGGTGTCCGGTGGCTCCAACGTCCATTAAATCATTTAGGTAATTACAGCCCGATGTCCTTAGATGGACGTCAAGCTGAGGGACGTGAAAATGATGAAACTAGTTTCATAAACCTACAGTTAATCAAACAAAGCCGATTAAAGCCTGCAGGCTAGCTCTGGTCCTTTAGGTTTCTAAAAAACTTTGTTTTATCCTCCTTTTTTGCTGCTCACCTGCAGAAGAGGAGGAACGCCGTGAAGTTATTGTGATATAAGTCACGTTCTGAATATCGAAATTCGTCCGCAGGGCCACATTTCACCTCTTCAGTCAGAAAAAGTGTGGAGTTTTATGGCGACGGCAAACCAGGTTATTGCTGCGCATATAAATGTGCTTTCTGATGGCATTTGTGGAACAACACGGTTTAAAATATGCATGTAAGCGCAACTGCTAACTCCTGATTGATTCACATCTGGTTCCTCTGCAGCTGCGTTGGAACAAACCTAATTTCATCTAAAACGTAGCATAAAACCTCCTTCTAAAAAAACCATTAAGAATGAAGCCACGTCCTGTTGTTTTTTTCCTAAATTCTGCTCCCAACAATGTTAGCGTCTCTCAGACCTGCGCGAGTGTTAAACATTCACGCGGGTCTGTAAATTTAATGACCATCTGCCGTTTCAGAGGGGTGTAAAACGCGGCGGCGGCCCTCATACATACCAACATCTTCATCGGGTATTCCTCCAACGCAGGATGAGGCGTCAACGCTCCAGACCCTCCGGTGAAATCCACCTCCAGCACCTCTGACGCTAATTTACCGACTGATTCGCCATCACCTGCACCCGGCTGCGATTGGTCACAGGCTGCAGAGCCCAAACCAGGCGCCGCTTCGCTGCCCATTGACCCACTTTCCACCCTGATGGTGAAAGTTTTTCAGGCACTCAAGTGATGGATGCGCTCATCCAACAACGGGGAGCTGTGGTTACCGACGGCGTTGTTCATCGGGGCCTGGTGGGTTTGGAGGCGTCAAACAAGGAGGGTCGGGCGTGGCGGACGGCGTGATGGATGGAGGACGATGAGGAGGAACAAGGTCCCACGCCACCTCGTCCAATGACAGGCCGCCGCAGCAGGAATGCGTTGACATGCCGGAAGGTAAAGACGCTCGCCGATGACGGATGACGCGGCGGCGGCGAAGGGCACGGTTGTCATTACTCATCCAGCAGATGCGATGCGGAACATCTATCGTATTCTCACGTTGCGAACACGCTGCTGAGGATTTGGATCCAACGACTCCATCGCGCCGGGACAGAGACGGGCGGGCGCCGGAAGTGAGCGGTCTCGTTCGGGACTTCTGTGAAATCCACATTAAAAGTCTAGCCGGAGCTAAACGGGATCATCGCAGACGCACAATTCAAAAACCGGCATAATCCTCTAACTGGGATTCATGAGACGCGTCTGCTCCTCTCAAAAGATCCTTCGTTGGTAGATTTGGGAGAGCGGCGATGGAAGCAGTTGTCAGTGTGCCTCGAGGCAACTTTTCTCTTGTTTGTTTGTTTGTTTAGCACTGTTAGCACGAGTACACAACTGCGCCAGGTGGGGAGGAAGCCTCTCCAGGCTTCCCTCGGTTTACCACCAACAACGATGCTTCTCGTCAGTTTTGGAACCAAGGCAGCACATCAAAGGTGTTGCACATCAAAGCAAATAGGAAGCTCAAGGCCAGCATGCGGGCGGATCCAGGTGTGCGTACAATCGTTTCCAGGCAGATGGGCGGAAGACAGGCTGGATAAAAACGGTTTGATCTACACCTGCGGAATCTGGGAGTAATTAAAAACCAGCACGTGATAAACGGCTGCTGGCTCCTCCCCTCTCACGGCCGCACGTGTCGTGAACGCCACCGCGCCGCGGCTACCGAGGAGGCTTTGATTTACAGCTAAGCGGAAGCTTGTGACGCTTCACGCCGAACGACTGTCCCATCGAAACAAATCTGGCTCGGTGACACGTTTCTGTGTCGTCTTCATTTGGAGGATAAAGCAGATGTACACCGGCAGAGAGGATCCGGACTAATTGAAAGATCAGCGTTCCCGGCTGCGACGGGAGGAAACAGCGGAATGTCTGACAGATTGTCGGCGCGGTTGACGGGGCCACAGTTGGCTGGAAACGGAACGGTGTCGCCCAGGCAAACATTTTTAATGAGCAGAAGAGCCAGCGTGTTGGAGAGGTGACTGAACGCAGCCTGTTCCTGGAGAGTTGAAGGGTGTGTGTGTGTGTGTGTGTGTGTGTGTGTGTGTTGGAGTAGTCAATATTACTAATATACAGTAAAAAGAGGGAGTTCCGACCACCCGCTAATGAAATGAAATGAATGTCGGCGGGTTTCTGGGTCACCGGCTGTTTTTTTCCTCTGCAAACGTAGCATCACAGTTGCTATAGCGATTGACAAGCGTGACATTTAGGTGCACACGTCTCCGGGGGCTGTGCGAAAGCTTTGAAAACCAAGAAAAGACAACTGATGCGCTCCGGCCATATTTTAGTTGGCATCTGTCGGCTGAATTTGCGTCTGCTGGCGGCCTGGTCTTTTGGCCACGCCCCCCCCAAAGTCTCCATCCGTGTCCTTTATCTTCCGTTTCCTCATCCTCGATATGTTCGGCTTTACGCAGGAAGTTGCAGGAAACTCTGCATTTTTGACATTCAGATGTAGAGAGCCTCCTTTTAAATTGAGCTCTTCCGGTGCCGAAGACGCGCCGAGGCTCCGGAGCCGCTTCCTGAGCCCGAACAGGCTGCCCTTTCCAAATGACTCAGCGGAATGGCTCCCGCACCTTCCAGCTCGCCCTGCAATTTGTTTCAAAAAGGCTTTCTGCTCCTCCTGCAGAGTCGCGCGCTTCCTTAGAGCTCCGCCATCATAATGAGAGCAGCGGGGGGGCCGGGGAAGCGGGGAGGTGATGACTCATTCGAACGTCTCGAGCCGACAAACACGGAATTACACATCAGGAGGAGTGAAGCGGTAATTCAGTTAAGGAGGAATAATCAAGTCACCTCAGAGTGGCCAAGTTATGCTCTAATTTAGGCATCAGGGCTTCATTATGGCCTGAGACTTTTATGGACACACACACACACACACACACACACACACACACACACACACACACACACACACACACACACGTGATTTAGAATCACTTTTGCACCAACAACGTCTCATCCGTCGTAAGATGAGGTGAAGGTTGCCTGGAGGAGGTCAGGGAGCACCAGGAGGCACAGCTGACCAGGTTCTGTCACCATGCATTAAAGCGCATTAAAAACAGCGCACGTGAGCGCGAGCGTGGTCGTGGTCGTCCTAAGGGGCCCAGGACACAGGTGCGACACACTGAGGAGAAGCCACAAACCATCATCCACCGAGCTGAACCTGCACCCGAACGCATCACCGCCGCAGCTCATCCCGTCGTTCCGGGACGCAGAAGCAGAAGGAATAAAGCGACTCTTCCTTCTCATTCAGACAGATTTCCTCCTCCGGCAATCTGTCAGAACAGACAGGGAGCGCGCAGCGGGGACCGCCGAGCGGCTCCTTGTCGACAGCCATCTGGAGATGCTGTCAGAAGAACGACTTCCAGTAATTTCTGGCCAAACAGCCATCTTTCATTTTTGCGTTTTTTTTTTTTTATTTGTTCTCGTCGTCCGTCCGGACCAGAGTGCACGTTCATGGTCTCCAAGCACCAAGTCTGAGAAAGACCAAGAGAACGTTGGAGACCACCAGGACCTGAGACCACCTTGCCTTTATGTTCATTTCTCAGGTGTCCCGATGCCTAAGGACACACGCCAGAAGGACCTCCGGGTCGTTTTTCCGACCCACTGAAACGTTGTCAGAGTCAGATTTCCGCCTCTGCTGTCCTCTAAAAACCTGGGTCTGTAAGCGGGAACCCTGGAGCAAGGCAGCAGGAACCCAGAGGGACTCACACGCCCGCTGCTGCAGCGTTCCGCCTGTGAATGTTGGATAATAAATGGACTGTGTCGGAGCGGGAAGTTTGTCTTGGAGCGGGATTTATCCGTCAGGGTTCTTGGAGAGACGATTAAGATTCCACTGGGGCAGAACCTCACTGGAGTAGAACCTCGGCGGCTTCGCCTCCACAGCAGAAACGGAGAGAAACCGGAGAGAAAAGTCAGGCATTTGTGGATTCCAGAGATCCGATCTGATGGAGGAGGAAATGGAGGGTGAAGAAGTCCGGTTCTAAGGTTCTGGGCTGCTGAGGTGGAACCAGTCTGCTCCACCTGCTGGAGGAGATCAGCCTGGAACCAGAAGGTCCTGATTTTCCCTCAGATATTCCATGACCGGGGTCGAGCCAAAGGTCGTATGGCTGCTAGCCGGATCAGCAGAGGCCAGGCTGAGTCACCTGGACTCAGCGGCTGAAGCCCGGAGCTCAAGCGTCTGAGAAAAGGAAGAGAAATCTCTCCTTTTAACTTCTCTTTCACTAAAGACCTTAAAGCATTAAGGCAAGAACAGTCAGATTCCAGAAGAACATCGGCGAAGCCTCCGGCGCTCTCCGGTCTTACCCTGCAGGCGTGTCGGTACTGCAAGTGATCTGGGAAGGTGGCGCTAATCCGCCTCCGCTGCTCTTCCTCTCCTCAAACCCCAACAAAGGTGCTTTTATTTGTTTTCCTCTCTGTTGGGTCCAAAATGCTTTGAGCGTTTGATGTTGGCGTAACGGCGCCCTGGTTCAGAGGGTTTGGGTCCGGAAGTGGGATTAGCCTCAGGCCCGTCTCTCCTCCGGACAGGACCTCCCTCTGCCAGCCGGGCTCCTCGTTAGTCCCCATTTGGGTGCGATTGTTATTCATTTAAATGCAGATTTCTGCTTGTGAAGACGCTCCGGCGCAGTAAAGCTGCTGACCATTGGCAGGCCGGCGCCGCCAGCGGCGGCCCTGATTTCCCGAGTTCCCTGTTCCGGAGCTGCGGCGCACCGTTTGATTACAGCTTATCTGCCCCCTCAACACAGAAAAATCAAATTGGAATGGGCTGGGCTTTATTGTTTGCGCTCGCTCCACCTGCTCCACAAACAAACCGATTTGGCAGAGACACATGATCTCGCTCCCAGCTGATGGCGCCGCCGCCGCTCTTGTATCTTTAGATTTCTCGCAGCGTCTCAGGCCTTGGGGAACCGTTTTTATCTGCCATCGGACTATTACCATTGTTCTGCCCGGGACCGTTCCCGCGTGTCTTTATTTGAGATTACATGCTGTTGTGTGACGGCTGAAAGATTTCAATTTATTTCTGTAACAGGCAGAAAACAAGTCAATAAACGGCTTTGATGACGCGTTCGGAAAAATCCGGGGAAGTTACAAGGGCAAAGCTGGTCCAGTTGTCCGATGCTGTTAGCCTGTGGCTTTAGGGGCAGCGGGGTGGATTCTGATGGTTCCACGGCTCTTTGTGGCCCACGCGCTCTGGCCAGCGCCACGCGGGCCCCGACCTTGACCAGAGATGAGATGTCCGCTCCCGTGAACCTGGCCGGGAAGCGGCGGAGGGTAAAATGATGGCGTGTCATCTGCTAATAGCAGCATCGTGCTGGAACTCACCCTTTTAATGGATTTATAATTAATGCCTGCGTGCTGCTGATGGCCGCCCAGCGCAGAGGCAGGATAATGTTCTGGAACCAGAAAGTCCTTTTAGATCAGAGCGGATCGAGCCGAGGCCGCGGAATCAGAGATAAAAGGTGCACTTTGATTGTGAGAGGTGCAGCGGTGCTCTGTCCTCTTTTGTTGCTCTTTCATACCTCTTTTCTCTCATTACGGCCCAGCGGCCACTAAATACTCCCAGGATCAGGCGCACAATCCAGCCATGCAGCTGGGATCGATACCAGGACTGTGCGCCGAGGTCAAAGGTCACATTCCAGGCTCCAAAAACCCCAAAGTTGTCATTCTTTTAGCCAGAACGATACGGCCCAGCAGTGAAAGAGCAGTTTTTAAAGGCCATGCGGCGTCCCCCTGTACGGCTCCAGGGGCCCGCGGTGCCTTTGAAATCCCTCTGCGTCTGCTAACAGGACGCTTGAATCAAGGTTAACCAGAGCACCGGCTCCCCGAGCTGCACCGCCACCGCCGCCACCGCCATTGTTCATTTATTGCCCTTCTGATCAAAAACACACAATGAAAAGATCCACAGATACAGAATTTTAATAAAAGAACTTCTTTAGGCTCCAAATGGTTTTTTGTGTGTTTAAATACAAAAGTCTGTACAAGAATAACCTTTAATATCCAAATCTTAGTCATTAAATCTATACAAGCCGCATGCAGACTTTAAAGTAATGAATAATTGATGCCGGAGAGGTAGAAAATGCGGTTGTTTTTTAATGAAAGGCCTCATGCTTGGCGGTGCAGCGCGGCTCTGCTCTGTTCTCGTCGGGTTTCTCCTTCATCGGTGGCGTTTCTGCGGGGAATGAAACCCTCCCGTTTGTTACATCTGCTGCCGGGATCTCGCTGGGACCGGCCGCTGATCTCCGGAGGCTGGAAGGTCGCAGGAGCGTGTGGGAGTGGGTCCACCGGCAACACCTGAGGGTCTGCAGCAGCACCGATCTGCTCTGGCAGAGGGAAGAAGACGTTTGCTCACTCGCTAATGGAGGAAAGGAGGATTTAAAACCCATCAGCGTTCAGGTGGATTGATCCCGGGCAGAACCCCCTAAATGAGTGAATAAATCCTTTCTGCTTGATTGCTCCAACTCTGGTGATGCATCGATCAGCAGCTGAGCTGTAATAATCTCGGCTAAAACTTCCATCTTTAATATGTCATTTACTTGTAAAGACACGCTCCTCAGAACTTCTTTTACATTTACAACCTTTGATCTTTTCCATATTTATCTGGCTTGTAGGTTGTCGGTCCTCTGCTCTGCCCTGGTGCATCCGTGTCCTCTGGTGATGGGGCGTGCACACACCCCTCCTGGGCCGCCAGGCCGGTCGGCGAGGGCTCTCCTGCAGCCTTTCAAACTACGATGCTGAAACTAAAATGGCAGCAGAGCCCCCCCGCCCATCCTTCCCCCCACCCGCCCGTCTGATCCTCTGGAGGAAGACGTGTTCCTCTGCATCTCAGCTCACAAAGTTGCATCACTAAACCTCCTGAAAGGCGCCGTCACATGACAGGCAACATCTGACGGATGTCACTGATGAGCAGCGCTGCCTGCGCGCGTGTGTGTGTGTGTGTGTGTGTGTGTGTGTTGCCTAGCACCCTGCCTCAACCTTACATGTAGGACTGCGGAAGGGCAGAGAGAGGTCAAGCAGGTTTTACTGGTGCATCGCACATGATCTGGGACTTCCCACATTTGGTGACCTGGAATACCTGGAATACTGTCCACTTTAGCCTGGAATACTAAATCTTTCCTCAGACAACTGTGGTTGAGTTGGGAGGCAAAAACGACTCCCAGATGCGGTTCTTTCCTGTCAGCCAGCACATCCTTGTTTTTAAAGGCCGATGCTGTAAAAAACACGAAATCTGACGGATTCAGGTTTCCGGCCGCTGATCTATCGATTTGACCGCTTCTTCTGTCAGGGCTGCATTCCTAAGACCTCCGCCATTGATTGGTTCCTGGTTTCGGCGGCAAACACCTGAATTAATTATTCATTAGTGAAACGTCTGAGCGGCACGCGGTTTGAAGTCCTGAGTAATTTACTTTACCAAACGATCTGTTGGGCCCCGAGCGACGTTTTCAGGATGACTGTTCTCTGGAAGCTCTTTGAGTCCAGCCGATTGAATATCCCAGGCTAAGTCATTTACTCGGTTCTTAATGAGTCCTCGGAGCAGAAAGCAGGGAGGTCCGGAGACACATGCCGCGATAATCCCCGTTAAATGTGAGGAATGAGGCTCTCTGACGTGACAAAATGGATGTTTTTGAGGCGACGATGACGCCTCTCCTCTCTAATTTCCTGCTTTTGTGCGATAGCGCTTTTTTTTCCCCTGCTGAAAGTAAATCACGCTGAATAGCGCACACACACACACACACACACCCCAACCCCCCACGAAGACAAAGGCATATTAGAGAGAGGAGCCATCCGTTGACATGCACGTCTGCAGCAGAGCAGCTCTGTTAGCTGGACCGTAGCCACGGGGGTCCCGGGGTGGGCACAAAATCCAAGGTCTCGCTCACTCCCGGGCTCCATGGCAGCGGGTTAGCTGGGCCGCGGACAACGTCTGTGTTCAGCCCCAAGGAGGAAATTTATGAATTAATTTGCTTTTATTGTACCAGTAAGTTTCAAACTGGACTTGTCTCTGGCCTGGAATTATCTGTGGATGAAAAATTAAATTTGTTTCCCTCAGCCGGTTCAAAAACACTCAAAAAGACAAGTAACCTTTTAAGACTGTGGCCTTTTAGCGCGTCAGGAGGTGAACCCAGGTCCAGACAGGCTCCCGCTGACGCTCTGCTGCCTGGTGCAGCCTCCAGCTTGGCCTGCAGCCACTAATTAACAGGCCTCATCTGCTGGGCGTCCACAGACCAGAACACACACGGCCGCTCTGCAGCTCGTCAAGGTAGGAGGAGGTTTGAGGAAGAAAAAAACTGTACCTTTTTGTTGCTTCGTGTCATCTCTGCCCTTTTCTTGGCTTTGAGGCGGTTCAAACCGAAATAGTCTCTTTGGTTTGCACCTTTTTTAAATCCGGCGCCTCCTTCAGACGCTTCAGATGTGAATTGTAGCCTTGGTTTTCCACCTTCCCTAATTTATACGCTGCGATGTTTTTCCCCCTCCAGCCGGGTAAATTGAATTCTTCTGTAGCCTTTGTTGTCTGTAACTGGCTCCAGCACATAAATTAGACATGTAAAGATGGAAAACAGGAGCGCGCCTCTGAAGTTATCTCCGTTAGGAATAATGGGATGAATAATAAAGAATAATACCGCTCCACATGCTTTTTTAGGAGAAATAAAAGACAAATGAGCTTTGTTGGGGATCGTGCTAGTTCGCGTGCCGTCTCATTACCCTAGCTGGCTACGGCTAATGTTAGCATGCGTAGCTGTGAGAAGAAGTGAGAGGTGAAGCAGATTAGAGGTGTTTGGTTAATTAAAGAGTTAAAGAGACACCTGCTAAGGACTGGTGGGAACAGCTTGCGGGAAGCCTTTCATTAGCGACAGGCTTGAAGGTTTCATTTATCAGCTGTGAAAATGTGACTCATGTTTTCATGAGCTAAAAAGCCTTAACTTCATTATATTATTCTCTGTTTATTTTACACACTTTAGACTCGTTTTATATTTTCTGGCCTCTCCAGGCGTGCGTATTTGATGTGCGAAACGTGTCCGTTGCACAGGCGGAGGAAAAGATGCTGTTTTAACTCTACTCATTAATCACACGCCCCCTGCTGGTGACATTTTTACCCACCATTTGTTAGCGTTGACCTTAGATTTCCGCTCCTTGTCTGCTGATCCCTCTGTTAACAACCAGGACAGATTAACGCTCTTCCGTACCGGTGAGAAGAGAATATCCCGCCCGGGTTTGTTCTCTTTACCTGACTTTGTTTGGATTTCCTGCTCCTGTCCTGGTCACAAGCCCACCCTTAAATGTGTGATTTTAGTGGACAAATCTTGTAAACGTCATCTGTAGAGGAGCTCCTGCGGGTTATTTGTGTGGGCAAAGGGCTGTTTGATGGAACCGGCTGTGCGGCACAGCCTTTTTTTAAAGCACTCTGCTGGATTAAAGATAATTGTTTGCACGTCCGTCCTCTCGGATCATCGCGGATCCCGGCTGTGTCGCCTCAGCACGGACAGAAGCCTCTCCCATTGATTTCATCTCTAATTCCGTTAGGAGTGAGCGAGGTTGGCGGCAGCGAACAGTCAGAGAAGACGGAGGTGAATTATCCTGTCTGCAATCAGCAACAGGCCCAGCAGAAGGATAAACGAGCTTTTACTCCTCCGACATGAAGCAGCATCTTTCTGGCTCACGCTCAGCAGTTCGTAGCGCCGAGATCCGCTGCGAGCTGGATTTGGTGGTATCCTTCTCGGGATAAAAGGAAATTCTGAGTCTTTTAATATTTACAAAAATGACATAAAAAGAAACGTGGAAAAAACCTGCATTTGTTCAGGGTTTTATAAATCATTTATTCTGTTGAACGTGAGCCAAAAACAGGAGTTCCAGTGCGAGTTCAGCCTTTAAAATGCTGTTTGTGTCATAAAGGGGAAATAAAAAGTGCCATCCTCCTTCAGCTATTTTCAAAGTCAAGATTCCTCCTCTGCGACCGCCGCTTTGAAGTGAGGGCCGAGTTTCTCTTTCAACTCCGCAGGTGGTTCTTCAGATTATAATTACGTGTTCTCCAAAACAAATTTCTGCTTCTCACCTCCGCCGGCGTGCCAAAGTCGACTGGAAGCTCCGGTTTCCTCAGTTCCAGCACTGATGCAACCTGCCAACTCACCAGTTCCTTCCAGCAGCTGCTCCCGACGCTAACCTGCATTTTAAGCTACCCAACGCTGCTGCACTGGGGGGGTGAAACGTCACCATCGACAGCTTTTGACTGGACGAGACCCAAACCTTTCGGCCGTTTCTGTTATTAACAGGCGGCTGTTGCTTATTTACACGCTAGCTTGTTCTGTTGCGCTGCATACCCGGAGCTGACGCGCAGGCACGACTCCAGTGCTCGACGGGCTGTGAAAAATGTGAATATTCTCTGCTATTTTAGGAAAACAGTTCATAGGGGTTTGGAGTAAAAACGCCTGACAGGATGACAGGACGGGTGGTGATTTGAACGGTTCTGGGAATATTTCTCAGGTTCGGACAGTCGAGGGAGACCCAAAATGTGTTTTTTATTTTTGCATTTTTATTTGCAGCATATGAATGCTGCTACCTTTCTGCTGCGTGGAGGATGAGTCTGCGCTGCTGCCCCCTCCGCTCCCCGCAGGAGTTGCGAGTTTGACCGGTGGACGGTTCTTATCTCTGACCTGGTTTCCCTGCGTATTAACCGCGCTCCGGTCTTGGCGCGCTACGAGGCAGCGGGATTCCGCAGATAGCGCTCCGTTTATCGTAGGCTGGTAATTGGTGCAGTGTGTCTCAGAGCCTGTCGGCCAAACAACGCTAGTTAGGCTGGCACGGAACAAAGCCAGAGCAGGAGGAAGGAAACTTTTTGGGGAAGAAGCCGAGGCGTCGAGAAGCCAACGCCGACCAAACCGTGTCTCCTGAGATAACAGCCAGTTTCTTTCCTCCGTGGCTGCCTCTCGGTTGGAGGGCTGGCACATGGAGGAGGTCGCTGGCCTCAAGGCTCTGACCAAAATGTTCTGAACCCTCGTCAGACTCTGACCTCTGACCCCTGACCTGGCAGCGGGGAAAAACATCTAAAACCTGCTACTGGGCTTTCATTTTACATTTAGAGAGTATGGCGGCGGGGGGCTCGGACAGCTCCTCGCTTGGCTTTCAATCTCCGCCGCAGCGCTCTTTCGCCTGTTTGCTTTACAGTGTTTCCTGTTTTGGAGCAGAAAGTGTGAAGCAGCATATCAGCGTCCGTCACGGCAGAAAATAGGACACTTTTGCTGCTTATCCACCCGCGCAGGAGCGGCCATTGATCATCTCCCCCCGCGGCCTAATCACAGACACAAATACTCTCAGCTAATTGATTCAAACGACTCGTTCTGCCACTTCAGAAACCTGGCAGCCGCCGTCTGCTGGCCGCTTTCCTGCACCAACATTGAAACACATCCAGCGTGGCATCAGAGGCGAGCTGGTCCTCAGGAGTAAATGATTATTGATCAGGAGCCCTTTGGGGCGTGTAGATTCGGATCTGTGTGCTCGTGGCGTCGGGGCCCGACTTGAATCCGTCACTATCGGCATGCGGCCCTGCGCGGCGAGGAGCCGTGACGGGGAGCTCCGTCCAGGCGGCGTCCGACAGAAGTCGCGTCTGGTTAATGAAGCGAGTGGAGAAGCATCAGGGGCCTCGTCTGGGCACACTTTCGTCTGCTCAGCTCCCAGATGGGAGCCTATTTTTGGATCCTCAGAAACTAGTTTAAAAGAGGCAAAATAAGCCTCCAACAGAAAAGAATGGCAGAGAGTAAATATCTTAAATATTCTAGTTCTGGTTTCTGCAAGAGCCGGTTTCTCTGGAATAAAAGCTTGGGCAGGTCGGAGTTTGCACGTAGCCAAGAGGAGGGCCGAGATTGGCAGAAATACCTCACAGCCACGGCTCTTTGCTTAGATGAAAGAAAATATCAGTTCCTAAAGCTAACGCGGTCTTATTTATTTGCATTAGGGCCAGCGTGGGGCCCCTTCTTAAAAGCTGAGGGTGAATAGGTCACGGCTGGTTCTGTGGCATCGCAAAGCAGTGACGCCAACTCCTGGGTAAAATAGTTTCAGTGTTGATCTTGGAGACACGCTTCAGCTAAGCGCTACTTCCTGCTAATTTATTGTAACCTGGGTATTTCCTCATATCAAGGCTTTTTCTGGTGAACACTTCACACATCTCTTTTCTCTACTTCTCTGCCGCAGAAAAATCACACAGGTGACAAACAGAAGGGGGGAACACCGGTTGTGGCACACACGGGGGAGGGAACATTAGCTGGCTGTATAGCTAATGCAAGGGAACATTAGCTTGGTGTAGCAGTGTTATAAAGCAACATTAACGTTGGCAGGTTATACAAAAACGAAACGCTGGTTGTTACAGACGCTGTGAGGGAACATTAGCTGCCTGGAAGACATTACGAGGGAACATTAAATGCATCAGGAGTTGGTCTCCTCAGAACAAACGTCAAAAGCAGCAGAGAAAAAAGACCGGCTCATTTCTTCGGATGTTCTTTTTGACACCTGCAGCATTTTGTCAGATCCAGACACACTGTGTTGACTGGGGATCCGGAAGCGCCGCTTGTTTTGATTTGATTATCACAGACGCGCCTAAACGTTCACGGCGTGAGTCATTTCCCGCAACGCTGCAGCTTGGCGAGCCTCTCGCGCTGCCTTCGCTGTGTTCTGACAGACGCGTCTCTCGCCTGCCAGGAAGTGATGTCACACTCCCTGACAGGCGCATCAGCTAAAAGTGGGGCTCGTTTCCTCGAAGATAACGGCTTCTTGTAATTATAATGACAGAGATGTGATGCCGAACCATACAGGTGCATTCGCACTTACCAGCACTAGTTTTACTTGACACACACACACACACACACACACACACAGTCAGGACCACCACCACTCCAAGTATTGGAGAGCAGCGCTTTTTTCCAGTTTCACATAGGTCCACATGTTTATGTCTAATTTATCCGGCGGCGCTCTCGTGGTTCTATAATGGCCTCCGCGCCGCCGTCAGGGCCGAGCAGAGCTCCAAATGGGGCCCGTGTGGATAAATCTCTGCTTTGTCCCTGTAATTGGGTCCTTGCTCCAGGCCAGAGGGGATCGTTTAGGGCTAACTGGTTCCAGCGTTGTATCAATGCTGGTTCTGGTTTGCATGTTCGACACGCACCCCCTCCCTCCCTCCCATGACACACCAGCACATCCTGTTCCAGGGAACCAGACAGGCTCGTCTCTCATGGACTGAGAGGATGTGGTGGTATTAGAACCTCAATTCAGGATCTCCAGTTCTTATTAAATTGGCTCTTTTTCTTCTTTATGCTTCATCTAATTGAGGACGTGCGCGGTGCTTGAAACCAGTAACCCGGTTTTAATGAGTTTCGCCATCGTGCGGGGAATGTGCACAACAGTGTTCCAGCGCCTACAGCTTAGTATTTACTGGACGGATGGAAGAACCAGAACGGAGAGGTTCCGGGCGCTGATCCCTGCGCGTCAGCGCTGCCTTCGCTCTCAGCCCATCTGCTGCTTTTAGGTCTGAAAACTCAATAAATACAGTTTGCATGTGTGTGTTTAAAAAAAAAAGTGAGTAAAAAGAATGTGAACCTGATGAGGAGTTGTGGTCCTCTGGGCCAAACTTGTAAAAAAGATGAAAAGTAGCGGCATGGCGCAGCTGCCAGGTGGCACTGGAAACAAAGTGAAAGAGGAGGAAGATAGGAATACGGAATGAAAACCTCCAAAGAGCTGTACGCGCTGCAGAGAGGAGAAAATGTAATGAACTCCACCCCAGGGAGCGAGGATGTCTGGATGAGACAGAGCTTAGCATCACAGACTAGGCTGCGCTGCGCTAGCCTGGGCTAGCCCGGTTTAAAGGTTCTTAGTGTGCCTTAGCTTGGGAAAAGGCCGGATCAGGCTCAGAGGCGGTGCCGGACGGGTCACCGGTTCATCCACACGCTCGAGTCTCCGGTCCTGATGTGGTTGTTTTTGACTCAAGAGTGTGAAGAAACTCACACAAAAACATGCACACAGCTCACGTGTGAGCTGCTTTTTGAGTTCCATCATTTTAAATCAACTTCGTGTCTCATCCGTTGATGTCCTGAACTACAACCGGTACTAATTTAACTTTTATTGTCGAACACAACGCCGTCACACTAGAAATGACTGAGCACAAAGCTCCATCTTCCAGCTATCCAAACAAGCACACATTTATTCAGACAAACCAACAGTTTGTTGGTTATTACACGAATGAATCAGGCGCTAAGGCACCTCAGATCTGACTGATGCTCATCATATTTCTCATCCGATGTCATGAAATGGAATATGCAAGGTACAGTAGCAGCAGATGAAAGTCTTCAGTCACGCTGTCACGCTGGCGGGCTAGATCAAGGCGTTATTCACCCCCAGGCTGACAGACCCAATCTCAATCTTTGCGTTCCATTTTAGGGCGACAGCGATCCCATCGGGGGGGAAGTCGCGACAGAAAAAACAGCGTTAAAGTGAATTTTTTTAAGGGGAATTTTAGAGCTTTGCATGCGTGTTTGTGTTTGACTGTAGTTTTCAGCTTTGATCTGATTTCCTGACGGCATTCCAGAAGAAAAAATGTAAAAAGACCTCTCCCCCAGAAACGTCTACAAGCGTCCCCGGTGAGGAGAAGCTGCTCGGACAGAAAGTTCGAACCCTCCTTCCTCCTCCAGCCGTGTCAACAAGTTGCAGTTTCAGCTCCATCACTTCCCCTTTCAGAGAGCAAACACACAACGACAGCCCATAAACACAGCAGCACATCGCCTGGCAACACCGCGAGTGACAACCACCGACCAGAAATCACGTGACGTCTGACTTTATGGATGGTTGTTTATAGAAACTTCAGACAAACTTTAAATCTTTAATTACGTTCTGAGGTCGATGCGCACACTCACCAACGTGTCCTCATGCTGATGAAACAGATACACAATTAAAGATGTGATCGGGAGTATAATTTCAAAATAATCACCTAATACAATCCTAATCTTTTGTGCCTGACAGCAGGTATCGATTTTGCTGCTTTTCCCCTCTGGGGTGCCGACCAGAGACAAATATGCAGAGTGAAGCTAAATGACTGCTGTTTAATGCAGTTTCAACGAGTCAGCAGCCCACAGTTCACCTGAAGGGACGCAGCCACGCTGTACTGACCCCGCTGCTCTTTGTGGGGCTGAATCTTGGCAGCCAAAATCAAAGCGGTCGGCGTCAGATGGACGTCAGGAACAGGCCTGGCAGGCCAACCGGCCTGGCGGCGCCGCCCTGTCACACCAGCCTTCGAATGAAGACGAAGCACTCGAGTGTTGCAAAAACAAGCAAAAGACAAAGACGCAACTGGAACCCAAAAAAAAAAAAGTCACTTTATTATGATAAAACTGCCGTCACCTTTTTTGGAGTTCCCGCGTTTTATTAATTTGCTCATTTGTCGTCGGCGCTAAAGAAGCGACATATTTGTTCCTCACCGGCGGCGTCTGACCCCGACATCACATTTTTCTCCATCTGCACCTCTTCCCCGGCTGCTTTTCGCAGCCAGTCGGTCTCTCTCTGTTACGCCTGTGATGTTGAGGAAAGTGCTGAGCCGAGACTGCTGCCTCCTTTATTCTTTCCCATTTCTGCAGGGACTGAGAAAAGACATTCAGCACCTCCGATACGGCCACTGGGAAGGTGGCGAGCCAGTACAGCTTGTAGATGAATAAAGAAGAGAGCAAGGGGCTGGTTAGCATGTAGCACCTGGTGTTATTTTCAAACGTGAAACAAACAAAGCAGAAATTAGCACCAGAGCATGACAGCTGCAGCTGATCGATTCAATTTGTTCATTCCTTTTTTAAATTTCTCATTAATTGTGGTGCCGTTGCAGCCTTACAGTAAGTGGAAGGTGTGGGGGGAAAGACGTGCGCAGAGGTTCTATAAAGGTTGAGGCGGGTTCTCTGAGCGATGACTTGGTTTTTTCCCTCCACGCGGCCTGTAGCTTCGCACAGAACGACATGGAGACGCTTCTTCTTCTATTTCCTCAATTCAGCTACACGACCCAGAAGCAGGAAGCGTATTGCAGAATGCTGGCTCCAGGAGCCTCGCGGGCGCTGAAGATGAAGGAGGACAGCAGCGGGTCAGTTCTTTTTAAGTCCGATTCAGAGGCGATGGTAATCAGGTTATCTGACAGGCTGGTTGTGTTTAATCCTTCATCTGTAGTGCTTTGACTGTTTTTTTGTGTTGAGAGGTGCATGTGTGGCTTCTACCCCTCATCTGTTGGCTGCTTTGTATTTTTCTCCTTTGTGGAACTTGATCCGCGGTTCTCTTGGGTGTCTGCAGACAAAAAGACAAGGAGAGAAAGAGCCGACTGAGCCTTTTTCTCACCAAGTCAGGCTCCCATGAAAACGTCAGCCCTCACAAGAAGAAAAACGCCCCGGCGAACAAGTGAGGGAAAAGCCATTATTTGATGACTCAAGGTGCACGTATGGGGAGGCGGCGTGTCACCAGGATCCCTGCGTTGGTTAGAGAAGCTCTGACCGTGTCTTTTTATCGTCCTGCAGCGTCTCGCCAGAGTCGGCTTTGCAATGGAGCGACTCCTTTGAAGAGCTGCTCAGCCACTCAGGTCAGTCCGGCGCCCCCAGCGCCCCACGCCACCTGTCAAATTGCTGTCCGAGAAAGTTTCCTTTTGCAGTTTGCTGCATTTCAGTTGTAAACTGCAGAGCAGCACCAGAGGCATAAATAACACAGAGAGTTGGGCCGCAGACAGAAACTGCAACTTCCTTATTGCCGCTCAGACCCGGGTCTGAGGTTTCAGACACCCTCCGTGTCAGAGTTTAATGTTAGTTCTGCTAAAACTGCGGATCTTTAAGACACTGGCTAGCAAAGTCTGAAAACTCAGATGCACATCCAATTATCGCTTATAATCTGAGTAACGATCCGACTGTGTTTCTCCTCAGACGGGGTGGAGGTCTTCTCTCAGTTCCTCAGGAAAGAGTTCAGCGAGGAGAACATTGAGTTCTGGCTGGCCTGCGAGGAGTACAAAACCATCGACTCGGAGACCAAGTTGCTCTCCAAAGCCAAGTACATCTACACGGTTTTCTGTGAGCCCGACTCTCCCAAAGAGGTGAGGTCGCACATCAGAAACCAGCGCTCGGGTCGCCTCTGAGAAACGTCTGAAAAATCGCTAAAACCCCTTAAATGCTTTATGTATGGCCGCGGGCGCAGAGCAGAGCTTGTATACCTCTCCTCAGAAATGATGGAGGTTTCAAAGGTTTCCATTACCTTAGCAAGGAGGAGGCTGGAGCCGCCGTCTGATAGGCTCGAGGGCCCCCGCGGCGGATCTGACGGCTAAAGGGTTTGGTTGGTGTGAGGTCGTGGCCGGAGCACGACCCACTCACAAGCAACCCGTTTGTCTGAAAAAAACCGGGTGGATTTGAAGCTTCACTGGTAACCAAGCAACTAACGCCGCCCCCAAAACTGCAGTTGTTCAGTCCGGGATCAACAGGGACGCACCGGAAGGCTGGAATATGCAGCACAGCCAAAGGAAACCGCTTTGGGAATTGACTGATATCCTGTCATAAATGATAGATTCAGCAAATCTCTTTCTGCCTCTGCGAGGGGAGATTGCCATCTTCCTTTTGCAAATCTGGCGCCGTTGCTTCCTCAAGGCAGCGGGAGATCGCAATCTGATTGGTTTATTGTGCGCTATGTCGCCGACACGCCCAGCGGTCGGACGCATATTTCACCGTGTTTATGCGCGCGCTCATCAGTCTCCTGTTTTATCTGCTTGGCTCAGATCAACATCGACTACAACACCAGGATGGCCATCCAGAGGGGCGTGGCCAAGCCCACCAAGGGCTGCTTCGAGGCGGCCCAGCTGCAGGTCTACAACCTCATGAAGAAGGACTCCTACCCCCGCTTCCTCCTCTCTGACACCTACCTGCGCCTGACCGGGAGACGGGGCCCCAGGGCCAACATGTTCCGCAGGAGGTCGCGCTCCTGCGTGTTCGACGAGAGAGGCGAGGCCGCCGCCGAGCGCTCGGCCTGGTAGCGGCGCGCTGTAGGCGGCGGCGGGGCTGCGTCTCCTGGCCGCTGCCGGTAACATTAATGTAAAGCAGTTTGTCTTTTTTATTTATGATTGGGGGTCCGTCCTCTCGTAGTATTTGGTAGAAATCAGCTCGTTTAGCTCCTCCTCGCTTTCACGTTTGGGCCTAAGGGAAGGGCAGAAGGGCAAAGTGGTGGCGGCGGTGGTGGTGGGGAGAGATCGGTGCATTTTATCACTGCACTTTAATAAAGGAAGCGAAATCAGAGCACGTAGAGGAGAGAACCGAACTTGGCCTGCAGTGTCAGCCGGCCGGTGCGGAAGCTCGTCTCCCTCACTTCAGAGGCACTAATGTGCCGCCACCGCTTTGTTTTCCAATCCAGCCAAGAGGCGCCGGCTAATTTGACCATAGCTCATTAAAATGGATTCATTTTAACTCGTAGTGACGGTGGTGGCGGCAAACGACTGGAACTTTTTAATAAGGGACGCAGCTCCGTGCTATCGATTACAATATATCTGAGTGGCCACACTTGTAAAACCCAGGTAATCAGTTTGAATCACATCACCGTCACGCCGTTGGTTATGTGCTACCGTCTCAGACAACAAATGTATAGCTGTGATCTTACTGTGCATGCCGCCTTGGTGTTGTATATTGTATATAATGTAGAACCACTCAAATAAACAGTTTCTCATAAAAGCGGTGCCGGCGAGGCCTCGTTTTAAATAACGTTTATTTTTTATGAGGATATAATGCATAAAATTAGTGCAGCTGTGTGTTGTAAATTACTAGAACAATAAAGAGGAATAGGAACTTATACCTAAATGTACATACATTTCAGGGTGGGTTCTAGAAGAAGCACGTTCAGCACCCGGAGCTTCGTTAGCAGAAACCTAGCTCACATATTCATGTTTCTCTGCTCCAGTCGAGCAGCATGGAGTCCAGATTTACAGTTAGGAAAATGCAACCTCACAAAGATGCTTGTGTAGTTGATGCCTTCCAAATTATCAAAAGACTGAACATAAACACATTATTAGGTCTGCAAGAGGCCACAATGTCTTCAGGGTTTCAAGGTGACACTTAAATGAAACTGTACTCCAAAGGAAGAGCTGGGAAGATAACCAGAGGCATCTTTTCACGTTGGTTGGGGGCTTGAATGAAATGCCTGCCTGGCAATTTTCCTTGATTCATCACTGAGTAGGTGGCAGATCTCTGGAGGCAGTAAACAGTTTTTGAGAACAATCTTCACAGGCTCGGGGCCAGATCGCAAAAGTTTTCTCGGTAGCAAAGAAAGCACATTGAGGGATCATAAAAAAGGCTCAAGATTTCTAAAACTGGAGCTGACCCTCAGTAACGCCAAGGTCAGGGCGACGCCTCCACGGTTGTGTTTTGTTGTGTTTGCTTTGTTCAGTAGTCGGCGTCCTTCTCTTCCTTGATGTTCGAACCAATATAATCAGTGGTAAAGATTTAATCCTGCTACCCAGAAAATAAATCAGTTTTGTAAAATATGCATGGACGCCTGTGGAGGACCAGAGTGCCCTCGAGAGCCCAGAAGTGGAAACTGCAGTTTGTCCGTGCAGGTTTCCAGGCCCTGCAAAACACACTTCAGGCAGCACCCATGTCAGAACACATCAGATGACCCCACACTACGGACACCCCGCTCAGCGTGAAAAAAAGCCCCAAGACAAGACATGATCAATCTACCGTGCAAATATCTCATCTCTGTTTCTTCCCTGTATGTTTGTAACATGTAGGGCCGGATGCTTTTATTTTGTGAGTTTTTAGTTTCCTTTCCTGTGTTTTAATTCTTGTGTTTTGGACTAATTGGGCACACCTGAACTCAGTCTAATTAGTGGGATTATTTAAGGTTGGGTTCCTCAGGCTGCCCTTGCCGGAGCGTCGACATCCAGTTGTGACTTATTGCTCCTTTGTGTTATTCCTAGTGGATTTATTTTCTGAAGTTAAAGTTAAACCCGGTTAATCTGGCATTTTTTGTCTCGATTTTGTAAAACTGTTTCCTAGTGCGTCTAGTGATTTTTAGTGTGTTTCTCTAGTCGTTTTTTTTGGATAATAAGGACTCTTAGTGCAACTGTTTCCGCTTATGGGCTCAAACTCTGTTCTACTCTTAACATGGCGTCTTTTTTTGAAAAACAAATTTCTCCACCTGCTGCTTCTGAGCACATGCAAATGGAAGCAGCCGGGGTGTTTTCCATTTCCTGCCATCATTTACATTGACAGGTAGCCCGTCCACCAGCGGTCAGGGAGGTCAGGACAACTTGGAGACTACTAATGACCTCCTGAAAATCCACCGCAGCGCGTTCATGGTGAGCGAAGGCGCCTCTCTGTATGTGCGCTGTGAGCATTTGCAATGGCGGCGACAGTAAAAAAAACACCATGTTCATGGCGTCAATGACTACAGCCCTACGAGATGCTCCAGATTCCTCCACCTGTGCCTTCAGATCCTGACCTTTGTCTACCTGAAGGTCAAACCAGTGGCGTTGTCATTGGTTTTGTGGGTGAAGACAAGCGCATGCCACTCATGGGCAAACCGAGGGGCAGGAAGGAGTTTTCATTCCTGCTGAATTTGTTTACATTGATTTGTTTATGGCTTAGGATCTCTTCCAAGACTTCTTCATCCTCCTCCTCCTAATCATTATCATCAGACTGGCAGATATCAGCATTTCCTGATGACACTCTTGCAAATGAATGTCTTTCAAAGGATTCGGATTTAATTGCAATCCTTCCTGGTAATGAAGAATGCTTGTTCCTGGCCAGTGCAGACGAGACGAGATCAATCTCAACTCTCTTCTCCCTGAGGTGCGCGTGTCCCCCTCCAAGAGCAGCGCTTTGCATACCGATTTCCATATATTCCATTCAACTTGGGTGTGTTTGTGTGTGTGTGTGTGTGTGGTGGGGGGGGGTCATTTAGAGCACTTGACTCCTTCACTTCGCAACAATCGTGACCCCACCTTCAGTCTTGCCGGATCAGAATCTGGGTTTCCCTGCAGAGCACCAGGACATGGCCATCAAGTGAGTTAGGGGCATATTTGATCACATTATTCGACAGGCAGCCGAGTGGAAAATGTCTGCGAGGTTTTCGCTCTCTGTAAGTCGCACCTGTTTGTCACCTGAAACGTCTGTGGTGTTGGCGGCGTGTGCCGTGGCTAGTGATAGATCTCCATGCTCTTTTCAAGGGTAGTTTTTGTTGCTTCACCAAAGACCCACTGGAGGATGTGGAGACCTGGGCCGAGTCGGTGGATAAGGTCCTGGGTTGCAAAGGTGAGACTCTGATTCGGATTCCTCAGCAAGCGTCCTGATCAGACTGACACCGGTGTCCCGCCGTTTCTAGCCGGGCAGATTGCCTTCCGCGAGTTTCTGAAGTCCGAGTACAGCGAGGAGAACATATTGTTCTGGCTGGCCTGTGAGGAGCACAAAAAGATCAAGACGGTCCCGGAGATGATCTCCTCGGCCAACAGGATCTACTCAGAGTTTGTCCAGACGGAAGCACCCAAGCAGGTAAGAGAGCCCAGACCCAAACCCAGGTGGAGCTGGCCCTTCACCGAAGCCCCCTGGGCACCGTCGTCTTGCTTTAGATCAACATAGACTGCGGGACCAGAGAGAACATCACCAAAAACATCTGCCAGCCAAGCCTGACGTCCTTCGACACGGCGCAGAAGCTCATCTACAGCCTGATGGCCAGGGACTGCTACCCACGCTTCCTGAAGTCCGACATCTATCAGGGCCTCCTGAGGAGAAACGAGTCCAGGTGACGCCTCTCCGGCCTGTGGACCGTGCTCTCCGTCTGCCAGGGAGCTCCTCCGGGTGTGCTGGACGCTTCATAGCGGTAGCGGAATTAGCTTTTCCTTCGTCTGTGACTCGTATTAAACATAATCTCTTTCAATCAGTCAGGTCTGTGCACATGATTCTGTAACGGTCTATCCCGCCACCAGGTTTGTCATTAATGATTAAGTATTATCAAGACTTAAATTAATTGATTATTCAAATAAATAAAAGCCCCAGAGAAATACCCCAGATGCTTCAGAATGAGTCTCATTGTCTCCCAGCAGCAATCAGAGGAAAACAGGCAGAAAAAAGAGCCGGTCAAAGAAGGAATCAGAGGAGTTCCTGTGAGATTTAAACAGTGGATGGTGATTTCCGTGTGTGTGTGTGTGTGTTTGTTCTTGTACTTGCTACACACTGAGTGCCAAGATTTTAGCTGGTCCTCACGGGTTTTTTTTGCAATTTTAAGATTAAGGTTAAAGTTGGGTTTAGGTTAAGGTAGGGCTAGGTTTCATTAAGGTCGGCACTGCGTTAGGTGTGTGTGGGGGGGTCGGTGGGAGTCTGTATTTGGAAGGTGGAAGTCCTCAGCACCAGCTCACTTCTTCTTCTCTTCTTAGAAAAAAACACATTTGCCTTCAACAGCCTGCAACTGGCTCCTGAGGGGCTGTTTCTGGTGAGGAAGGAGTGAAAACTGCAGAAATGGAGCAGCGACGGTTGGAGGAAACCCTCAGATGAGTGTTGGCTCTGATAAAGAAATTCAGATAAGAGTAAATGTCAGCAGGGCCACTGTGGCTCTGGCGTCTTGACGCCAACCACTTCCTGTGAAACAGTCCACCGAAGGAGTGTGAGGAAAAAACAGCCTGTCCATTTGACACACGGAGACATAAACATCAGAGACATCATCCCTCAGACTGGAGGAGAAAAGGGTTTGCAAGAAAGTTGAGTCATTACTTAGGTGTTCTCTATACACACATACACACACACACACGCACACACACAGAGATTAAAAGCTGATCAAAAACCAGACAGAAATCCAGAGTCATTTCCTCTTTTCTCACAGACGGGTATTTCAATTCTACAAAAAAAGAAAAAAAAATCCATCTTCTCTTTTAGAAACACAGAGGACAGTCCAGGAGGTTGTTTTATCTCGGCCTCCGACCGAAGAGGAAGTGAATAAAACACAGTAAATGAGCAACCACATGTGAAACGGGATGAAAACTGCTCCGCCGCTGGTTTGGATGGGCGTCAGGTGATGTGACGAGTCTCTGCTCTCTTCTGGTGACGGATGGTTTCACCTCCCTCTGACGGTTCCTCCACACGTTTGTCCACAACTGGTCTTTCTCACATGACCAAATGTCAGCGGGGGAGCTAAAACCGACCAGCGTCAAAAAATAGTTCATCCTCCAGGTTTTGGAGGGCTGCGTTACAGATTTTGATCCCCGCCGCCGCTTCAGATCAGGTAGATCTGCTATGACAAGGGAACGAGCGTCCGACGATTGCGTCAGCAGGCCCCGGCCTAGCTGACTCACCAGGAGTGAAATAGAGGTCATCCGTGAATGTGTGTGTGCCAGTTTTCTACCAGCGATTATCCTGAAGCTAAGCTAATCTCCAGCCTGCGCTAAAATAACCAAGGTTTGCTGCACAAGCGAGGATGTTGTGTAACATCTCTTTAGTCACTCTGCTTCACATGTTCTTTTTTTTTAAATTTTTATAGCATTAAAAAGTCCCCCCGAAGCATTCAGGAGCACACGCTAACACACCTGTCTGCTGCAGGAGTTTCCATCAGGCCCATTTGCATCGACGACAACCAGTCGGTGATGTGGCTACAGTACAGGCCACCGGTTACAGTAGCAGTCAGCACATGCGTGCGTCATATCTGGCTTCCTCTTTTTCTGCGGTTAGAGCTGCATGAGGTTGTGACGCTCCTCCGCGTCCATGCTTCACTCTTCTTCCGCACACATATAACCAGACGGGTGGCGGTTTATCCACACAGACACGGCGGCGCCTCCAGACAGCCCAACGCGACGTTGCTGCTATGCCCCCACTGGCCACGTTATCTCAGAGACACCCTGACATGGATCCCGACAAGAAGAAGGGGGAAGAAAGGTGAGTTGTTGTTGTGGTTGTTTCCATAGCGATGCAACATTTAGCGTCCGACGAACCTGTCTGAACAATGAGCCACGGTTTTGGTTGTTTGGTCTGGCAGGCGCAGGTCTTTGAGGTACTGCCTCAGGTCGTCTCAGGCCCCGAACATCAAAGGGTGAGTGGATTCAACCCTCCCGCCAAGCTGAAATCTGAAGGTTAACATGTGGTGGTGACACTGCGAGCCCTGTTTGCAGGCTGTCGTTTGAGGAGATGACACAGTGGTCGCTCTCTCTGGAAAGGCTCCTTTCCTCCAAAAGTGGGTTCCAACCTTTCCCAGACGACGTTCCTGACCGCTGGCGGCTCACCCCTGTTTGTCCATTTACATTCAGATGGGATAAAAGTGTTCCAGGCCTTCCTCAAGTCCGAGTTCAGCGACGAGAACATTGAGTTTTGGCTGGTGTGTGAGGATTATAAGAAGATCGGCTCGTCCTTCAGGATGTCCTCCAGGGCCAGGAAGATCTTCAAACGCTACATCCAGGCTGACGCCGCCAGAGAGGTAGAATGCCGCAGACGCGCTTCGTGTTTCACAGCATTGCTGTTAGCAATCTGCGGTTGCTAACAGCGTTTCCTCCCGCAGATCAACATCGATCACAAGACCAGAGACCTGATCAGGCGGAACGTGGCGGCGCCCACACGGGTCTGCTTCGACGACGCCCAGAGGATCGTCTACAGCCTTATGGAGAAGGACTCGTACCCGCGCTTCCTGAGGTCCGACATCTACCACCGCTTGCTGGACTCCACCTCAAAGTCGGGGATGTGAAAAGACTGAACCTGAGCTTAGGCTGGTGTCGCCGTGGTAACGCCACAGAGACTCTGAGAATGAGAAACGAAGAAACCGTCTTCAAGGAGAAGAATGCTGGGGACTTTTAGCCAGAAGAGCCAGGAAGTGAATGTGGTGCAAAAGTCTGCACGCTGACACCACAACTGTCACTAAAACAACCCATTCCACACTATCTGTGCGTGCGTTTTCACGTGCACGCCGCACAGAAATCACCTATTATGCAACTGTGAAAAGCTCCTATAAGTTAAAAGTCTAAATAATTTCCCTACAGTTGTGTTGGTGAAAGGATCTGAGTGTATTTTATCAACAAAATAACACTTTAGCACATTGTTAATCCTGCAGAAATGAAAAGAAAAGGTTTCTTTTAGCACAATTAGGGGACTTTACAAGGCAAGAAAACTTTAATTACTATTTAAAAATCTGAACCCAGACCATCGTTATCTTCTATTTTGACATTTAGGATTAACAGTGCTGTTTGCTTCTGCACACGAGAGGTATAAATAGCAGTAAACTCGGGCGCGGCCTGGTTGGAGCACCTGACTTGAAAGCAACATCGTCCTTCTTTGATCTGCCTTTGCTCTGCGTTTTTCAGCGGGATGCGAACCTGCTCTGATCTCCGACTCTCGTCTCCGGTGGCGTTTAACCAACCCTGATGTGATAGCTGCATGCAGGATGAAAGTCATCCTCCTAAACCAGTAGTTTGTGCTGTTGAATGAGTTCCCCGGCAGGACCAGGACAGCGTGGGTCTGGTATGGTCTGGTCTGGTCTGGTCTGGTCTGGTCTGGGCTGGTCTCCTCTGGTCCCCACCCACAGACCAGTGTTAAAGACGCATAGCAGATGCTGGATAAACGATCAGATGCAGGTTACATTTTCTGTGCATCGATCGCTCTGGTTCAGCCGATCAGCTCTAGATGGATCGATTTGGCTAATTTTGTAAACTTGTCACTCTTTGGCAACCTAGTAACTGTCTGGCGCCATAGCAAGAGATTGCAGCTGTGTGTCCCCCGACCGCGTCACCTCCAGTAGCTAATTCAGCGCTATTGAACCCCCTCATCCCCCCACGGCACAACATAACATTACCATGACCATAAACCGCCGGCATTTTAACAGGAAGATGATTTTGTAACCGTTATCTAACAGCTGAACTTGGCGCCCTTGTGACTGGAACATTTTCAGCCTGTCTATGCTTCACTTTTACCCTTTAACCATGAACTTTAATTGTTCCAGCTTGACTGACGTAATATCAACTCCTGACTTTTGTTTTGTCCTGTTCCTGTTCTTGGTAGCCACATTTAATAAATAAAACGTTTTTGCACCCTGCTAACCTTAAAAATGTTAATTGTGCATCCTGCACCAACCAAACCACTTTTAATTTGTAGTCAAGATCTTCTAGTCAAGGAGTTCAGAGAAGTCAGAACCCAGAGACGCCGCTAAAAGTAGCTTCTGTGTGACTTGTTGACCTGTCACCAAGTATAGAACACACTTGGATAATGAGGCAGTGACATAAAAACGATGACTGAAGAGCAAATTTAATGTGTTTAACCGTGAGGGGGATGTGAGCTGTGGAGGAAGGAGCAGGAGATCCAACGCACCCCCAGGAGCCCCGTGGCTCCGTCAGAACAAAGACGCTGTCAGCAGAGGCAGTAAAGATAGCAACATTGTGTGTGTGTGTGTGTGTGTGTGTGTGTGTGTGTGTGTGTGTAGGTTAGCGGTGTGTTGATAGCATTTCTCAGATTCCTTCCCTCACTCCAGTCCAGTCTCACACCTCTGAGCTCATGCAGGAGCTGATTTACTCTGAGATGCTGCCAGAGTCCTCCTCTCAGCGGGTCTGTAGTTCAAACCCAGAGATGCTGCCTGGCTCGGGCACCTCTGGGCTCCCACAACACCAGGAGAATGTGAGTATCTCCCTCTGGGTGCCAGACCTGGAAGTCTGGGATGCATCACTTTGTCCAGAGTCCATCATCCTGGAGAAGAACCTGCTGGTTTGTTTCACTGCAAATTAGCCGTCAGTTTTATCTGACGTACTAACAAGACAGCGGAACACTGCAGGAAGGGATCCAGACATGGCTGCCTGGAGGAGTCTCTGGAGATGCTCCTCTCACACAAATGTAATTTCATTTTTTTCCCAAGCATCTCAAGCTAATGTCATTATATCTACTTTAAATGGTGGTTAGATCTCTAAATTTAAACCACACGCATCGCTGTTTCTGTATATCACTACGTGTATGCAGGTGAATCTGGATTTTGACGCGAGAGAATCTATCAGTCAGGACCTCCAGCAGCCGATTCTGTCATGCTTTGTTGCTGCACAAAAGAAAATTTATAGCCTAATGAAGAACGGCATGTTTCCACGTTTCATCCAGTCTGAGCAGTACAAAGTCCTAGTTCAGGATCAAGCACGTCTGGCCGGCCTTGGGGGGAAATAGAAAGGCCTTTAATGTGATGTGCAGCGGAGACCACACCAGCAGAATAACAGGCACCATGATGGCACCTTCCCTTCTGTCAAAAATTTGCCTCTTTTCACGGCAGCACATTGGACCTAACAGACTGCAAGTAATATTTATTGTGCTATACAATGCGTGAATGTGGATATACAAAGTTGTATGGATAAAAAAGTAAAAATAAGAGATTTTTAAAATGCATTCTGATGATGACTATTGTTGCCGGGACTCATAAAGCAGATTATCTGTGCAGCCTCGCTCGTCATAAACTACGTTCTCTGTATGACTGGAGCGGCTGCCACCTGGTGGTGACCGATGAAATGTGCAATATTTATCAATTTCAAGTCTAACATTGCTGATGAAAAAAGCCAGATTGTCTGATTGTGTGATGTAGTTTACAGAGCTACCTCTACTTAGAATGACTATAATAATACAAGTATTTATA